>JANQBM010000222.1:36720144-36730585 GCA_025594535.1 Erythroxylum domingense
TAGGCAAGTGACAAGTGTCACTTGCCACATGTCACATTCTTATTGCCTTTCCAAAACCAATTCAATTTCTACTCCAAATTTTCTCCAAAATTCCAATGGCTCAAATCAATAATTCCTAAATTCATGTATCTAAATTTTGAATGCCATTGGATAGTCATTTTCACTACAGGTAAATAATCAGTCTGTCACCCGACATTTTTCTTAGTCCAAAAATTGACCTCAAAAAATTTCTAAAATTCTCTAAAAATTTTCAAACCTCATTAACCCTCTCCAATTAAATTTTTACACAACCATATCACATTTTTCAATACAAATCACATTTATTCACTATATACCAGGAAATGTCATGAATGCATGTACAGTCATTTTTCATGTGCAAAAATCATTGTTCACGTGTGTATGTATATTATATAATGCATGAACATGAGATGTATTTTCCTAATTTCTCCGATTGATCTCACGTGTACCCGTTTCTATGGTTCAACCCTTTGTGTGAAAACGGGATGTTACAACCTAAATATGAAGATTTTAGCATGGAATGTGAGGGGGATAAACCGCCTTAAAAAGCTTTCAACTTTAAGAGATTTTGTCTGTAAAACACAACCATGAATTTTTGCTCTTTTGGAAACTAAAATCAGAAAAGAAAACATGAGATTATTGAATAAACTGGGCTCCAAATGGAGATTTATCTCTAATCGTCAATCCCATGAATATGGGAATCATTATTGATTATGACCCTACCTTGGTGGATATTCGAGTCCTTAACACAAAGGCACAAGCCATACACATGACTTGTAACATCCTTCAAGTTAATATTGCTATCTTTATCTCCTTTATATATGGATCTAATAATGCCTTCCAGAGGAAACAATTTGGGATAGATTATCTCAGTTTCAGAATCGGATAAATGGGGCATAGCTCCTATGTGGTGAGTTTAATTCCACACTGTATATAATGGAAGTTGAAGGTAATTTCAATCTAAGAAATTACTCAACTAATTTCAATGACTGTGTGGTTCAACTAGGATTCTTTGACCTTAAATCCCACGGGCATTTTTACACTTGGAGTAATAAGCAGATGGGTGGACTTTGAGGAAAAAACTAGATCGAGCTATGGTCAATCAAACTTGGATTACTCAGTTTTCGAACTGCGTAACTTCCTTTCTAGACCCCTTATTATCAGATCATACGCCTATGTTAATTGAGAATCCTACACATAATCAAGGTCAAAGAGGGCCATTTAGGTTTAACAACCTACTGCTCGGAGATGAGGGGTTTATAGAGGCTCTACATAAAGGGCTAGAAACTGAGGTTGAAGGTACACACCAATTTATGTGTGTGCAGAAACTTAAAGTTATCAAAAGGGAGATGAAATCTTTAATGGCCAAAAGAACTTTCTCCACCCAAAAAGCAGTTATATTAGCTAGAGAGGAACTAGAAGTGATTCAACAACAACTTATCTTGGATCCAACCAATCCCAGCCTATTGAATACTAAAAAATCCCTATTGATGTCGTATCTCTCTAAAGCTAGGGACCAGGACAACTTAATGGAGCAAAGAGCCTAAGTTAATTGGCTAAAAGATGGTGAAAGATGCTCGAAATTCTACTTCAATAAAGTCTTAGCCAGAAGGAACACAAATATAATCCACTCCTTAAAGTTAGAAAATAGGGAGGTAATTACAAATCAAGAGAACCTTCTTAAGGAAGCTAAGAGGTTCTTCAGTAACTTCTATGGATCCTCTCATACCTGATCTAATTCTATCTCTATTGATTCCTTTATTCACCAAAATCTCTCTCAGGAACAAGCTACAACTCTAATCACACCAGTGGAAGAAAGAGAAATAGAAGAAGTGGGGTTTCAGATGCATCCGAATAAATCCCTTGGTCCAGCTAGTTTTAATCGACATTTTTTCCAAAGGACATGGCAAGATACAAGTCTTATGGTTAAAAGAGCATTTTTGGAATTTTTCTCTAGGGGAATTCTACTGAAGGAGATCAATAAAACCCGCGTGTGTTTGATTCCTAAAACTTCTTGTACATCTACTTTGGATGACTATAGGCCTATTGCATGTGCCAATTTTCTCTACAATATTATTTCTAAAATCCTAGCAAATAGGCTGAAGGTGGTACTGGAATTATTGATATCCTATAATTAGAGTGCTTTCTTATAAGGCAGGAGAAATGGTGATAATTTTTTCCTGGTTTAGGAGTTGATGAAAGGGTACCAAAGGAAAAACAATCCACCGAATTGTTTACTCAAAGTGGATTTCAAGAAAGCTTTTGATCATGTTGAATGGGAGTTTATCTTACAGACTCTTAGATTATTAAGGTTTCCTAGGGAGTTTGTCAATTGGGTTAAGGCGCATATAACTACTCCTACTTACTCTGTTTTAGTTAATGGTACTCTAGTAGATTTTTTTAGGAGTTCACGAGGCTTACGACAGGGGGACTCTATATCACCATATCTCTTCATTATCTGTATGGAAGTCTTTACAACTACTCCAACAAAAAGTGAGACATAGTAAGTCCTTCAAATTTCACACTAAATGTAAGAAGATAGGGTTAATCAATTTATGTTTTATGGATGATTTACTGCTATTCTCTAAGGCACATGGCAAATCTATTGAGTTACTCATGTCAACCTTGTTTACCTTTGGAGACTTATCAGGTTTGGTGATTAATTTTAACAAAAGCCAATTTGTCCTAGCTGCAGGAGCCAGCTTAATGGAGAGCATAATCTCCCAAATAACAGGTATGAGCAGAAAACCTGCTCCATTGACTTACTTGGGACTTCCCATTACTACCAAAAGAATTCAATTTTTGGAATGTTTACCTTTGATTGAGAAGATTCAGAGGAGATTGAGAATATGGTCCAATAGGGTGCTTTCTTTTGAAGGGAGATTACAACTAATCAAAGTTGTACTGAATTCCCTACACATATATTGGTCCTCTAATATTTCATTTGCTAAAGGGGTTATTAAATCCATTGAGAAACTCTTCAGAAGATTCCTATGGGGAAACTTAAATTCAGATAGTCACTATGCTAAAGTGAAATGACAAGAAATCTGTAAAAGGAAAGAAGAAGGAGGGTTAAGAGTGATTTCTATTGCAACATTCAACAAGGCAACCCTAATCAAGAATCTATGGAATATTCTCTTAGAAAAGAAATTTATCTGGATCCAGTGGATGAATAGCTATATTCTAAAAGGAGCTAGTATCTGGTCTATTTCTATTAAACCATCCTTCTCATGGCCCTTAACCAGTTATTGAAGCTTAGACCTATGCTTCAACCAATAGTCTCCTACAAGGTGGGGAATAGAGAGAAGGCTCATTTCTGGTTTGACAATTGGACAGGTCATGGTTCCTTAATTGGGCATCCTTAGGCACTTCAACTATGGCATGATGTTCCTATCAATACAAAGGTATAATCTATCCTACAAGGAAGTCAATGGAACATTCCAACTAAGCTTCAATATTTGACACCTAACTATCAACCAAATCTACAAAGAGAGGACTACTTCCAATGTCTCAATCTACCCCCTAACACATTCAACACTACAAAATTTAGGAAGTGATAGAATCACAACAGACCAGGACAGACTTGGTTCCTATTATGTGGCACAAATCTCTCATGCCTAGTTACTCTATCATATTATGGCTAATGGTGCTAAACAAATTAAGTACTGCAGATTGACTTCACTTCATGTCGATCAATGCAGACTATGTTCTATATGATGGAGAGCCAGAATGGGAGCAAGTTAAGGCAATAAACTTTATTCCTAATATAGGTACAACCTTCACAGAAGCCACTGAGTGGCTTTAGAAGCTGACCCATACTCCTAAATATAATGAGTATATATATGTTATCTCATTTGCCTACTCCATTAAAGAGATATGGCGAGAGAGAAACAACAGGAGATTTTAGTAAAAAACATACACAAGGAATGAGGTTCTTAAATCTTGAATTAGTGGAATCAGAGAGAAAATCCTCTGCTCCATCAGATCAGAAGCACTTTGCCCTAATCTAGTTGTATCATGGAGAATCAACTATTAAAAAGCTATGTGGCAAAGTAAAGAAAGAAAGAAGAACGTACCAGCCAATCACTAGACATAACTGAGACAGACTTTGGAAGGAGTGGACTCCATCGCATGCTTACCCTTAAAAACTCATGGTGACATACTGGAAGGAAAACCATCGGGGAAAAGAAGTACATTTAGAAATTGTTCTTTATGTAAGATCCATACTTAAAAGAAGAAAAAGATAAGATCCAACTTTACCTGAGGAGAACGAACTCTTTGTTTCAACACCAATATCGATATCGACACATAAGCAATAAGACTGAAGAAGAAGTGACAAGGATCATCATCAACCCGAATCAGAGACTCCAAGGATCTAGAAATCGAGGAAGAAAAAAACACAAGACATAAACTTTACCTCGACAACTTTTGGCAGTAGAGAGAGTTGGAGAGAATCTCGCGATGAATACCCTAATTTGGTAGCTTCTGGAATTGAATACAGATAGGGAAAATGACTTTACCCTAAAGGAGCATTACTTAGTCGTTTTGTTTTGGCCATACTACGGAGTCGTTTCACTGTTGTTCCTACACAGTGTCGTTTACTTTATCTGTAGGGAGGAGCTCGCTCTCTCTGTGCCTAATTTGTTAACTCTTTAAACTCTTATTTGTATTTCGTCATTTTTAATACATTTTTAACTTTAAATAAAAACATAAGCACCATTCCTCAAAAGCTCCTTCAGGTCAGTAATTGTCAATTGAAGCTTTTAGACTATTAGAACTGGTGTTAGGCATCGAGGTGGTGAGACTACTTGCTGTTGACCACCTGCCTAATCAACGAGTCCTCGTCGATTGACTTACATAAGCCATTTGCTAAACGACAATGTTTGGGAAATCCCATACATTGTCATCTAGAAAAACTCAGGCTACAATTTTCTTTTAGCCCACTTACCATATGGCATATGTATATGACAAGGGCCCATAAAAATAGTAAAAATTATCAATTTTATTTTTTAGCCCTAGATTGATAGAATTTTTAAGTTGAAGTTATTAATAAACATTTATAAAGTGATAGGGTCTTTTTTGAACCTTTTTAAACATTAAAATTTTTTCTGTACACATTAAGACTTTAAGGTTTAAATTAAAATTTGAGGAAAACTTTAGAGTCTAATTTGACCATTTTACTAATTAAGTAATTCAAAGCATTAAAAAAACAAGTAAGATAGTTCTTTGTTACATGAAAATAAGGATATCGACTAAAGAATCAAGCATTATAATAAGCCCCAAAGGAAAATAAACACATATACAATATTAATACGTCTTAAAGCTAAAGTAGTAGTCCATGCACTAAAAGGAATCATGTCTTTAATGATCTGTGTCATTTAATCGACTTATCATAATGGACATTGCATAATAATTGGACTTTGTTCCACAGTTGTCTGGTAAATTGACAATTGAAATATAAATGACTCACTTTTTTAATATCTTGATTTCAGACAAAGTAGCTTGAGCTAATATGGAGAAAATAAAAGCCTATCTTTTATTCTAAGTTTGTTCTTGATAATTAGTCAAAGGATAAATGAGGACTTCAAACTAACTTATGCCATAAAACATTTCGATGCAAAATTATGAAGATCTCTATACAAGATTTATTTTTTAAAGTAAGAGATTTATGATGATGCCAACTTAGTTTATCCTTTTCTTCTACTCCATAATTATAATTAGGCATATCGTCTTTAATTAATGAAAAATCTCTCAAGGAATGAACTAGCCATGACCAGTTTCCCTTTTGAATCACTGATTTTACTTTGGTTGTGTCTGACTCACTTGCCCTTAGAGATTTGTTGGTAAATAGTTTTGCAAAGGGCTTAGTTAGTGCCAATTATCAAACTAAAATCAATCGAATTTCTCATTCCATATAATTCACTTGAATTCTTTACTAATTGTGTTCCTCATATTTATGATTTGTCTATGTGATTATGAAGTTTTTATTTTTAGTTTTGCTTTTTAAATATCTTTTAAGAAGTGAGAGTGCATCCTTTTACCTATAAAGACTCTTTATTTCTCAGGAGTTTTTAAATTCGCTTTGTCAATAATACTTTATTCATTGCATTGATATATTTAATGCCTATACCACCTTTCTTTTTTGACAAGATGACATCTAACTATTTGACCTTTGCTTCTTTGGCCTTGCTTCCTTCTCTTATATATAAAAAGTCCTTGAACAATTTTTTTTAAAATTTCTTTGATGAGGTTTTGGGGTAGAAAAAAGATAAGAGCACCAATATGTATGTATACTATTGAGTACATATATAATTATCTACTTTTTAGCTACATAGGACAAGAAGTTATTGTTCTACTTACCTATTCTTTTAAGTATTTAGTTGAATAATGAGTAGCAATTCCTGGAAGTTAGTCTTGTTACAACTATAATGTCAAGATATTAGAAAGGAATTTGCTCTATGTTGAAACTTAACATTCATGATATTTGATCTAACAGGTTAAAGAAACCTAAGAAAACAAAGAAGTTGAATTTTTACTCATTAATGGTGAGTCTTGAGAGTTTGAATTTCTATAAGGATTGTAAGAAGACTTTAATAGAATATAAGTTTGTCCCAAAAAAAAAGACGTAGATTGTATATAAAATGGCAACTTGAAAATTTAGAGTTTAGCATACTTGTAATGGATTTTAACCTCCTTTTTTCTCTATTCTATATCCTTATTATGATGTTAGAATGAGTTGCTATACATAAGGTAAATAGGTAAGATGAAATAGGTTTACCTTGCCTTAACCCTTTAGCCCTTCTGTATATCTGTCGTTTCCCATTGAAAGTGATACTATACAAGGTTGTTGTGATGCATTCCTGTATCCATTGAATATATTGTGTTGGGAATCCAAAAGCCTTCATGATTGTTATGATAAAGCTTCAGCTTATAGAGTCCAAATTTTTGTTTTTGATCTCCTTGCTTTAATGATAATTCTTAAATAATTTTTGGACAATAAGTATGTTGTCTCCAATATTCTTCCTTACATAAAGAACCTTAAATGGGCATATTAGATGCTTAATATTATGTTGAAGTCTTAAAGTAAAAATCTTAGAGATAATTTTTTTTATAAACTACATTACAATAGGATATAAGTTTATAATTCAAAAGGTTTAAAGGATTACATACATAAGATATCAGGAATATGTAATTTCAGTTGAATTCATTAAGCATCATGTTCTTATAAAAGAATTCTTATACGTCACTGATAATTATGGAGCCTGTCAGGTTCTCTATTTTCTAGAAAAAAAGTGCCTTCATTCTATTAAGACGTATGACTTTGTTTTAGTCAAAGCTAGATAAGGCCTACTTTATGTTTGAGCTAGTGATTGGTCTTGTTAGTAGATCTTTTTCTTGTTTTACAATAATAGCACATGATATGAATGAACTAATTTTTTATAAAGTGCAAGGTAGGTTTTTAGCCTTACCAAAAGTTGATCTAAAGTACATATGCACTTGTTCCTTCAACTCGTAATGGTTATTTAAGGTAGTGTCATTAGATTTTTGTAATGAGGTGATTATGTTGATATATATCCTTATCATCACAATATTGTGGAAGTATCTCATATTTCTATCTCCTTCATTCAACCATTGAAATCTTGATTGGTTTTCTTTCCAATGAGTTGTAGCTATGAATTGCCTCTATATACTTGGTTAATAAACTCCTTTCCTTTAGCTTTAGGCTTTCATCGATTAGAGTTTAGTTCCCATTAAATTATTGTGAGGATGGTTAAGGCTTTATTTTTGTTATAATAAGTGTCTCTCTATCTGGATTTATCAAAAGTTTTAAGTTCTTTCTTAATATCTATAGCTTTTGAATACATTTAAAGGCTTTAAATCCTTGAACTCTTATTCTTGGCCCTTTTGTTAACTACCCCCTCAAACCCAACAACTTTTGTGTGATAATTGTTGAATTTAAACGATGATTTCATGTTACTTGTAAGCAAAGTTTGGTTCACTTTAATTGGGGTATGGTCCGAGTATAAAGGACTTATGATGTGATTTATATTGTTAGTAAATTTAGCCATCTAATTTATGTTTACTAAAGCTCTATCAAGCTTTTCCCTTAAGAACTAGCTACCACTTTATTTATTGCTCTAAGTAAATTGATTGCCTTCATACCAAAGATCTGATAACCCTAACTACTTTAAAAATCTTATAAGCTCCTTATTATAAATATTAGCCCTAATTTTGGTCTTTTACTTTATGTGAAAAAAAAGTGTACAATTGAAATCACCTAAAATCTAAAATGGTATTGAGTTGCCATACTATAAGGTGGTAAGATCTCTCTATAGTGTTTTTCTCTGGAATTCCTTATTTGCTGCATATATGTTTGTGATATTTATTCTTGTGCTTGAACTAATGATTGTTACTTGGTAGTGTAGGCATTAATGAAAATGTTGATAGTGATTTAGGTGAATGTGATTGGGGTCATAAGCAACTATAATCCTTCCTTTATAGTGATTTTGATGGTTTAATAATGCCACCTACTTCCTTTCCAAAAACCAAAAGTTATCTTGCATTCCATTATCTTTTATTTTGGTCTCTAAAAGACCAATGAAAATTGGTTTCTACTTGAACAAATATTTGAAGGCATTAGTTATTTTAGGGCATTTCAACCCTCTAATATTCCAAGAAATAATGGACATTAGGAGGATGTGAAGGATTATTAACTACCTTTTTCTTGGGTGACATCTCGAGTTTCTTCTTTATGCTTTAAAGATCCTTTGGTTGATGGATATTACTAGGTATTGGTTTATCTATTAATTCAATCTCCCTACATATATATCTATTCTTGTCTTTATTGTTTATTTTTTATACTCTTTCCTTTATTACTTCATTGGTAAGCTCTCCAAACATATGAATCAGGCTTTATAATTTCTCCTCATTTCCTTTTAGAGGTAAATAATTTGAAATGATTTGAGTTTTTTAAGGGTTTACTTCACAAGTTTCAAGGTCCTTTTATTCCCCTATTAACTCTTAATAATCCTTATATTGAAAGGTTCCTTTAGTTTACTTTGGTTCCTTCATATTTTGTAAAGTTATGGGCTTTTATTTGTACCTCAATAGGAATTTTACCTCCTCAAGTTTCCTCTTTTCATCATGCTTTATTATAGTCAACGTTTTAAGGAGTTTCTTTTCTACTTCTATCACCACACATATACAAGTATAATTTATTATGTTTATACTCAATGTTTGCTCATCAAGCCATAGTGACCTAGCTACTAAGCTTACCAAGTAGCTCGATCTTGTAGATTAATACTTAGAGGGTATGTTATGAAAATCAATCCATATTGGAATATTTTTTAGCTTTATAAATTTTTATATCTATTTTTATGTGTCATTTGTGCAAAAACTTTAGCTTGCCATTAACATTTCATGGCTTAGCTTATAAAAAATGTTTGTATTTTATCAGTAAAAAAGATGCTAAAGTGGAGTTACATTGAGTTACTCCTATTTATAGAACCTCTGGTAAGGAGAGACTATAGTTTTACCTTCTCTGTTATCATATGAGAGATACCCCCAATTTGTCAAATGGCTTGTTTTCCCTATTATTTGACAACAATTCATTTTGCTACGGGCTAGGTGATCTGGGGAAGGGGGATTAAGAGATATCAAAGTGTCTGAGCCCCAAGTATGGGAAAGAAAAGAGTTTGGGGCTGTACCTGAAACATGTTTAGGTTTAATTAGAAATGGATGAAGAAGGGGAGAGGAATGGTTACAAGGAGTTGAGTTAGAATGATTGAGAGAAACATGCTCAATAAGTGACTGTGTTAAGGTTATAAGAGGTTTGGGTGTGGGCAACAATGCAGAAAAGGTTAAAAGCCCCTCCTTCCTTGTAAATTTCATATAGTGAAAGTGTACTTTTGGTTAATGTTTGGAGATAGGATTTCTTTTGAATAAAATATTTTAAGTATCCTAACGTTTTGAAACTTATCAAATATTTCTCAATTTCAATTTTATATTATTGCATATAAACATCATCACACACACACACACATGCACTTACACACACACACATATATCTCACTTGAAATCTGATAAGGTTCAAATAGATTTCATCATCATATTCAAAACATTTCTAATTTGGCAACATTTGGACTTACATTTTTATTTCCATGATTTTTCACAATTTTGATCTTTACAAAATTATAAAAAATAATTTTCACGTCAAATATTTTTAAAATTTGTATTAATTGTACATTAGATTATTATTAACATTTATACAAATTTTCAAGTATTATTTTTTAAAATAAATAATAACCCAAAATAATTAAATTCCCATACTAACTCAGGTACATAGATGTAACACCCCATCACCCTGGGATACGCATCGGGACGCCCGTAGGTCATTCCGACACATAACCTAAGATAATGGAAC
>JANQBM010000222.1:36739536-36768997 GCA_025594535.1 Erythroxylum domingense
AATCACATTCCAAAAACCGGGAAAAGTCATGTATGCATGTACAAACAATTCATGTGCAATATTCACTTATCTACTATACATGTGCATATGTGAATGCATGCATATGTCACTGTTCACTAGCAATTGGTGAGGGGATGTTACAATAGATATATATTTTTATAAGTTATGATATTTAGTGTTAAAAAATAAAAATTAGGATATATATATAATATTTTACTTATGGCTTAGAATATCAAATATACTCAAAGTATAAGATATTTCATATAATTTATCCTTTTATTATCTTCATATAAAATTAAGATATCTTTATAATTTCTTTTGATCATTTTCTTAATCTCATAGAAATCTTATGATTAAATATTTATAAAATTCATAAAAAATAAAAAATTTTGAAAAAACAAAAGAAATATTTATATAAACCATTAGCAACACAATCTCCAAATCCCTCCCCTTATCTTATTTTAGGAAGTTCCTCTTTTGAAAGAGGTCTCTTCTCCTTATTTTAAAGGAAACTAAACTAAAATATATTTATAATTTAAATTTAAAAACTTCTTGATAATGCACTCTAGTTAAATGGTATTTTTGCTTGTAAATAAAACGGAGCCACCAGAAAAATGGTCACACCTATCTTCCCTACTTAGAATAGGAATATCTATAGAAACATACAAAATAAATAAAAAGCTATGAATTTATTTAAGTCATCTTTCAAGGATAATAATTTTGTTTAGAAATTCAAGAAGAATTATCATATGAACTATATCGTAAGTGATGTTCAAAAAAGGTATTTAGTTCATATTTTAGAGATACATCACACTTTGCATTTATTTTTGACATTAGGTCTAAATTCTTAGTGCTGATGTTGGGTTAACACTATAAGTATTATTTTAATGAAGTATAGTGTGGAATTAGTACCTAGGCTTAGAAATTATATGCAAAATAGGGATATTGAGTTGGAATTTGTTGATATATTAAACCAATTAACTGATGGTTTCATAATACCAATGAACAATAATAGATTTCACTTAATTAGAAGAGATTTGCGTATGTATGCTGGAAATTATACTTGATAAGGATCTTTATATATGTTTTAAATAATTCTTGATTGCTATTTGGTTGATTCATTATACGTTATTATTTTTATTTAAGTTTTGAGGTTATTTCTTAACTTTTTAGAACATACAGGTCAACCTATATTGAAGGATGATTGACCGATGTCTTAAAAAGTTAATCTTTTTTTATCTTTCCAATAAGTTTGTAAAGAGCTCAGTTGTAAGAATGGTCCACCATTATCGCTTTATAGTAAAAAAAAGTCACTTATAAATAAGAAAAAAATTAAGTTTTAGTGAGTTTTTAACAAATTTGGTTCTATAAATGGATGAAAAATATAAAACAATAGTGGATCAAGGTCCTTTCTAAGAGAAAATTGAGTTATAGAAAGTTCAAAATAAGATTGAGTGTGGGCAACCACCCTTACACTAATAGACTAGTAGCCTGAGTTAGTTGACTAGATTCCCCAGTTCTGAATTTTTTCTCTCTCACATTTTCTTCTATTCTTCGTAGCATTCATCCCTTTTGTTCTAAACCCTCCAAACTTTGTCCCAAACTTACCAATTGGCATTATCCATGTTTTAGGCTTACTTCATGTTTTAAAATTCATATATATATATATATTCTTCACAGCATTCATCCTTTTTGTCCTAAACCCTCCAAAATTTGTCCCAAACTTACCAATTGGCATTATCCATGTTTTAGGCTCACTTCATGTTTTAAAATTCATATATATATATATATATATATATATATATTCTTTGGATAAATCCCAGTTCCTCCAAATTTTAGGATTTCCTTAATGATGTTTATGTTCTTAAAAATTTCTTTATACAATTACATTATTCATATAAGTTATTTAAGAATTAATCCTTGTTATGTCATATTTGTCATTTTAGGGTTTCAAATTTGAGTACTTTATCATATCATTATTTTGGAGGTTTTAAGGCATTCAAATTTATACACTTTTTTTTTATAAAAATAATGATTGGATATTTCTATTTAATATTTTTTTTACAAATCCAACATTTAATCTTGTTAAAACTTGTTTTTTTTTGGCTCTAATTGAATTTTTCTGTTTAGGCACAATCCTAAAATTGGAGATTTTCTATTTCCTTACGCTTTTCTCAAATTAATTATTTATGAATGCTATTAAGGGTTTAATCAATTTATTTTTATCGAATTTTACTTTTTTTTAGAATTCTAATTGAGTTTGAGTTTTAGGTATGACTGACTTGAAATTTGGGAATTTTCTAACCTAATACAATATATAACACTTAATTTTTCTTGGATAATTGTTTTCTTTTTCTATGATTCCAAAAAAGTGGAGAAAGAATAATGATATTAGATTAAGAGGGAGTAATGACATTCAAAGGGAGTGAAGACATTCTTGGGGAGTATTTTTGTACTTCTTGTACTTTATATGATATTTTATACATAAATAAACTTTTATGTTTAATTTATTTTATCTATGTGTGCGGATACTTTTTTACACTTGATATTGGATATTTTATTTTATTTTTGATGTTGAATGATGTCTTATATATGAATTAAGGGAAAGTAAATCACTATCTTGATTGTGAGCATAACCTTATTATTGCTCTCTAATATAACAAATGTTTTATCAACATAAAAAGAAGAGAGTGTTGAACTAAGGAAAGTTTCAATAATTGTTTTTATGACAACAAAACATAAGTGCTATTAATGAGAAGTTATATAAGAAGAAGATGCATCCATGAATAACTCAAGAAGATAATTTATGAAGATGATAAAGAAGAATTAAAGTTCACAACCCTTGAAGTGAAGGTTAATTCAAAACAAAAGAAGATCAAGGTATATGAAGGTCATTCTATATTTTGTAACTTTAATTGCAATCTCATTTCGTTACTTTGGTAATTTTAAAGGCTTAACATGTACAAACATTTTATTTTACTTCATTTTATGAGCCTTTTCATTCATTAAAATGTATTAAAGTTTTTGTTTTTAAAAGAAGAGCTTCTTAATATTTAAAAAGCTCTTTAAAGGACATTATGAAAGTTGTTTTTACTTATAATTGTATTAAACAAATCAAGTTTAAACATTTGAAATTATTAAAATTATATTTAGATCAATGTAGGTTAGTGGTCAATCAATGTAAGTTAAATGTGTAATAGAGGTGCTTATTGACATATTGGCCAAACAATATGATGATCTAGTTAACCAATATTCCTAGTGAACGACCAATGCACAATGCCTAGTGAATACTAAAGTTATTCTACACCTTATAAGAAGACTTATACTGCAATTTCAATAAGAGTTTTAGGAGTAGATCTAAGCAAATGTTGTTTGTCGAATCAATATAAATCAATTTGCATTTCTCTTCCCTTACCCTTTTTACCTTATTGGTTATGTGTGTTTTATGAAATTTATTATTCTATATCATATTTTTCATATTTTATAAATTGTGCTTATTAACGCACTAAGTTAGTAAATATTTTGTTTAAAATTTATCAACAATCAATTCATCCCCCCTCTTAAGTGCCTTTAGGGACTAACATATGGAAAATTGATATTTGTTTATAAGTTGATGTTGTAATCTAAATGAATGTGTGAGATTACATTCCATCAAATCTCTTTTTGTAGAATTATGCAAATTCTCGCCTTGGGAAAATTGAGCTCTATACCTAGTTTTAGATCCGTATATGAAAGCATATGCTTTACGTTTAAGGTAAGGTTTAAAAGTTGTGGCATGTGCATATAATATATATGTTTTCTTAGAAATGGATGCATCATGTCCATTTATCATCTTACTTACGATATTTTTACTAAGCAAATATTTCCCTTAACAAATGTGATTTTGTTATAGGATTTACTTCTATAGTTATATCCAATATTAAGTCTATTATTTACACTCTCCAACATGCTTTCAAGTTTCTCACTTCCCTTTTAATTTAGACAATAAATTTTTGAGAGCATTGACCTCCTTTTTTAATGTCTCATCTTAATGTTTTAATGTTTCTAGTGTATGAATGTCCTTAATGTTCATATTCTTAGATGAGATGCTTACAATTCACTCTTCCATCTTTTCTCTTTCATTTATGCATGCATCTAAATGCTTTTGAACCTATTTGAGTTAGAAGATAGCTTATTACTTTTCATACTCATAATTTCTAGAGTTTGTATTAGTTTATCCTATATCAAACTATTATCACTATCATAATAATTTGAGTCATAATAATTTGAGTTAGAGAGTACCTCATCATCATCTTTTTTCTTGAAGCACAAGTGAGCTACTTCTCCTTCTGAGTGCTCACTTTTGAAGTCACTTGAGTTATCCCAAATTAATGCTTTGAAAGCCTTCTTCTTCTTATTGTCCATATTCTCTTTCTTGTAATTTCTTTCACTAAGTTGATTAGTAAAATTATGTGTGACTTTAAATGTGTGTCAAATTTTGTGAGCAATTTCATGTATGGTTACCTTCTTCAACTAATATATATCTAGTGCAAATATTAATATTTTAATGACTTTTCTATTTAAAGAAATAATCTCTTTTCTTTTAAATGTCATTCTTCCTTAAGTTTAGCAAACTTTTTTTTTAATGATATATGACTTTTATAGGAGTGAAAGGGTCATTTATGACTATTTCTCACAAAAAAAATACTCTTAACCATAAAGACGAATTTCATCCTAATTTTTCAATCAAGATAGTCATTACCATTAAAGAAAAAGGCTTTACTAATATTTTTTCCCTCTTGATAGTATGATGATGAACCTAAGTATACCATTATGATATTTACTCTAGAATTTTGTTTAAATTGCAACTTAAGGTACATGCTTTGGTACCATTTGTTGGTCCTTAATGGTACCCAAGAGGGGGTGAATTGAGTGTTGGTAAATTTAAACAACTATTTCTTATAAAATAAATGTAATTGAACAAAAATCAATATATAATGAAAAATAGTTTGAGTAAATCAATAATATAATCAAACAATGATATAAAGAATATAGGAAATAAAGAAACACAACTTAATTTGTAGTGATTCGATGAATAACCCTTACCTATATCCACTCTCTAAAACACTTCTTAAAATTTCTATTAATCTCTTTTTTGAAGACAATAAAAATGAACCTTCTTAAAACAATCGTCCACAAGTAAAGAGCAACTTCTGTTACAAACTTTCTTTAAGATGAAGAGTAAACCTTTTATAAAAGAATTTACAACTCAAAAGACTTTTCTTGGTAACTTTGATAATATTAAAGACCCACTCACTTCACGAATGTTCAAAATACTTTTAAAAACCCTTAGAAATGTGTATATACAACGTTCAAATACTTTTTTATATCTAAACTAATGAAATTTATACATTTGTAGGATCTGAGGGTTAAATGAGCTGTTAGAAACAAGAAAAAGGATTCTTGTTTCTTATTTATGAAATATAACAATAAGATTTTTAGTTAGCCTTCTGCATTAATAGTGAGTGAAATTAAATTATTTTTGAACAAATTTATACTAAAATGAAATAGTTTAGACCGTTAAAAGCTTAATAAGTTTTTATTTATTTCTTACACCTTTAGATTGACTAACATGTATATTAACATATTAAATCTTATACTTCTTTATATTATTATTTATTTTATTTTATTTTATTTTCTAATAAACTTATTCTCAGATCTTATTAACAAAACTAAATATATAAATCAACCAATTATGAATATTTTGAAATGTGATTTGAATAAGAAGAGACATAAAAGATTTTAATATAAAACAACTTATAGAAGTTTTTATTAAAGAAATGCAATATGAATTATTATACATGTTTCTTCTCCTAATATATACAACTTCTAAAATATAAATATGAAAATTTTTTATTTTAATATGTATTCTTGATGTTTAATATGTTAATTTTAATTATAAGTTAGGTAAATAAAAGAAGATAATTAGAACTATAGAAGGGCTCACTCTAAATAACAATATGTTCTTCAACATGATGATAATAATGAAACTCAATGTTAAATTAATTTTAGATCATAAATATTATAAAAATTATTTTAAATATTTAATATACTTGAATTATTGTAAAATTTTATAAGATTTAATAATTTTATAAATTAATCATAAATTATATGTATTATTTTATTATTTTAATCAAATTGGCCCGATTAAATCTTATTTGATTATTAAAAACTTGATCATTTTATTAAAAAAGAATAAAGTAAAAGATAGTTAATTTATTTTGATTTTTTCTTTCGATTCAGTATTTATAATATTGCTAAAGACAATAGATCTAATATTTGGGTTGAATATTTATATATTGAATTAGTTTTTTATAAAATAGACAAGTATTAAAAATTTGACAAAAATTCTAAATATGATAAAGAATTAATGATAATAATTATTTATTTTTCTCTTAAAAATAATTGTTAACAATTTAGAATATTTTTTATTTAAAGGGTATAATGTAATTTTCAAATACAAGATTTTTATAAAATTGATAATAACAACTATGGTGTGACATAAATTATGAAATAAATAATAGAATTATTAGTTTAGAAGTTTGTACAATAAATAAAAATAATCATGAAATAGTTAAACGAGAATAGCAACACATTTAAACAAAAATTGTAACAATGTAAAGAAAAACATCAATCAACACATTTTGTACTATAAAAACTAAGGTTTATTATTACTTTTTATTTAAATAATAGTTTTGTAAAATTATCTCTCATGAGGAAATGAGAAAATATCCAACAAAAGGTAAGTATTTAAAAATAAATACATAAATGATAAAATAAGTTTGGTGAAAGGGTTTTAGTCGGACATCTAAATTAAACGCACAAAATCAATTTGATCGACTTTGAAGTTACTTTCAAATTTAATAAAAAGATTTAGATTTTAATATTAAAGAATCTAACCTAAATCAAATTTAATTCAAACTTAAATTTAACTCAGAAATTAAGTTTAGTCTAATCCAATACCAAGTCTACGTATCGTTTCTCTTAACTACTTTGAATATTGCATATCCGTTTTGTCTTTATTTGCCCATAGGAAACTGAGGTTATGAGCAATCCAAACTCCAAAATGATGGTTTCTTTCTCTTTTCCCTTTACTATATGTTATGGGTCAAAAAGCCCGAAAAGTAATGTGAACGAGGCTGGAGTGTGTTTCAATTCCAATGGTTCAATGACAACTAACAATCACAAGTTCAATTTGGAGTTCGCTCGAGTAAATGCGCAAGCCTTAGCTAAATAAAAGTGGTAGTTATGAAAATGTCTCAGCGGGAGAGTCTCAAAGAAGCAAAACTTACCCAGGTTGGCAATTTTGAAGCGTTCACACTTTACTCTTAACAAAAGAGAGAAAGAAATAACAAGAGAAAATTACATTCAAGCTTTGAGTGTGGCTGCGTATACTTTTTGATAGTTGATGGATCGAGATTCACAGGACATATAAATTAGAACAAAGATGGATTTTGAATCATAAACAGTTCCATTAGGGAGAAATATGCAAATCAGTAATCAATTACATTTTACAATTATCTTGAATTGAACAAAATACATAAAGAATTTAAAACTTAATTGAATTCAAAAGAATTACCGCAAATCCAAACCATCTTCAATCCTCGTAAATATTCACTTTAGGAGGCTAGAAGTTTTGTTTATGGGTGACCTTGGACATTGGATCACCATAAGTATACAATTTGGAGGCATTAGCTATAGCTGTAGCGTTTCCCGAGCGCATTCTTAAGCTACCTGAACGAAACATCTCAAGACCAGCCTGGTGCTCCAAAACCTCCATGGTGGGTTGTTGGAACTCTGACTTGGTCCTCCGGTGAGATGAGCCGCTGAAGGAGTCTCCTCCGGTTAACAAATGGTAGCTACGGCTTGAACCCTCCGAGAAAGACCTGTAGGTGTCGTTGTGTGGCTTCTGTTTCTTCATTGCATGCAGAAGATACGGTATTAAACCTTCCATAACTATATCTTTAATTCCTCTTGATAAGAACTATTTCCCGCAAGTATTGAATGCATCATAAGGTCACGGACCACATCCATATATATACTGCAAAAGGGTCCGTGCAAATGGATGAGGAAACTTCAAAGGTGATTGCGCTTGGTCAACCAGAATTTGTTGAATGTGACTCGCTTGGATAGTGCTGCCCCAGTTCTTGACGCTTAGCAAATGAATACAGTGCATAGCATCAATTCATTGTAAAATGTGCACGTACATTGCGGGCTAGCTAGCTTCCTACTCTATTGAAGTTACCAATTTTGACATTGAAAACGCGGTGCCCGTGGAGGTTTAGTCCAACGAGAAATCTCTGTCCGTAAATGTCAACATAACATCAAGATTGACCCTTCAATTGCAAGACGGAACATTGCTCTCAGAAAATAAAGTAGAATAGTGGGTGGATAAGGAACAGAAAAGAGAGAGTTGAGTTTGATTTTGGGTTGGCATATAGTTTTTAACATCGATTCAATCTTTGACTTTTGCTTATGTGCAAAGTGTCGTGTCCTAGTGGGAGTGCATTGAAGTTGAATCATGTCTTATCTAATGCTTGATTATTAATATCCACATATACCAAGGAAAGCTACTTTCCGAAGAGTTTGACAAATATAGAGGTAAGTACCTTTAATTTTCTTAATAAATAATTAATAAAATATGAAATAATTTATTTGACTTTAAATGATAATTTATCACTAATAAATTTATTATATTTTCTAATATTATTTTTAACCAAAGAGATATACTCTCTTTATCCATATTTTACTATTTAAAATTTATTCACCATTAAATATTTATCTTTGATGAATAAATTTAAAGATTTTACAATTATCTCAGTAATATAATATTTAATGATAATAATTAAGTTAGTCTTAATCTAATAAGATTTTATGCATATAATGTACCAAAATTTAATAAATAAAAGAGTCGTATTTATAAGAAAATTATGATAACTATTTTATATATTAAAAGTAAATCAAATATTAAACTTGCAAAATGTTAAAGTTTCATTATAGCAGTCAATATATAATATAAAATTTTAAAAATTTTAATATGTATTTTTAGAAATGAATTTGATTTAAAAATACTTTATATATCAGTGTATAGAGGTTTAGAGTTACGTACAAAATCTTTACAAATTTCAATGTCTCATTAAATATATGTTTACTATATTTAATGACACAAATATTTAAATAAATATATTTATTTTATCTATGCATACAACAAAATTCTTGATTGATCATTTATAATTACAAATTCTTCATCATTATAAGTATGATATACTATTTATGATATACTAAAGCTTAACTTATACATATAGAGAGAATAAATTTAGAATTTTGTAAATGTATCTTTAATATTTTTAATATAACATTTGAATAAGATAATAATTTTATCTTTGTAAAAATCTAAATTTATTTGGTTTGTGTTATTATTCCCTCACTGTTAATTGTTAATTATATTCAAGCCTTTTTTTATATTGTAAAAATAACATATCAAGTTACATGATTGTTGCTTTCAAGCTTTAAACCTTTGTCGACAAACTAAAGAATTGATTCTAAATATCAGACTTGAACTTTGTAAGATACATTCAGAGTTAAAGAACTCTTATAGAGTTCAGGTTTAAGAGCCTTTAATAATTTTTAAGGAAGTTGACTACATTCACTTAGATATGAGACACATGCGCCTTCGTGCTTTGACAAAGAGATAAAGTTACTTCATTATACTTGCTGAGTTAAAAGAGCAAATATATAATAACATTCAAGATGAGATGGAATATGGAACAGGTGATGGTATAAACTTACTTCATTATACGTTTTCTTTCTTGCATAAACCTTCTTTATGAACTTACCATATTAAAAATAATTTATCTAAAAGGATCCTACAAGTTATGAAGGTCATATATTAGCCCCGTAATTACTGAAAGATTTTTGACAAAGATGATATCGAAATTATTCATATTCAAATTGATCCAGTTGACTAAGGATACAAGTGAAGCAACGATTAATTGAGGAAATGTCTATTTAAGGAAGAGCCAATGTAACTGTGAAAAAAGAACTGAACGATTCAGAAGCTTGAGAAAACTATATTGTCGAAACTCATCCAAAGCATGTACATTTTTGAAAGAGATATCTTTGTAAAAATTCTATTGTGCATTAGAAAATGAAATTTTGTTGAGAGAAATTACTGAAGCTCATATCGAGCAAACCTAATTTTTTTTATTTAAGAGCTTGTAGAGGCTAGTGAAATACTACTAGTGTAGAAGATTGAAGAACCTTGAAAAATATTAACTTGTGAGCTTGGAGAGGTTTGCCAAATTACTAATTAATTTTATAATGAAACACTCAAGTTGGATACTGGAGACTGGAAGTAGACTTAGGTTGTAAACTCAATTAGTATAAATCAACTGCGTCATTCTTCTCTCTCTCTCCTTATCTTTTATATTTTCGCATCATATTGTGTGTATGTTGTTGGCCCCCGAACTTTTTCTTGATGAATAAGCATGATTTAAATTAATTATGAGGTCTTTATGGATTTATGTTGTGGAGTTAATTATTATGTTAATGTTAGTAAGATTTTATGACATAGGTTAATTGAATTAAAGTGTTAAGGTAGTAAGATTGTATGAAGGGCATTTTGGGGAGATCACTTAAGGATAAAAGAAGCAAGGCATATAAGGAAGGGTAGGAATGACTTTTACCATTCATTAAGGGCAAAATTGGAAAATGAAAAGTGTTGTCTTGCTTTTAAGAAGGACAAAAACGAAATTGAGGGAGAGAAAGAAGAGAAAAGCTGAAAGAGAGAAAGAAAGGAGAGAGTTTCGGTGGTTAGAGAGAGAAAGAAGAAGAAAGGTTAGGGTTTCATCTTTTCTTAGTCTTCAAGAGAGATTTTGAGAGTGATCAAGAAGGGAAAAAGGAAAAGAAAGGTTAAAGCTTCCATTAGAGCCAAGAAATTCATTGTTTGGAGAAGATTTAAGGTAAGTTGATGTTTAATCTTTTGAATTTTTGTATGAGTTTTGGTTCAAAGAGCTTAGGAAATGCATAGATATAAGTATTCTAGGATTAATTTCATGCATAGCTTTCTTTGGGTTTTCCAATTAGAATGCACTTTTGAATGAAATTCTGTCAATGTTGAAGGGAGGCAAGTGAAGCAAGAGGAGCAAGAGGAAAGACATTTTTGAGCTACTTTTATGCAAGGAATTCAAGGTGGGTTACTTGTTTATAATTGAGTTAATGAGCCATAAGGAATTTTCCAATCAATAAAGTTAAATGATTTCAATTGTTTTATAAATGTTGCATTTATTGCCTGTTAAATGATTGAAGTATTTGCTACATGTTTGGTACATGAATCTTGATGATGATTTGTGAAATGATGATGAAAATTGTATTTGAAAAATATCAAGCTTATGGAAATCATGTTTTCGAAATGTGTCTTTTTGGCAAGATGTTTACAAGATATGAAATTCATGTTTGTGTGGATTTGTGGTGGTCCATTCAAGAATGTCACGTGCACATTGACCATGTTAAAGGCTTCTCTCGCCTGCCCGCTAGTGGCATGAAGCTCCTTCATGGACTCCCTCATGTTTTCGGAAATTCGCAAGAACTCCCTCAAGTTTACCGGAGATTCTCAAGAACTCCCTCATGTATATGGACTACCCAAACCATTATGTGTGCTTAAGTTGTTTATGATTTGTCGACAAGTTGATGAATACATGCCTTATGTTGTTTATGATGTGTTTGACAAGCTTGAGAATTTAGGAAATACATGTTTTATGGTTGCAAAGCATTTTACTGTGAAAATGACTAATTTCAATGGTTTTGCTCGTTTCTCCATTATAAACTTGTTACCCACGAGCTTGTAAGCTCACCCCCATTCCTCCCTATCTCTAGGAGACGAGCAAGAGATCGAGTAAGAGAGTCAAGGCATCACTTCAAGATTGCTAAATTTATTTTGTATTTTAAGTTAGTTTATGAAAACTCAAGGCTTTAGCCGCATTTCAAGTTTTACCCGTCCATGTATATGTTGTATTTTTGGATTATGAAACCAATGACGTATTTGAGTCTTGAAATGCCCATTTAAGCTTTATAAAACTCTTTTTTTAAGATTAATGAAATATATGTATGTTTTGCTCATGATTTTCCAAGCTTCCGCATTGCATTTTCAAGCATCTATAGGGATAAAATTTGTATTATCACTTCAGGGGAAAATCTATATTAATCTAGGATGGTTTGGACAATGTTGTATGCTTGGAAGTTGTAGTTTATCCTCTTAGCTTTCCAATGATATACAGTACGTAAATTTTGGAGATCGGACTTGAAAGTTATGATTGTTACGATTTAGTGATGCTACATAGGATGTATGCAGGACATTTTACAACTTTTCTATTTTGATCTAATAGAATGAGAGAATGTGATTTCTTAAAGGGAAGAATTAGTGTGATGAATTAGAGAGGAAATGAAGTGATAAAAGGAGTTGAATATGTGTTGAATTCTGAAGAATGCTTTGACATGATCAACAATTGAGGATGAATGTGTTTAAGTATGAATGATGTTTTGTTGGTTATGATCAATGATCTTGTATGATGTGTTTTGTGGATGTTTTGAATTAAAATGGAGGTGTAAATGATGAGGAAATTGAAGTAGGAATGATAGGATATGCATGAGAGGTGTTAGATATGATTGAAGGGTTAGAAGTCTTGAATTTGACCTGTAAATGTCCGTTGGGCAGACTTCATGTCCGCTAGGTAAACCTTCTCAGGTATTCCAGTGTTTCTGCTCAGTTCATGTCCCTTTGGAGGGACTTCATGTCCACAAGGCGGACCTTCTCGGGTTTGTTTGTGTCCCAGCTCAGTTCATGTCCATATAAAGGGACATATGTCTGTTACGGGGACCTTCTCGGGACAATTTTAAAAATGTGCAAATTTTTGACCCTCTAGATGGCAAAATCTCTCTTCGAGGTCTTCACGGAAGTTGTAGAAGTCAAAATTTTCTTTGAAATCGTACTTAAATGGTCTTAATCAGACATCCCTAGTGAAAGTTATGCTTTTTGTCCCAAATCATGTACATTTTATAAGTTATAGGCTTATCATTGCTTATCTATGGTACATTTAGGCTTGAAATGTACTTAGCTGGTTATGGAAGTAAGAGATAAACTGAGCGATGTGTTTAGGGTGACGATTGAGGATTGAACATAAGAATGGATTGTCGTATGTCAAGCGCTCATTTATGGATGTTTTGGATGTTATAAGAACCCTTCAGAGTGCTACTCTCACGTTTCATGACTCACGAGTTAGACTCTAAAAATAGGGTCTAACAGATGTGGTATCAGAGCATGAGTTAAACAAAAAAAAAATTCAAATTATAGAACTTTTGGGATGTTATGGGACGGAAGACGAGCCTAATTGGCAAATGAGGTTCCATCAAAAGGACCCTAGAAGGTAATGTGCTTAAGTATGACTCATGAACGTTGGGCTCCAGAATCGGGGTCCAAGAAATATGGTATCAGAGCACGAGTTAGACTCCGAAAACGGGGTCTAACATATGTTCATTTTAGTAAGAAGCTTCGTCACTTTTATAATAGGCCTCTTTTATTTTCAATTTACTAATGATTCTTTTTATTTTAACAGGCACTTCCTTTTTATTGTTTTCAACAATACTTATCCTTTAGCAGGCTCTTATCATTTAACAGCTACTATCGTTTGACAAAAAACTTATTGTTTTAATTTTTACAGGCCCTTTTTTAATACGAATAGAAAGTGACTTGTTAAATTTTTTTTCAGTCACACACAATTTACCACCTTCTTGCGTGTGTTTGTTTTATCATTTGGTATCAGAGCGAGGTTTCACATTTTTATGTTTTACAACACGTTAAAGATCATGGGAAACAATATAAGAAGTTTTGAAGGACAATCCGTCTTAAATCCTCTTTACTTCAATGGAACAACTACTTATATTGGAAAGAGAGAATGACAATCTATCTCAAATATGTAGATATTTAAATCTGGAAAGCCATTAGAGTTAGAGCTACACTTCTCGATTCATATAACGTAGAAGTATGAATTGAAGCTGATAGAAAAAATGCACAGCTAAACGTTAAAGCAAAGCATCATTTGATCTGAGCATTATCTCTAAAAGAATATGAGAAAATATCCTACTTTTCTACAAAAAAGGAAATATGACATAAACTACAAGTCATGTTTAAAGGAACGAATGAGGTAAAGAAGCATAGAATAAGTCTTTTAGTGCATCAATACAAAACTATTGGCGTGAAACAGGGAGAGACCATAAACGAACTCTTCGAACGCTTCAACAACATCATCACGACCTTAAAGAACTTAGGAAAGAGATATCCCAATGACGAGCTCGTAACTAAGATTCTAAGGTCAGTACCAAAGGAATGGAGACCTAAGGTGAGAGCTCTAGAAATGAAAAAGGATCTAAACACTATTTCACTCGAATGGCTACGAGGAGACCTGATGATCCATGAAACTGAGCTTAGGCAAGATGAAAGATTCTCATACAGAAAAAGAATGGCACTAAAAGCAACTGAAGAATCAAACGATGATGAAAGTGACACTGAGTTGCAAATAGATGGAGATGACGAGTTCAACTTTATGGTCAGAAAATATACCCACTTCTATAAAAAGAAGCTGATGAAGAAAAGAGAAGGAAACAAGAAAGCTAGGCATGGCACTAAAAGCAACTGACGAATTAAACGGTGATGAAAGTGACACTAAGTTGCAAAAGGCAGCAGTAATAATATTCTAGGAGATAAACAAAATTTTCATTAGCCTCATTCCTAAACTTTTTAATCTAATCTCCCTTGAAAACTTCAAGTCAATCTTATATTGCAACACGTTACACAAAATTATTACTAAGTTTATTACTTCTAGAATTAAGGAAAATTTAAAACCCCATATCAATTCTTCCCAAGGAGTATCCATTCAAGGTAGATAAATAGGTGATAATATTTTATTGACACAATAATTGTTTGAAAATTTTAATAAAAAATATTTATTCAAGAGTTATGCTATCAAGATTAATTTTTAGAACGCATTTGATTCTATCAATTATAAATTCATTATGCACGTTCTAAAGCCTTTTTGGTCTTCCAAAATAATTCAGAACTTAGATTGATCAATGCATTTCCACTGCATCATATTATATTTTAATAAATGAAGAGCCAACCAACCAAAATAAAAAAGGATAAAAGACTAAGGCAAAGAGACCCTATTTCCCCTTATTTGTTCACATTATACATTAAGACCCTAAGTGGATTGTTGATCATAAGACTAAATATGAGGTGAAATTCAAGCTTCACAACAAATGTAAGAAGCTAATAATCTTTATCCTTTCATTCATTAATGACTTGTTTCTCTTTTTTGTGATGTTGACAAATCTACAAGCACTATGATGACATCTCGTTATACATTTATAGAGCTCTCTAGACTTTTAACCAATAGGATGAAAGGTCAATCTTTTCATTTGTTGGGGCTAACCATTTATCTAGGTGGCTACCTAATTTGACAAGTCCTAAGCTAAATGACCATCCATTCGCTTACCTTGGTATTTCTATCAATACTAAGAGACCATCTTATAGATACTATCTCTTATTGATTGAGAGGATTCAAAAAAGAATTGGTAACTGGTTTAATAAATGCCTTTCACTTGCTAAAAGAGTATAACTTATAAACTTAGTGCTTAACACCTTATATAAATATTGACCTTCTCATATCTCTCTTTCTGAGAGCCTGATTCAAACTATAAAGAAAATGATCAGAGGATTCTTATGGTTAGGAGAGTTGAATAAGAATTCAGTTACCAAAGTTAAATGGATTAAAGTTGATAAGCCAAAAGAGGAAGGAGGACTAGGTATCTCTTTTATAAGGATTATCAATAAAGTAATGATGGCCAAAAGGGTTTGGAGGCTTCTAACCCACAAAAGGCTTTACAGGTAAAATGGATTCACACACATTTTTTAAAAGGTAAAAACTTGTAGGAAGTCAAGCCTAAGTCTGCCACTTTGTGGAATTTGGTGTAGACATTGAACATAAAGGATCAATTATATAAAGAGTTTAAACGGAAGATAGGTAATAAAAATAATGCTTCTTTAAAATTTGACAATTAGAATAAGTTAAAGCCATTAAACTAGATCAATGGAATGTGATGCTTAAGGCACTTATTTTAGAGAATGCCAAAGTCAAGGAAGATATCAAAGACAATAAGTGGAGCTAAAATTATAGTGAATTCTTCCCTCTATTAGCTAATCTCCCGAATTATAGCCGAAATTCATATATATGACTAATTTTTTGGTTAAAACATTCTTCTATATAATTGACAAATCAATTATACAAAGTGATATTCATACATCAAATTTAGAAAGTGAATTGGTTTAGAATGGTTTGGTTCAAGTAAGCTCTTCTTAAAGTCTCCTTTATAATATAGTGTGTAGTCAAAGAAAGACTAACTACTATGCACATGTTAAAGGGTATTAATATCTGAAAAACCGTAAGTAATAGTAGTGACTTTCTGATTGATTTCTTCATCTGAAGTAACTGAATTATCTTCATTCTGAACATTTCTTCAAAAGGAGCAACTAACTGTGAATCTGGATACTTTCTCATTTTTCCTTCACTATGTCTTTGTAATTGGACTTCACCCTTTCTAACCCAAGAGTGCTTCGGTAACATGGGTTGCTGCTGGAAATTTAATGGAGAGTGTTTAGATTTTCAGTTTTGACTCCTTTGAAACATAATTTGTAACATCTTGTAGCATCTCGGTCTTATGTGCCTGATAACTCCACAAAAATGACATGTGGGTACGAATCTTTGAATTTTTATTGATGTTTCTTCTTCTCAGACAGATCTGGACATATCAATTTTCTCCTCATTCACCTTACATCATTCTCCCTTACCAATGCCTTAAAGATCCTTTTTTACTTTACCGATTTCCATTAACTTTTCTAGTTTTTCTGTCCCACCATTTAACATTCTCAAACCCTTTTTGGTACTTACTAATCTCATTCTAGCTTCACCAAGCTCATCTAATGCCAACTTCAATTTCTTTTCTAACCCTTGGATGATGTTCTTCATGGAGAGATTTTTTTCCTTCAATCTTTTTATTCCTTCTATATCATTCACACCTTTTTCAGTTTTAACCTGCAGTACCAATCCTTTGCTTCTTTCTTGTTTATCCCTTAAAAGATTCATTTCGAAATTTGTAAGAATTCCAATTACCTTCTCCAATGATAGATCATTAATGTCATGGGCCTCCTCTATTGCAGCAATTTTCAGAATAAATCTCGAAGGCAGTGATCTCAAAGTCTTATTAAATAGTTTCATATCGGAATATTTCTTTCCAAGTTGATGTGCCTGATTTGCTATATCTCACAATCTTTCATGAAAGTCTCCATCAGTCTCATTTTCATCCATCTTTAATTCTTCCAACCTCACAGCTAACATTTATAATTTTGACGCTATCACAGATTTGGACCCTTTATGAATAGTCTGCAAAGCATCCTACGCTTCTTTAGTCAATTCACAAGCTGATATCATTAAGAAACGTCCTTCATCAACAGCATTAAAAATTACATGCATTGCTTGTGAGTTTTCAAGTGCCCTCTCTTCTTCGGCTCTTGTCCATTCAGATGGATCTTTTAGAACTATCTCTCCCTTATCGTCAGTAATCATTGGATGTGTCCAGCTATATAATACCGAGTTATATGCTCTTATTCCTTGTGTCTGAATAAAGACCTTCATTCGTGATTTTCATGCAGGATAATTGGAATGGTCCAATAGTGGTGACTTGATAATTGATGCTCCTTCTCTTATAGCCATGTTCGCGAAACTAGGATCTGTACCAACTTGTTACTAACTTCTAAATCGATGACCTTGCTCTGATACCAATTGAAAAATCGTAGGGATAGTAGTTTCGTAAACTTCAATTTGACTACAGTTACTTGTAAGATTCTGCCGCAGTTACTTGTAACTGTATCTGTCGGTTACTAGATATACAGTAACTGTATCAACAATTGTTAATTTTTTAGTGCAAACAAAAATAGAAAAATAAATATTAAATTAAACAGATCAACACCTGAAATTTGGT
This sequence comes from Erythroxylum domingense, assembly GCA_025594535.1. Taxonomy (NCBI): domain Eukaryota; kingdom Viridiplantae; phylum Streptophyta; class Magnoliopsida; order Malpighiales; family Erythroxylaceae; genus Erythroxylum; species Erythroxylum domingense. Next base: position 36,757,663 of record JANQBM010000222.1, read on the forward strand.
AATACAGTTCGACACTCCTTGCCTACGTCTGCGGCGTCCTCATCTAGCTTAATACTTTCACTGAAGTACAATAGATTTACCTAAAGCTTTACTAAACTGACACCACTCAACCTTTAACACTATCTCTCAGCCTCACTTACCGTGAAAGATTTTCACACTTAATAACACAACCGAATCGTGTTAACCTTGTCAGAGGATTTTTCTTTACTACACTTAATGAAAGACAATTAATAAAAATAACTCAAGTGATTAATCAACTAAAAAAGAAAATAATAACAATACATTTGAGATTAAAGAAAAGAACAATTTCTCAAAAAGTTCAGCTCCACTGAAATAAATCTAGAAGTTGTCGCAACAACAATGGGCTTATTGATGCAAAACTCATAATCAAGCCATGAAAACTTCTGCAGAAATCATAGCTGAAAAAATACCTAATCAACGACAACACATCAAAGAAAAAAGCAGCACAAAACCATTCAGCCCAGGTGACTTAATCCACAGAAATTTCAGCATAAAGATAACCAGCTGATTGTCGCAATTCCTAAAATAAAATTACTGTTGTACTCACAAATCCATTAGCCATGCACAATCATGAAAAGTGCAGCATACATAAAAACCCCAATAGAGAACCACACACCATAGGTTGCATCTCTTTTCCACCTTCAACTATTTTTCAAAAACCAATTCATGCATGCTTCACTGTTGACGCAGCCTCTGCAGATTCACATTTTACCCTTATTGAAACTTACATAATCCTTGCCTTGAAGAGTCACACACACATACGCATACCTTTGAACCAAAAACTAAGAACAAAAGCAATTACAAAGTCACTCACGTTGATCTTTTCCAAAAACAATTACAAAGTCACTCACGTTGATCTTTTCCCAGCTAACAAAAATCACTCACGCATACCAAAGCACTCACACCCCAAGTTACTCACACACACACCAACATCAAAACAACTGTAGGTTCTTTTTACACTCACAAACTCCAATCATAGCCTATCTATCAAATCTCCAACACCTTATGCCTATACCCCTTTGTGAGATAGATTCAGCTGCTTATCTTTTATTCACCCACTGCACATACCACATATACTGCGCACACACTCATAAACTGTAGGTGCAATATGTCTTTTTACTCAAGCTCCTCCTACGTATATATGCAGAAGCCCTTAATTCACAATTAAAAATACAGTAATTCCCTTTAGCTATTTCATACACGTAAGACCCACAGCTCTTCATAAAATCAACTTCTATGCAAGATATAATTATATTATATCTAGAACTTTATCCAATTAGTGTTTGAATCTAATAAAATATTCTAATTTAAAAATATGTCAAAATAAAATAAAGAGATATATCCAACATATATCTAACAGTATCCTATAATGATGCTGACTCTATATGGTTCTTTTTGAAAATTTAAACCATATATTTTCTTAGTGTGTTTTTTCATTTGAGATTTGGTCTAAGGTCTAACAACTTTGCAATCAAGGAGGCTCTAGGTTTGATTAGTCTGAGGTTATCATTTGGGTCAGTAGAGATTAAATTATGTATCAAGGGGCAAAGTGATCATTTAACTATCTTTTGAAAGCACAATTTATACCAGCTAGAGGAAAAGCAATTTAGAGAATTTTTAAGGTAAAGAAGGATCAAATATTCAGGACTCTCATAAGTTCGTATGTTAGATAAGAAAGCAATTATTGACAAATGAATGCACTTATTCTATAATAAGAACATACTACATCTTGGGGGATTTAAGACACTTACCTCTTAACAATTTGCTCAAACTTATATAGCAATTATCAAGCTATATGAAGATCTATTTTGGAGGCCTGCACACCAAAGCAAAAACATAGGTGTAGAAAAGCATATGTGAGCACATCATATTGGTATCTAGTTTAAGGAAGCCTTTTTTCAAGTGGTTGTTAATCCTTTTGGTTGCAATCCTTGTTATTACTTTTGAGATATTAAGGGTAAGGACCTTGCTTCCATTATTTCTCCATTTAATTAAAAACTAATAAACACTAAATATTATGCATCCATCATAAGAGAAAAGAGTTCTTATGTTGTTTAATAAATTCAAGATATATATATATATATATATATGTAGATATATATATATAACTTATCAACTCAGTTATCAACTCATTAATGCTTCGTATAAGTATGAGTTTTAACAAAGATATACATCAAATAAGAAAAACTTCATAATTGAATAAACTGAAATTAAAAAACATAAATGAGAATTTAAATGTAGGATTCTTCATTGTACAACCAAGTTTCGTCAATTTAATTTTTTTCCTCTAATTTCAAAGAGGATTCTATATTTGGTCATGGAGTTTAAGTTTTGATCCTTAAAAATCTTTTATGATTCAAACTTATCAATGCCACCTTATAAGTTAATTAATTCTTTTCGTTATTTTCTTGTATATCATAAAATAATGCACTTGTATAAAAACTTTCTCATATACAAATTTTAAAATAATAACTCATTAAGTTGAGCAAAAATTCTAATATTAATAAAAAATTTAAATAATCATTTTAACAAATCTTTCACATATTACTTGTAACCTAAGTATAGAAATACAAAATATTTTATTTTATTATAAAATAAAGAATAAAAATTAAAATGAGTTCTTTCTTACCGAGTTTGTAGACATATTTTCATTAACATAACGCAAAAAATGAAAATTGGGTTCCAAACTCATCTGTATTAATAAAACAAAGAAAAAAATATCAAAAGATACTGTTTTATGGGGAAAAAAATTACATAATTCGATTATAAGTAATGATAATGTGTGATTATACCTACAATATATAAAAGGTGATCAAGAAAATTACCATTGGTAGGTGAGTAATCTGAAAATGATGATATAACAAGAGTATTGTTTAATTTCTTTGCTAGAATATGACAAACATAAAAATTCTTAATGTAGAGTTAATGTTTGTTAGTTCTTTTTTTTTCTTCACTTGATAGCTCACTGATTTTGAATTTAGAAAAAATTAATCTGCATAATTATATGTACTAATATATCATATCTATTATATGCAATTAAATATGTATAAATATTAAAAATAATCTTTGAATTTATATTTGAAAATTTGTAAGTTTTTAAATAATGAAATAATGTGAATTAACAAAATGTAATATAATGTCGAAACTATGTGCAAATTTACTTATTTAGAGTAATTATATATGTCTAAATAAAATATTTATATTGATGCTATATAACACCATTCTGTCGCAATTTCTCATTTTATTAACTTTTATATTAGCTTTAATATATAGATTCTCTCGAGCTTATAGTTAAAAGGACATTGTTGTGCAACTTTGCTTCTAATCAAATCCCATGGCAGCTTGGTTAACCTTTCACAAAAGTGTGGCAAGTCAAAGTTAACATGAGGCCATCAAAAAGCATGATAAACTAGTCCAAACCCTTTCTAAAGATAAACTCATTGGTCACCTCTGTTATGGCGATGCCTAAAATACACTAAAATTCCAACAACCACAGAGATACTGAAGTTGATATTATTAATGGCCAGGTAATACTGGTCCAAGATTTGAGGAACTCACTCAGTAACACATCAAGTTTCACAAAGAAAGAAGAAAAAGAACAAAATTACAGATGAGATCTTAGAAAGAGTAGACAACACAAAAAGGAAAGAAATTATCAGAGGAGGCTACATCCATGTCAATATTTTTCTACTCTCTGCTGTTTACCCAAGGTGGCTATATATTCTCTCACTCACGAAGATGCAAGGGAATCTTTATTGCCCTCATGATGTGCCTAACGGATTATGTTAACTCGTACAAGCCTTTCGAATCATGTGCCAACTATCTTCTCCCAGGACCACTTGCCACATTTAAACTAAGTTTGTTTTTAAGCATACATTTCCCTCCCTATTAAAAATCACCTTGTCCTCAAGGTGCAGATATAGGTGCTGATCACATAGGTTATGCAGAAACTCCTAAGAAGTTGCAGTGATGCCATCCCATTTAACTAGAACCTGGGGTACTCGGTGGTCCTGAACTCAAAATTGGTGAATGTCCAGAAATTCTATTGGCTGAATTTACAGCCTTTTAGAGTTAGTAAGTAATGGTAGTGGAATATATTGAGTTGTAGGATCACCTTTACACTTCTTCAAGAGAGACAAATGGAAAATAAAGTTAATCTTTGCTTCTAGAGGAAGAGCAGGCCTGTATGCAACTAATCCAATTCTTTGAACAATTTCAAATGGCCCAAAATAATGCATACTGAGTTTCTTGTTTTGCTGGAGTTCTAAAGAAGCCTGTCTATAAGGTTGCAACTTGAAAAAAACATAGTCACCTACTTAGAATTGGAGCTTAATATGATTTTTGTTAGCAAAGTGTTGCATATGTTGCTAAGCTCGTTGTAAATGAAGTTTAAGATTATTTAATACGTTATCTCTAAGCTGCAACTGCTCTTGAATGTCAAGAGGGGTGTCTTTCTGACAAGAATATAGAATGATTGATGGTGGTTCTCTCCCATAAAGTATCTTGAAGGGAGTTATATCAATAGCTGTCTAAAAAGAGCTATTGTACTAGAATTCAACCCAAGGTAAATAAGTAAACCACAGCTTTGGATTGTGAAACACAGAGCATTGCAAGTACATTTCTAAACATTTGTTTAGTGCTTTAGATTGCCCATCTATTTTAGGATGGTATGCTGAACTCATTCTTAAGGTTGTACCCTATAATTTGAACAGATGTTTCCAAAAGGAACTTGTAAACACCTTATCTCTATTAGAGATAATAGAAGTAGGGACTCCATGTAACTTAACTACAATGTTTAAGAACACGTTAGCAACTTAGCTGGCAGTGAAAGTACTTCTAAGAGGAGAAAACTTGGACAGTTGATCAATAACAACAAAGATAACAGTGCACCCCTAAGATGGTGGAAGGCCCATTGTGAAATCCATAGCTATATCTTCCCAAACTTGATTTAGAATGGGGGGAGGGAAGAGAAGTCCACCTATATGAGCTTGTGAAGTTTTAGCTCTTTGATAGATGATACAACGTCGGATGTATTTCATGATATCAGCTCACATCTTTTTCCAATAAAAATAAGTGGAAATTCGTTGATAGCTACGAAGGAACCCACCATATCCCCCTATTGAGGAAGAATGAAGCCTCTATAATATTTTCTGGATTAAATCTTTCACTTCTTCAGGAATAACCAAGTGATTCCGAAAAAACGAAAGTCCATCTTTGACATGATATTGTGATAATTCTCCTAATTGGCAACTTAGAGTATTGATTTGTTGCTGCAACTCAGTAAAAACATCACTGGCCTCTTTGATTTCATCCAGTAAAGATGACTGATGCATAGTGACAGCTATATTGATGGTACAAGAAAGTGCATCTGTTGCTTGATTTGTAGCTCCATATTTGTATTTAATAGAGTATGAATATCTCAAAAGCTTAGGAAAGCATTCTTCTTGTTCTGGTGTTTGAATATTTGGTCATTTGAATGCTTGAGACTGTCATGATCGGTACGAATAATAAAATGATGATCAAACAATTAATGATGAAACTTATCCACAACTTGTGTTATAGCATGAAGCTTTCTCATATACACAGATTGTTGTTGCATTCTTGAAGATAACTTCTTAGAGAAATAAGCTATTGGATGACCATGTTGTGATAAAACAACTCCTATCCCCTTTCCAAATGCATTCGTCTCCAGGATAAGCGAACTATCAAAATCTGGTGGAGCTAAAATGGAGCAGTGACCAAGGCTTATTTAAGGTTATCAAAAGCGACTTGGGCTTGAGAAGACCAATGAAACTGATCACGATAAGTAATTCTATCAAAGGACCTGCAATTGATGCATAATTTCTAATAAATAGCCTATAATACCCTATGAGACCCAAGAAAGTTCTTAGTTGAGTGACTGAATTTAGTTTAGGCCAAGCCTGTACTGTTTGTACCTTTGAGGGATCCATCTCCACCCCTTGACTAGATACTATATGCCCCAAGTAATCAATCTTCTTACTAACAAATGAGCATTTAGGCAATTTGACAAATAACTTATACTGCTGCAGACAGGTGAAAACCAAGTGTAAGTGATTAAGATGCAGAGGCTAATTCGAACTATATACTAGAACGTCATCAAAGACAACTAGCACAAATTTACTTAAATAGGGCCTAAAAATATTGTTCATCAGTTCTTGAAATGTAGCTAGGACATTGGTTAACCTGAAAGGTATGACAAGCCATTCATAATGCCCATGATGTGTTTTAAATGTTGTTTTAGCTTGATCTTCAATCTTCACCAAATTTTGATGATAACCAGATCTGAGATCAAACTTAGAAAATAATTGAGAACCCCTGAGTTCATCAAGCAACTCATCCTCGATCGGAATTGGATAAGAATATTTAATGGTGACATAATTTAATGCCTTGTAGTTTACATAAAACAACTATATGCCATCTTTCTTTCGAACTAATAAGACTGGAGTAGAAAAAGGGCTTGTACTTGGTTGAATTAACCCTTCTTGAAGCATCTCATTGACCATTTTCTCAATTTCGGTCTTCTGAGAGTAAGGGTATCTATAAGGTTTAACCTTTATTGCAACCACTTCCTCCCTCAAGGGTATGGAATGATCATGAGATCTAGAAGGAGGTAAACTATGAGAAGTGTCAAATATAGAAGCAAATTCATCCAGTAGAGTGGTTAATTCAGTAGGTACATCTTCTTATAATTCAGAGTCTGTCTCAACTTCTGTTTCTAATGAAAAACAACTTAAAGTATATGACTCTTCAATGGATTCAGTAGTTGTTATTGTTTCAATTGATGGTAACTAGCAATGTTAGGTTGACTGCTTTTATGTCCTTGCAAAGTAACTAACCGAGGGCCATCATAAAAATGAATATATGCAGCCAGTAATATGCTATATGAAGACCTAGCGTAGCTAACCACGAGGCTCTAATAACGACATTTATACCCAAAATTGGAAGAATATAGACTAGAAATTGTTTCAGATAGTCATTAATATAGACTGAAAGGGAATGAATGATACCTTCCACGCGCATGTATTGACCATTTCCCGCGTTACCTTAACACTTGGAGTAGGTTCAACTGGTAATTGCAAATACCTAGATAAACGCAGTTGAATGAAGCTATCAAAACTCCTACAATCCAATAATATTCTGAGCTGAGTACTACAAACCATCCTAGCGTAACGAATAGTCGCGCTTCCAGGAGATCATTGAAGAGGTTACCGAGATAAATGATGAAGAGTTGTAGTCACTTCGGTTTCATTTGGTAGCTTCACCTCCAGTAATGTCTTTGTTTCTTGCTCATCTGGCGGCTCATCCAGATCTGAAATCATAATCATTAGTTGTTTGTTGGGACATCTATAATTTCTGTGGAAATTTTCATCACAAGTGTAACATAGTCGCTTCTCTCGTCACATCTGCATCTCCGCCGGAGAAATATTCTTAATAGGGAATGTTGGTTTCATAGCTGGCGTCGGTAGTAATGGAGGTAATTTATTACCTGGGCTCGTAGCCGACACTGGAAGTGGTAACGCTGTAGGAGGATAGAATATTATCTTAGGTTTAACTATAGCTCCACTCATATTAGATTCACTGGAGCGTGTAGACTAACCTAATGAAACCTTCTCATCAAAAAGACGAGCTAAAGCTACTGCTCGAACCAAGGAACTGGGTTTTTGGGCCATTACTTTCACTTGTACATTTTCCTTCAGACCACTGATGAAACAATCGAGCAAGACTGGTTTAGATATTCCCTCGATTATATTGGCCAAAACCATAAACTGAGTATAATAATGAGCTACAGTACTAGATTGGACCAATTTAAATAGTTGAGCTCACGAAGAGTCAAATCTGGATTGACTAAAATTCTCCTCAATGGTGCTAGCTAAAGCTGCCAAGTTGGAACTAGATGTGCCTTTTGAAGCATCTGAAACTACGGAACAACCGATCCATCAAAATGTACAGAAGCAATGGTGAGCCGATGAGGATCTGGTGTCTCATAATAAGTGAACATTTTCTCGACTCTAAATAGCCAAGCCAGAGGTTCGGTCCCATCAAACCTAGGAAAATCCAGCTTAAACTATCTCATCTGAAAAGGTATAGTGTTATTCTGTGTTGTCATCGAATTTTCAGCTTTTCCTGATGAAGTTCCATTCGTCGCCTATTTTGTCGACACTGTTCTTATAGAATGATCAAAGTTTCTACTCAGAAGCTCCACGTGATGATCCATGGATTCAAGGATGGATTCAATCCTGCTCAATTTTTGCTGAGTTACTACATCTCTTTGAGGTCAACTATATCATCCGTAACTTTCTTAAGTTCAGTCGCCATGTCCCGCATTTGTGTATGATCATATACTACCATGGATTCTCTCAATGAAAGCACCAATGTTATGACGATGCATAAAATGAACTGAAATACCAACAACCACAGAGATATTGAAGTCGATATTATTAATGGCCAGGTAATATTAGTCCAAGATCTGAGGAACTACTCAGTAACACGTCAAGTTTCACAAAGAAAGAAGGAAAAGAACAAAATTACAGATGGAGATCTTAGAAAGAGCAAACAACACGGAAAGGAAAGAAATTGGCAGAAGAGGCTAAATCCATGTCAATATTTTTCTACTCTGTTGTTTACCCAAGGTGGCCATATATTCTCTCACTCACAAAGACACAAGGGAATCTTTCTTGCCCTCATGCTGCACCTAACAAATTCTGTTAACTCATACAAACCTTTCAGATCATGTGCCAACTGTCTTCTCCCAGGACCACTTGCCGTATTTGAACCAATTTTGTTTTCAAGCATAACAACCTCCTGCCTAAAGATCACCACTTAAATAGTAAACCTACAAATATTACCTTGGCTACTTCTCCCAAATGCAATATCACATGGCTCAAAGCTCTTAATTTTGATAGTGAACCAAAACGTCTATAACTTGGTTAACCTACTTGCTTTCCTAATGTATTGTTTGATAATCGAGAAAGATGCTTGTATGTTTTCTCTATTTGTGCTTTGGTTTGATAGCTAAAAAACCAATCATAATTGAATCACGAACTTCGCAGAAAAATAAAATTTTTACAACTTTTGATCGGATCATAAAATTTGAATAACTTAAAAAATGTAGATCATAAAATAAAGCATTCATACTTAATTCGAAGTTTCAACAAAAACCTCTTTAAGATGTTAATTACAAGCTATTTCCATGTCCACTCTTTAGTAGTATTCAGAAAGTAGTAAAAAGAAACTCAATGCTTGAGACGATTCAAGTAAAAGTGCTAGTTTCTTTATACTTCTTTTCTATACATAGAAAAAGCATTAGAGTTTTATTTTTATTAAAGTTAAATATTTCAATTATAATTAAAGAAAAACTCTAATTATAATTTAATTTTAATAAAATCAAATATCTCATATTTAATCCTTGAAGTTTCTCAAACTTTACAATTAAGTCAAACTTAGTTTAAATTAGCTTTTCTCGTTTAAACTGCTCTTTATGTGTAGCTCATTAGATTCCTACTATATTGATAATGATTGTAAATTATAATTCTAATTTATAATTAGAATCACATAAATTAAAACTTCTTTTAATTTATCTTTATTCTCTAATTAAACAATTTATAATCATGGATTAAGATTGACATCTAACAATATGTCATGACCACCCGAATATTACGAATATCAAAATGGTTCGACTCAACCTATCAATGTATGGTTATGGTGTATACGTTAATTTTGTCATTTTCTAACGTTCTAATTGTATCCAAGTACTACCAACTGAGATATTCTAAATAAGATAGTTATAAGGAACATAAAAATATAATAATTTCCACATGAGATACTTTGGTAATATCAATTCTAAGGATTAATTATATAACCATCATAATAAGGAAATCCGCAGACATGTAAGTAATATTCCATTTAGAATTTTTATAATCGGGTCAGTTAAGTGAATTTATTCTTTAATATGCATCGACTCATTTGTTTAAGTATCTCCATAATTTAACTTATAAAATCAAGTACTTTCTTCATAAGAAAGAAATATAAGATGTACCAATTTTATTGTTCTATAAAATCTCCTATTTGACAAAGCTACAACTAGAAACAATTTAGAAATAAAATATAAATGTAAATTGAATCTTATAATTATGATCTCATTACAATTTCAATTACGCAATAATTATTTCAGGAATTTCACCTTTAGTATTAAAACATCAAATGTAATTAATATAATACATAAAGATAAAGAATGTCTTTATTAATTAAAATAATAATATTATACATAAAATTGCAACCAACTGATTGGACGTAAAGCTATAAACTAACAATATCTTACTTATACTAAAGTCAATCGTCTACGTATCTAATACCATATCCATCCATATGTCGATCATGTTTATTTTGAGACAATGATTTAATGAGAGGATCTACAAGATTCTCTTTAGTAGGAACCTGCTCTAATGTTATGTCTTTCCACTCTACTATCTTCTTGATCAAGTGAAGCTTTATGAGTACATGTTTGGATCATTGATAAGACCTTGGTTCCTTTGCCTATACAATGACACCACATTTGTCACAATGCAATCCTATAGGCTCAATAATGCTAAGAACCACTTCAACTTCAGTGATGGACTTCTTAATTTAAATTGCTTCCTCTACCGCCTCTTACAAGGAATATATACCTTGATTGTGAGATATTATCATCTGAATTTGACTAAAAACTAGAATCTAAATGCCTTTGGACTCTCAATTAAGCTCCTAAATAGACTAAGAAAGCATTTTTAATCCTTATTAAGTACATTAAGATGTTTTTTCACAGCCTTTTAGTGACCATCACTAAGATTTGTTGGAAACCTACTCGTTATGCTCTAAACATAAAAGACATCTACTCATTTAGTATATAGTATCACATACATAATTGATCCAATTACTGAAGTATATAGAACAAAATCAATTTTATATCTCTCTTTTTGTGTCGTAGGACACATACTTTGTGAGAGAGAAATCCATGTGATAGGTAAGAATCCCCTTTTGGAATTCTCCATTCTAAATCTCTTTAACACTTTGTCTATATACGTAGATTAGGATAATTTAAACAACTTTTTTGATCTATCTCTATAGATCTTTATTCCCATAATATAGGTTGCTTCTCCCATATCATTCATGAAAAAGTTCTTAGACAACCAAACCTTTATAGATTGGAGCATTGGTATGCTGGAACCCCTCCCTCGGGACGGGTCCACCGGGCCCGACATCCTGCGGGACATCCGGACCCGGGGCTCGCGGGGGAGGGATTCCCCACCAGGGCATA
>JANQBM010000222.1:36769097-36788055 GCA_025594535.1 Erythroxylum domingense
ATTTCCATCAAGTCAGGAAAGTTGTGAAAGCAAAGATCTTTCTAAAAGTTTGATTGCTTTTCTTATAAGAAACTATATAGTATGTAGTTTACAAATTTACTATGTTAAGTTCAAAACGTAATGCCTCTTCCACTATTTTATTAAATGTTCAAGTGATAAATATTGCATGGGACATATACTACCAATTGCTATTGAAAATGCTCTTTCGAGTTGTGACAAGCTCACTTATAATAAGATTTTGGATAAGACTAAGCCTTTGAATGATCCAAATGGAAGGCTTTTCTTTTCTTTTACCTACCTTAGGCTTAGTTCACTTATGATGGAGAGACAAAACTTCATAAAATTCGAGAATTTTGTCAAAAGAATGCATGGAAAAGCAATTAGTTTATGGAATTGGTATTGGAAAACATCTTGACTTCCTACATATGCTATATGTCTGCCCCCAATTATCAAGGTTCTACATTTTTTCTTTGATCGACTAATTTAAAAGAATGAAAGGGACAATTCTTTTTTTTACCATGCATAAGCCCTTTTTTTGTTACTTTACTGTGCATAGATACACTTAAATAGTTCCTCATCTATTTATTATGATAAGATAATAATAATTTAATGTTTATTTAACAATATAAAGGTTTTGCAATTTATGTCTTCTATAATGAAGGTTATTTAGATTTTATCTTTGTCGAAAGGATAAGAGACTAATTTTAATCAAAATTTCAACCTCTTTTCATATTTTAGATAGTTTGGTTGATATGTTACATTTTTATTTCCAAGGGAAAGAGTTCTTGATACTTAAGTGTAAAGGGTGATAGCAATGCAATTTAAAATATGTATCACCTATATATTGTGTTACAAAACAAGAAATTGTGTTTGATAAGTTTAATGCAACAATCTTTGTAAACGAAATCATCAATATAATGCAGTTAGGTTTCCTAAAATCAAGCTCCTTTTATGCTCATTTGTTAACTTAGTAAATATTATTAAAGTGGTCAAATCTTTAATTTGATCAACGTATAATCAGGAATTCAAAATCATTATTCTATTATTAGATGAATTGTGTATCTTTTCTTCCTCAAGTCATTTTCATACTTCTTAGATGCAACAGGTCTTGTAGGATTAATGAGTGTACAAGATACTTTTAATTTGTATACAAAAATATATATCAGAATTCAATTGATCATTAAACAATTATATATTTATAGGTTGATTACATGTTGAAAATATCTATATGATAAGCTTCTTAAAGACCATTTGTCTTGATTCTCAACTTTTAACAAAGAAGAGGAGAATTAAATAAGCCAAAAAAATGAGCCTAGAAAAGAAGATGATGAAAAAGATTAAGATAAAACACAATTTTCCAGTAATCTATAAGCATACATCGGTAAGATTCTTAAAAGAAAACTAAGGGAGTGATAAAGTAGATAATAAAATTCCAAAAATGAACTGAATATACTCGGAAAAGAACATGGTAAAAGGATTTAAAGAATGAGGAAACAAAACATAATTTGGATAAGGAAAGCAGTATGAGAAAGGAAAGAAAACAAAAGTTTCAAAACAGAGCTAACTTGATGGAAAGTATTGCACTTCTCTCTTTATTTTCTTTCTAATCACTCTGACAGAGTACTAGCCATCTAAGCTCTCTGTCGTGTTCATCTTTATAAGTCAAGTTCCTGCTTGTGTATGCCTTTAAAATATAGGTGACTTGTTCCAGAAATTCACAATTCTTAAGCAACCTATCTCTAGCAATAGGAGGGGACATATATTACTCAGCTATTCAACTGCCTAGAGTCCTCATTTTAGTGTTAAACACTATAAAGATCCTACATTTAAGTCTGACGAAAATGCATTAAAGAGATAGAGAGAAGACAAAAATACCTTGACAAAATATGTCTGAGAAGACAACCATAATGACTGGAGACGCAGCAACTCGGCGGAGAACACGCATATGACGGACGATAGAGCAATCTGGAGGAGGAAGAACAACGGAGCTGTGGAGAAGGAAATAGAGTGCAGGTGGGGGGGAGGGGAAGGGACTCGGGTAGAAGTTTTAAGAACACCAAAACAACGTTGTTTGGTTTTAAACCAAACGACGTCATTTTGCACCTAGGAGGAGAACGTTTTTTAGAACACTTTCTACGATATTTTATTCAACAAAACGTCGCGGTTTCTATTTCGTGACGTTTATTGATAAAACGTCGCAAAAGTGTTACAAATCTGCGATGTGTTTGATAAAACGTCGCGGATTATGTAAACTTTTCGTGACGTTTTAAAAATGTCACGAAAAGTATTCACAGTCCGCGACGTTTTATTGATAAAACGTCGCGGATTGTATTAATTTTTTGTAGTGAGTGAACTTATTCTCTAATAAGCAATCACATGCTTGTTTAGGTATCGTCATAATTTAATTTATGAGATTAATTATTTTTTTATAAGAAAGAAATATAACTTGTGCTAGTTTTAGTATTTCATTAATATACTATCTTAATGAAACATAAACTAACTTTGATTAGAAATAAGGATATCCCAAATGTTTGGTTTAAGAATAATGTTCTATGGTAAGATCATGGCATTTTCATGAGCTGGCTCTTGTTGATACAAATCATGAATTACGCTAAGCCAACACGCAAGAATTCTGGATGTCAATGCCAGCCTCCAATACTCATCCGATTAGTCCAAAAGTAGTTGTGGCCGAAAACCACGGATGAGACGCTGGTATGTTGCATCCAAAGGGCGTTAGTTTTATGTATTACCGTATACGTTGCGTGGGTATTAATTTGTAATGGTCAGTGTGTACTGGGAAGTACGTACAAAACCAGATAACTGTCATTTCTAATTGGGAAGTAATTTGAGTTATAAGATAGACATAACAACTCCTGGCCCAAATTCTTAACGCTTACCAAATCAATTTAGTTTATATCATCAATTCGTTAGAAACTGTAACATATGCACATGTAATCAATTGTTTTACGACCAGCTGGCTTTCTTTGACATTGAAGGGCTAAGATTCTGTGGACTAATAACGCAGTGAAAGTTGAGGGCTAGTCCACCAGAAATTTCTGTCCTATAAATGTCAATATAACAACATCTTCAACCTCAGGATGGGAATTTTCTGTGAAAAGAAAGTGATCTGAAGGATGGATAAAGAAGAGTAAAGAGAAGGCGGGTCTGAGTTAGTACATAGTTTCACTTCAATTTGATTATGGTTTCGGGATGTTGAAAGTCAACCAATTTAATCTTTTACTTTTGCTTACATGGAACGTGGCCTCTCTTTGTGTTTGACCGTATATAATCTGATTCTTGATCATTATTAGATGAATCAATACTGAATGTTGAGCATATAAACCCAGCTATCTATCCTATAAGGCATATTTTGTGAATCTTATATGCATGTTCTTATATATATGTTTGATAGATTTTAATCATGTTTTATTTAAAATAATTCGTATTGACGAGTTAATAAACTTACTTTAATTTAATTAACACCTTTACGTGTGACATCAAATTTAAGCCAAATTTTATAAGTAGTTTCACATATGAATACCTTAACTACTTCATTTCTACAAAATAATTTGTGAATGATTTTTCTATATAATTAAATAAATCTCTTGCTTTGAGGTTCATATTCTTCCTTTAGATTATTTTTTTTAATCTACAGCTTTCATAGGAACAAATGGACTATTTGAAACTATTTCTCAACAATCTATACTTTCAACCATTAAGAGAAATTTCATCTTAATTTTTTAAATAAACATATTCATTACTATTAGAAAAAAGGGCTATGCTAATATTTTGTCCCCCTTGATTGTATGAGGATGATGATGAACCTAACTAAACCATATTGCGATCTTTACTTTAGAACTTTGTTTGAAATACTAACTTAAAAGACGTACTCTAATGCAACTTGTTAGTTCTTAATGACATTTAAAAGGGAGGTGAATTGAATATTGATAAATTTAAATTATTATTTCTCATCTAATGAATTGTAATTGAACAATAACTTAATATAAATCAATAGCACAATCAAAGAATAACTTAAAAAGTATAAGGAAGAAGAAAGGCAAACCAAAAGAGTACAAGGAAGAAGAAAGGCAAACCAATTTATAGTAATCCGACAAATAACTCTTATATTTATTTTCTAAGATACTTAGAATTTCCACTAAGTCTCTTCTTTCAACAAAGTGAAGAAGTACTTTCATACTTTAATCTTGTTTTTCACTAATAAAAAGAAATTCTTTAGCCTGTCTTCAAAGTAACGCGTAACACCACTCATGAAAGAATTTATGATTCAAAAGAACTTATTTGATCCTGTTGACAACTTTAAATTCTCACTCACTAAAATGGAACAATGAAAGCTCAAAATGCTTTGAAAAATTCTTAGAAATGTGTATAGAAGACACTCACCTGTTTTTTTTTTAGTTTAAACCATTAAAAACTATATATTTATAAGGTTTGTTGTTCAAACTATTCATTGCTAATGACTAGTTTATATGCATTGGTCGATCTATGTTGCATACCGGTTGACAAATGTACGGGTCATTAGAACATTGGTCTACCATTATGATATATTAATCGAGCAATATATTAGCTTATGTTGCTACAAATTCTTAGTATATAAGTTTTGACAATTTTAATCTATATAGGTTGACTAAGACACCTAAAATCATGATTCCAATATCTTCAAATGTTCAAACTTAATTTTTTCTAACGCAAAATGGACTTTAAACACTTTTCCAAATCTTTCTTAAAATATATTTTAAGGATCAAGATGATTTTCTTCGAAATCAAAACTTTAAACGTTTTAATGATTGAGATAACTCATGGAAGGAGTTAAAATAATGATTTATTAAACACTTTTCCAAATCTTTCTTAAAATATATTTTAAGAATCAAGATTATTTTCTTCGAAATCAAAACTTTAAATGTTTTAATGATTGAGATAACTCATACAAGGAGTTAAAATAATGATTTATTGATGCATGATAAGTCTCTAAAATATCAAAGTGACCAAGTATAAAGTTTAATAAACATTACATATTCATTTGTAACTTTGTTGTGTCTCCTTATTCCTTATTTTTTATTTCGTTATGCACTTGAAAGAGTTAAACTCATTGTTATTTAATATCTTTGTCAGATGTATCTTGATTTATGTATGACCATTATTACTTTCTTATTTCTTTAATAAAAAATAAGCTCATTAGTAATACTTATGTTTTTTTAACATCAAAATCTGAATTATTACCTCCCAAAGTTCAACATAAGAAAAAAGATAATAAATCCCCAAGTAAAGCTTACAGAGTGAACATACACTAAAGTTGTTTTGTTAAATTATTATAAATCTATTTTTTCTCTCTTTCCCTAATTTATTTAATCATTATAATGATTTTTTTGTGATTATCATATATGAATTTATCATAATCATTCATTAAAATAGAAAATTAATTAATAAATTTTCAAATAGGAAAAATAGTGAACACAAACAATTCATCTCCTCTTATATGTCATCCAAGAGCCAAGTACATTTTTCATATGCTCAACAACACCTTTACGTTTAGTAATATTTTTAGGTAATTTTTGAAATTTATAAAATAGTTCCTAAATTTTTTTAAAAATTGCAAAATAGTTCATTGTCATATTGTACATTTGTGTTGTATAGTTTATAAGTTTACATCAACCCTATTTCAAAATATCAATATAATAAATAATAACTACAATTAATATGAAGTAACAATAATTTTCAGATATTTCACATATAAATAATAACTACAATTAATATGAAAAAAGACAATTATCACCAAACAAGTATAAAATTAAGAACAATATAAAGTATTTGAAATATTACAATTTTATCATATAATAAAAAATAATTGCATTAAAACATCAAATAAAAAGAACAATAAAGATCCTTAACTTTCTAATTATTATAATTTGCAACAAAAGTTCGTGACGGGAAAACAACTAATTAGAAATGAAATCTGAAACAAAAACATATATCATTTAATTTACTATTAATTAAATATATTATTTAATTATTTAATATATTAATTATTAATAAGAATTTAAAATTTAAAATTTAATATTATATATGTAATTAATTAAAATTAATTATTACTAAAGTTATAGATAAATTAATTTAATTTAAATTTGTAAAATTAATTATTATATTTTTAATATATATATATTGTAAATAAAATTTGATATAATAATTGAAATATATTTAAAAATAAAAATTTTAAAAAATTTTGGAAAAAAGTCCTATTTTTCAAAATTCACAGTATTAGCCAATACCGATTGGTATTGACGGCTGGTATTTTTGAACACAATTTCGTACTATTTTTTGACTGATACGATATACGAAATTCATATCTTTAAAATAAACCTTCCTAAAGTAGTCATAAATAAAGATAAGTAATATATTTCTCGCCCATATGTCATTATCTCGCATAAATATAACAAAGAAGGTGTACTTATCATAAAATAATATCTCTAATTTACATTCTTTAATATAACACTCGAACAGAATTTATCGATCAAATATAAATTGTCATTTAAAATTATGTGAATTCATATAAAGACATTATATCGAACACAACTTACAAATTCACAAAGACTAAATCTTAATATAATTCAAAAAATATTTAGAGGAAATAAGTACCTTGTAATAAATTGCATTCACTTGACATTACTCGTTCATAAAGTTACTCTCAGATTTCTATGAAATGCTTAAAATGCAAGTAATAAGTGTTAGGATTTACATCTTATATAAAATTAATTGACATTAATATAAAGATCCATAATTCATGTTTTAAATAAAAATAACATAAAGAAATAAACCTGGCTAGGTATACTAATCTTGTATCTATATGTCCAAGTAAATTCCACAATCATCACTTAGTTTACCTATGCACAAAATAGCTAAAATGTCAATTACTCTTTAAATCAAATTAATAACAACCCGTAAAAAACAAAGATTATTGCCATCAAATCAAGATATAAGATTGAAAATGTATTCTTCTGGATATAAGAATGAAAATGTCCATCAACGAGCTGTAATCTCCTTCTTTCGACAAATATTACGTCACTTGCTACAAAATAATTAAGCACGTACAAATACGAAGTAACATTCAAGTACAACATGTCAACATTCACCGTTCTCCACTCAAAGACTCCTTTTCATTATCATCTCTCTATGACTCCAAAATCATTATTTGCCCTGTTCGTTCAGTTTAATTTCATGCAGCAACACTACCAGGGTTTGTTATGTAATATATGAATGAATCTAAAAATAAATAAAATACTCAAATCTTAGAATATTGTTAATTACATAAAGAAAAATAGCAGTTGCTTGGAAATATATATTAGAAAAATAAACATATCCAACTAGTCGAACATGCATCTATGTCAACCTCAAAATCCTTGCTAATATTTCTCACGTACTTGTTACAAAGACAAGAGAAATCAATTTTCGCTGAACTTCTATCAAAATTATCCTCCACCAATTTGTGTACCTTCAAGTAATATTTACAAGAACAAATATCTTTTTTTTGGTAAGTATTTACAAGAACAAATATCAATCACCAACAACATTAATATTACTATATATGACAGGCCAAGGATGCTTAAATTTAGGATTAGTCAACGATGCAGAAGAGGAAGTGAAGGGGCTAGAACTATTGCCCTAAAGAAAAAGGAAAAAACAGAACTTCAGCCTTCATTGAGAAACACTGTGTGAAATGGACGAATAAAGCATAAGCATTTTGACAATAGACATAGCAATAAAATAACTTAATTAAAAAATATACCAATGTTTTGTAAGTAGTCTTAACACCAAGCTAGATTATGTTTTGAACATTATCTTGTATTTAACCAAGTTGTAAGGTCCTAATCATAGTTTAATAAAAATATATTCATTTTAATTTCAAAAAAGTTTACTGAACCGATGATATACTTTGCGTATTTTAACACCATCAGATACCTTTTTAGTTAGGAACTATGGTAAAGTAGGTATCTTTTGAAGAACACCTATTAGTTTACTCAGAGAAAAAGTTATATCTATGTTCATTAATTTCTTACAGATAATACCATTTGCATCAGGAAAAGAGAGACCAGTAGCGCGAAGTTGTAAACAAAAAATTAAGTTTAGTCTATCAGAATGAATCAGTACAACCATATTATTCGCTCCAAAGACCATAAACTTAGAATCTCACAATAATGTTGGTAACGCAATGGCTTTGGGACTTAGGTTTTGGGCTTGGTGCATTTGTTTTTTCAGTCGATGAAAGTATCTAATGCATGTTTCTAATTCTTGATCTTATCTGCAACGTCTCTATTAAATTCTCTCCTGATTTTGCTGCTCCGATTACAAATGTGGGGTTGAGTTGAGCCATTTATCTTCTCCACGATATGGTCATCTCTTCTATCTTATTAGACAATAAAAAACACATCAACTTCTTTTCTCTAAATTATCCCTGGTTCTAAGTAAACAATTTTCAGTTCCAACTCTCTTCTCTTGAGTGCACGAGAGAAGAGTGTCATCATGTAAATCTTGGGAAGCGACGTTCAAGCAGCCGATTGCATTATAGTAGGAGACGAATCACTTCTAAGTCAGTGGTTCTTGTCCAAGACACAGTTTTCTTCCTACGTTCATTCATTCATCCCGATTTCGGTCCTATACTTGATTACTTTGCGGTGATCCTGTGATAACAAATAATTGTGTAGCAAAGTAACTTATCAATAGATGCTATTATAAGAGGGGTTATCCTCGATTAATAAAATAGATTCAATCATCTGCTAAAAAATAATGATCATTAATGTAAAAAGACCTCTTTCAAAGCTAAAGTAGAAAATGTTTTAGAAATTAAATTATTCAAGACAATATAGACGAAGGCAAAGAAATATAAAGCAAAAGTAGGAAGTAGATTTTCCATCTTCACTAAAATCTCTCGCAAATTAAATTCAACATTGCAATTAGATAATATGTACAATCTCTCCCATCAAAAAGCAGATAATGAATTAGAAATTCAATATTAAACTAGCCCTAGTAAACCCCTCTAATGGGATATAATCAGTAGTCACATTGACACATTCTCATCTAGTTAAATATAGAGTGGGTTATCATTATCATACTTGTACATTCATTAGTCATGTTAAAAAAAAAATCAAAATCTAAGTAAACAAAAAATGGAGAATGGGCTACAATTTTTGTAGAGCGTTATGGGAATTATTATATCTTACTAGATAGTTACAAAAACTTGTGAGAAGATGACAATGACAACTAAAAGCATAGAAAATACGAGAAGAAAGTGAGATGGCAATCAAAATGGAAATAGCAAGATGAAGGAAAAAAAAAGCTTCTAATAGATGCTTTATGCCTATTTTCAATTAAAATACAGTATTTCCATTTTCATAAAAAAGAACATTGCCCTTTAACTATTAGGGACTATTACATATATCATTTAATATATAAAAATATATTACGTAAGTGGTGACTATCTTGTCAACCCTTTCAATATAGCATTAATTAATTTGTGACTAATTTTTGAGAATTTTATTTTTCTTTATTTTTTGAAACTAAATATTTATTCAAGTTTACCTCTACCTAAAAAATTACAATATTAAATTCTATTCAACTATAATACTTATTTTCTTTGTTTTGACTACCACACATGCTTAAAATTAAGATTACTCACTGCAAATAATGAGTCTAGTACATAATTGCCTAGAGAAAGTCTGAGAATTACACTCTAAGTAATAAAATAGGTGTATAGCCACTTACAATCTGCTAGTTATACATTATAAAATAATATAGTATGAGAACAATTTGCCTTCCATGTTACTTTTGTAATCTTTATGCTTAAATTATAATAGAATAGCACTCATTGTTAGCAAACTTAATGTTTCCAACAATGTCAAAGTGAACAAACTAGCACAAATAATTGAACAAAAAAGTGAATCAATGTTAAATAATATATTACATACATTATCAAATTTACACGACACTTGCATCAATAATAATACTATCTTATAAATTAACTACAAAGCCTCTTTTTTATGTAGCTTTTCTTTATAAAAATTTTACTAATATGAAATTGAAAGCTGAAAGTCTACCAAATCAAACTTTTTCTAACTTCGCCCAACCTTAACCATATAGCATCACTCACACTTACCTTTGGATTAATTAACTTGTATTCCCTCATTCTTGAAGCTCAATATATGGTGTCTTCAACTTCATCATGATTCACTTGGTTAAGGTTTTATTGATCTTACCTCATTCATGCCTTTTTTTTTTCTATCTCTTCTTCTTCTTCTTCTTTTTATTTGATACCTTTAATATCCACCATTGGTATCTTCTCACAACCTAGCTCTTCCTTGATACTTGCATTTTAGAAACAATGTTAGCAATCATTTTAACAATTCTCCAATTGTACCGAAGGCTTCTTCAAGATATGAAATAATCTTCAACCACTTCTTTTTTGTGTTCTTCATTGTTAGTTTCTCCTCATGGCTTAAGACAATTTCATCCTTTTCCTTCTATTGTCAGTGTTTCCTTATACCTTGGAATTGGTTATTCACTTACCTTCATCATTATTAGCATCTCCTAACACCTCAAAACTTCTTTTCTTCCTTATGATTGAACTAATATGTCAATAACTGTTCACACATTTACTACAAATAATGATATTTATATAGAAAACAATAACTTAATAATTTATTACTTTTGCATCTTGTAACTTCTACAATACTTTCCTAAATTTGTTTGTAACCTTCTTCCTTTTATGATGTTCTTCAGGTGTTTCTTATTATAATCAATCTTTCATATCGAAGAATATTTCTAAATGCTAACATATCAAATAAAATAACATTATATTCAGTCTCCTATACTTGTGCAGGGATACAACCAATATTTGACAACTCATTAATGTTGGTGTCATCCTAAAATATAATTATTTCCATATATTCCCACTTAAATGGATGATTTAATTGTACCCTATCCAGAGAAAAAAATTACAAATAAATAAAAATTAAATTCATATATTATGAATACACATTTTGTATGGGAATAAATATTTATTGATACTTTAAAATTGTTAAATGCTTAGTTCACTATCGAGATAGCTATGCATCTAATGGTGTAAGGTAAAACACCTTTGGCCTTTATAGCTTGGTGGAATTTGTAAAAATACTTGTAAAATGGTTCATAATAAAAATTTCCCAACTTAACTACTCGTAGACATCAACGTTGACTATATTGTCTAGCAACTATGTTCTGATACTTTAGTTAGCATTTGGAAAATATCTAACACATAGATAGGGAAGTTCTATTGAAAACTTTTCTATATTCCTACACCCCCTAAATATTTTAGTACACATTGAATAAGTATTTGGTGGTCATTGGATTTGTACTCTTTATGAGGTCTTTATACTTTATCCTCATCGAATTTTATACGTACTTGTTTGTTTTTATTAAAAACACCGACGACCTATGCCACAATGTCCCCACAAATATCCTATATTTGATCCTGCCTTATTATCAACATAAGGTCATTTGGATCAAAACAAAGAGACAACTAGTAGCAGAGGTCCCTTTTTTACCTAAAACCTCTCCATTTCTTTAAGCTTATCAAATCTTATATCGATCACCCACTTCGACTACTCTAGAGTAAGGCTCTACATCATTTCATATACCTTCTTTAAATAGCATCTCATTTCACTACAACAAAGTAGACAGTAGTTATAGAACAAAAACATAGCCAATTTGTCATAAAAAGTCAAGTATAATTATTTGTGACATTTCTATTTTGTTGTATGAAATATTGATAATTCCTTGTAGCAAAAAATTATAGGTGATTTTCTAGAATCATAGAAAAATATTATTAGCTACTAATTTTTTGTACCTAAAATACCATAAATATATAGTCAAATATTGAGTATAAGTCAATATTGCAAGGAAAAAAATTT
Organism: Erythroxylum domingense; assembly: GCA_025594535.1. NCBI lineage: Eukaryota > Viridiplantae > Streptophyta > Magnoliopsida > Malpighiales > Erythroxylaceae > Erythroxylum > Erythroxylum domingense. Next base: position 36,781,052 of record JANQBM010000222.1, read on the forward strand.
GGCATCACATGATAGACAATGAAAAAAACATAACCAATACTTTTTGGCCACATTTTATGTATTTGTAGTGATATATGATTTGCTATGTTTTTTAGTTTCGTAAGTAAAATATTTTAAATCTTTTCATATTTTTTTAAGTAAATTCTTTTAACTATAAGTGTGTGAAAAAGTTACCTAACATTATTTGCAACTTTTTGCATAATCCATACTATTGAGCATTTTGTGATGTTCTGTATATAATATATTAACATGTATTTTGCTATGAATTATTTGGTTATTATGATCAAATTAAATCATAAATAAATATTATTAATTCAAGTTGTCGAGTATTCCTTAGATGAGTAAAATTATATAAGTATAATCAAATTGTACTAGCAAAAGTAATATAACATTAATATATGATCCTTGGTCAATATTAATAATAGTTTCAGGATTCCTTATAATTTGTAAACTAAAATATAGATAAAAACTTCATAAATTGGAATATGTTTGGACATATTGTTAAATATTGGTGAAATGTGTTGACCAAATTCATAAACATGTAACAAATAACAAAGTTGGTTGAAGTAAATTAAAATTATTATGAGAAAATTGATACACTAATAATTTGGTTCAAATTAAGAAGATATCACATAACTTTACCATTCACAACGTGATCACTCATTAGTTGCATCTTCATCCATTTTGTAATTCTAGAAAAGAGTAGTAGGGCCTGATGAGATACTCATAGAGATGTGAAAGAGCTTAAGAAATGGGAATTACTTAGCTAGCCAAGGTTTTTAATATGATTTTTAATCTGCTAAAATGTCGAACTATTGGAGATTTAATATGGTAATTCCTTTATAAAAGAACAAAGGGCACATCCAAAGCTGTAACAACTATAGAGGCATCAAATTACTTAGTCACACTATAAAGTTATGGGAGAAGGTGATTGAGAAAAGAGTGAGAAAGGATGCTTCTATCTTAGAAAACCAATTTGGCTTTATGCTGGGAAGGTCCATAATAGAAACTTTGCATCTCCTTAGAAGGTTAATGGAATACTACAGGGAAAGACAACTTAATCTACACATGGTTTTTATTAATTTAGAGAAGGTATAGGATAAGGTTCTAAAGGAAATCACATGGAGGTGTTTAGAAGTCAAAGGGGTTCCTAAGACTTTTATACAAATTATTAGGGATATGTATAAAGGTGTAAAAACTAGAGTAAGAACGATAGGAGGAGATATAGGGCATTTTTCTATAGATATTGGGCTACACCAAGGCTCTTCTTTGTGCCCTTTCCTGTTTACAGTGATGATTGATGAGCACATCAAGAATATCCAAGGGAATGTGCCTTGCGACATGTTGTTTGCTAATAACATTATTTTAGTGGATGAGACAAAAGAGGGGATCAATGCCAAGCTTAAACTTTGGAGTGATATGTTAGAGTTGAAAGGCTTTGGATTGAGTAGGACTAAGACTGATTACGTAGAGTGTAACTTTTCGGGACATAGGTGGTTACCGATGAAGGTAAAGATTGGTTCAAAAGTTATATTGAAAAAATAGTGTTTAAAATATTTATGATCTATCATCCAGAGCAACAGAGAGATTGAGAAAGACATATTTCACCATATCAAATAGGGCGGCTTAAATGGAGAAGTGCACCAAGAGTTTTGTGAGATAAGAGGATACCGCTCAAGCTTAAAGGTAGATTTTATCAGTTAGAGACTTGGTTAGCCATGCTCTATGAGATGGAGTGTTGGCCCATCAAACAAGTGCATAGTTATAAGCTAATGATGACAGAGATGAGGATGTTATGTTAGATTTGCAACCTTACTAAAAAAGATAAGGTCATAAATGTAATGATAAGGGACATATTAAAGGTAGCTAATATTATTGACAAATTAAGAGAAACAAGTTCTACGTGGTTTAGACACATTAAGAGGAGACACCCAGACGTGCTAGTGAGAAGATATGAGAAGATCATACTTAGAGACTGTAAGAGGGAAAAAGGGAGGCCTAATAAGAATTAGGGGGAGGTAATTAAGAATGATATGACAATGTTGGAACTTTCCAAAGACATAACCCGTAATAGAAAACTTTGACGTCGTAGGACTCAGGTAAAGGATCCCTCGTAGAGAGATCCTAGTAGTTCCCAAAAGTCTTTTATCTTTTTCCTCTTGTAGTTGGCCTAAAATTATAAATAGATAGTACTTACCTCTTAGAGTTTTAGTGTAAGCTTTTTACTATTTCTATTATTATTATTATTATTATTATTATTATTATTATTATTATTATTATTATTATTATTATCATTATCATTATCATCATCATCATCATCATCATCATCATCATTATTATTATATTTATTTCTTCTTCTTCTTCTTCTTCTTCTTCTTCTTCTTCTTCTTCTTCTTCATGTGTCTCATTTGGAAATAACCCTCTCAACTAGTTAGGGATAAAGCTGCATACTATTGAATCTCCCCAGATTCTACACGTCAACGAGATTTTTACTAGGTATTATTGTTGTTGTTGTTGTACATTAAGTGATAGAACAACGTTAAGACTTATAATCAATATTGTTCACTTTACTCTTTATTTCCATTATAATTCGAGCCAAGTAACCTTTTAAATAACATATCATGTTTTGCTAATTTAGTTATAGTTTCTTCTCCCTTGATTACTTTAGCCTTTAATGCAACCTTAAGCTTGTTGTTTTCATCTTGAAGTTGTTCAATGATTATCTTATATGTAGATATTGAAACATTTAGCATAGGGTCATTACTATGGCCTTGAACATAACCCGAACAAGTACCAAATGTTGTATCATAAATTTCATCTGTATTGGGCTCATTGTCCTTAAATTTAAACTTCTCAAATATCTCACACTTCAAGGTCCTTCTCATGCTATTTTATGAAATAAAAAATTAAAGCACAATAAATAACTTAATGCTTATTCAATAAAGTACAACATGAAAATATCAATATTACATATTCTTTTTGAACAACTACAAATGACTTGGGCCCTTGATTATGAGGTGTTTTTATTTTTTATCTGTTCACCCTATCCTTCTCATAATTTTCCTAAATTAAAAAAACATAGCTTAGTCATTAATTCTTCTAACAAGATCAATGCAAGCAAATTTGAAGGTGAAAAATCAAACCTAAATTTTGGGTTAGACCAATAGTCACATAAACCTTTCCAATTTTGTTTATTCAATTGTTTAGGTATATGGCTTCATACCTCTGAATTAGAAATAAAAGACTTCTAATTCTTATGTAACTAACAACAATTCCTAGTACTTTGTTTCAATAATAAAGTAACACAATTTAAAACAATTGGGTTCTCAGTATCCAAAACATTCAATTTCAACTGTGAAAAATAAAAATTTTTTTAATTAATCTTAAATTCATTAAAACAATGTTATATATAATTAAATATTTTGAATAATTACCACAACTTTTCCAAATCATTTTAAAGTAATTTGTCTTCCTTCAAGTCCTTTACATGTTTTATACAAGGTAGTTCTATTCTTGCAATAATTTCCAACTTAGTTGATAATAAGCGTAAATATGTATGCATAATTTGCAATTCATTACAACATTTATTCGTTGCAATTCATAACCTCTAGCTTTACCTCAACCTTTTTATATAGTACTAGCATTGGAAGCTAACAACAAATGGATACGATAAGAAAATGTTTAAACTATAAAAATATATATTAGAGAATAAGTATACTTAAAGGAATAAAAAATGACAAAAGGGCAAAAAATAACCCCAATGTTTATAGCTGAATACTAATTAAACCTTAATATTATATTGTGTTAAAATTAAATTCTAACATTTCATAATTATTCAAATTAAACTTTGTGTGGATAAAAATATAAAGGAGTAACAACGGAGTCGTCTATTTTCCATGTCATTACTAATGTGACAATTTTTTTAATTTAAGATGACATGGCACAGTGGGACCCAATTATTAAAGATTAATTATTAAAATAAAATAAATTAATCTAGTTAATTTTATTAACTAATAATTTTTTGAGACAAAGATCCTAAAATCTAAGAACCCATCAATTTTTGTTTCAATGCAAACTTTGAAACCTATCTCCTCCACCCAAAAATAATCCAACTCCTAAACAAACGATGCCTGATCCTAAAATCTGCAATTATCAACTACTCGAGGCTCTTCACATCACAAAGGTTTGTGTATTTAGGGGGCGGTTGGTTCATATAGGAGAATGGAAATAGGAATGGGAATGAATATACTGAGGAATGAGAATGGATATTATCATTATAATTATCATGGTTAGTTAAGGGGAAGGAATGATTATCATTATCATTGATAATGGTTGGTTTGTAAAAACATTGAGAAATAAAAACTTATTATATTTTAACTAATTAACTAATTATATTTTAATTAATTAATTAGTTACAATATAATTAATTAACATTATTTACAATGTTTTAATTAATCAATATATTGTAATTAATTAATTACAATATATTGATTAATTAAAATATTGCAATTAATTTTAATTAATTATATTGTAATTAATTATAATTTAATTAATTATTAATAATATTTTAATTAATTATATTTTAATTAATTAATTACAATATTTTAATTAATGAATAATTATATTTTAATTAATTATATTTTAATTAATTAGTTATATTTTAATTATTTAATTATATTTTAATTAATTTTAATGTAATGTAATTAATTAATAATTATATTTTAATTAATTATATTGTGATTAATTAATTAATTATAATATTTTAATTAATGAATGAATTATATTTTGTTTAATTAATTAATTATGGTGTAATTAATTAATTAATTATATTATTTTAATTAACGAATGAATTATATTTTGTTTAATTAATTAATTATGATGTTATTAATTAATTAATTATATTATTGTAATTAATTATATTGTAATAAATTATGTTTTAATTAATTAATTGTATTTTATTAATTAGTATTAAAAATATTTTTTAAAAAAGAACTACTAAGTTATTCATAATGGGGTACTTTACAAAACAATGATACCCATTCCTCTAGATTATGAGAGGAATGAGGTATTACCCAAAAATAGGTAATCAAAATAATAACTCTATAATCATACTCCCATACCAAACTCAATCTTTCATTCCATACCCATTCCCCTTTTTTCATACCCACTAAACAAGCACACCTTAGTTTCACCTAGTCCTCTTTTCAATCTGTCTATGAAATTCCCTCCTAACTACACGGCTCTCTTATTTAATCGAAGAAGTTGAAACCATATTTTTCTTCCCTGTGTAAAGATGCTTCATTGGTGCTTTTAGGGGTGATCTATTAACTCTCTTATTGCTTATTGCCTTGTCTTCTCCTATCTCTATCATAATGGTAGTAGTTAAAGTTGTTGTCACCATCGAAAGGGTGTCTATTACATTACTGCATATCACCGAGGTTTGAGAGATTTCTAGGGTTTTGTCTATATCTTCTCTTTCTTCTTACTTATGCTTTTAGTTTAAAAAAAACAAAGCTTAAACTTTAGGTTGTTAGATAATGAGGATTTGTATGTTATTGTGATTGTTTAAACAAGAAAGGGATGATAGTTTGGAAATGGGTGTCTCAATGAGAACTTCCTTGATTGTTTCCTCTGAGAGAAACTGGTGGTAGTGAAGTTACATTGAGATGTGGTTTATGGGATTTAAGGGAAGAAAGGTAGTGGCCTGAGGAAGCTTTTGGTTGATGACATGTTTTCTTGGTGGTTGAATTATTACGCAAAAATTATTGGTTAACAAAATTAATTAGATTAATTAATTTTATTTTAATTAAATTAAACTTAATAATATTAACCTAATAAATTTAATAATTAATCTTTAATAATTGGGTTTCACAATGCCATGTGGCACTTATGTGGCATAGTGTGACCTAATCTTAAATTAAAAAGTTATTATCTTTTGCCACGTCGTTCACTGATACCGTTATCACTTTTTTATATTTTCCATCGACACAGGATTCAATTTGAATGATTATAAAATGTTAGAATTTAAATTGAATACAGTAAAACGTTAAGATTTAATTTGTATTCAATCGTAAATGTTAGTTAGTTTTACCCTTTTTGCTAATAAAAATTCACAAACATGTATTATTAGCTTCATTGTTGTTTGAGGTATAATGTTATTGTTATATATGACTTGGAGGCAGAATGTTGTTGTTGCTACATTATGGCACTATACTAGAAGAAGCTATATTTCCTATAACAACAAAAGGATATAATAAAAAATTGTTTAAATTGTAAAGATATATATTGTAGCACCCCATTCCCATCAAACATTTGTGCCCATACGTCCATCAGACATTTGATTACATGCCCAACGGAAGCGGCATGCTAACTATATCACTTTCACTAACTCATGGCATCATAATTTAAAACATAAATCTGATGGCCTCCAAAACACAAATTTCCTCATTTCATTTCATAAAACATAAGATATAATGTAGCATTACATACAACATCCATGTATATACAATATCAACAACCTATCAGCGTCTACAGCTCCATCTATAAAACATGCTACATACATGAGGAAGTATACAAAATTTTAGTCTAAATCCTTCAGTCCAGCTGACCGACCTTTGAGCCATGTCTTGTTGGCCCCGAATGTTTTTTTTTATTTTTTTAGTTAAGCATGATTTAGATAATTATGAGTCTTGGATAAGTGAATTTTTGGGAGTTAAAATTATTTTATTTTATTTTTATTTATGTCTATGTTATTAGAATTTATTTGATGGGTTAGTTGAGTTAAACGTGGTAAAAATTCATAAAGGGGTATTTTGGGTAGTTTACTTAAGGTTAGAAGCACTAAGGCATTAAAGCAAGGGCAAGGTGGACTTTTTCTCATTCATTAAGGGTAAAATGGGAAAGGAAAGGTGTTGTTTTGTGCTTGAAAAGAAGAAAAAACGTGGAATAGGTGAAGGAAGAAGTGAAATACGAAAATCAAAAGTGAGAAAGAGAGGTTTCGGTGA
>JANQBM010000222.1:36788155-36804950 GCA_025594535.1 Erythroxylum domingense
TTTGTATTTTGGGCATTTTGAGATATTGATGTATTGTGGCTGAAAATGCCCACTAAAGCTTTGTAAAAACTCTTATAGTTTGATGTTAATGAAGTATGTTTGTGTTTGGCCGATGATATGTCAAATTTGTTCATTGCATTTTTCAAGTTTCCATAACGGTGAAAATTTGTGTTCTAGCTTCAAGGGAAATACTGTATTGATCTAGGCTGAATTGGATGAAGTTGCCTTCTTAGAAATTGTATATTATTTTTCTAGCTTTCCAATGATATATAGTATGAAATTTTTAGACATTAGAGTTGAGAGATATGATTATTAGAAGTTTGGGATGTTGCACAGGATGGACTTTCGGAACACCTATAGTATTTTGAAATTTTGACCCATTTAGAGGTGAATTTTGTTTTTGAGATCTTCATGGAAGTTGTAGATCTAGAAGTCTTATTTAAAACGATCTTTTAATGACCTTAATTCAATACTTTTAGTGAAAGTTATGCCCTTTTTACCAAGACAGATCGGAGGAAGAAAAGAGAGGAGGAAACTCGCGAGCGCGACAAGTTGAGATCGCGACATTGTGGGCGAGTGCGCCAGGTCGCGATCGTGCACAGGTTCTTTTCCTCAGCCTGAGCATGTTTCACTCTTTTGACCATAACTTTGTCGTCCGACCTCCAAATAACCTGATTTTTAAAGCATTGGATTCCTAACGCATTCTTCTATCTCTGCACAAAAATTATCTTTTAGTATTAATTTGAAAAAGATTGATTGAATCAAAGTGAGGGGATCGATTGTAAGAGTGTGAGTTGGATATTTTTACGGATTATGCTTCAGTATTTTGATGATATCTTAATCTGTAGAGATCTAAATGAGATTATTATTGTTTCCAGATAAACTAGAGACATAGAGCTACAAATTATCTGAAGGAATCAAATTTTAATTCAGTCCTTAAGACTTTCAATTTCTGGAGTGAAGTTGGGTATAGTGTACTGTTTCAGTGCAAAAACAGTCTGAAAATATTTGGGCTATAACTTTCAGATTTTTGAACCAAATTGAATGATTTTGGTGTCATTAAAGACTTAAAACAATGGGGAAAAATGTTCTGAAGAGGTCCAATTGAAATTCCAATTTGAGGTTTCCCAAAATCTATTCGGAAATAGGAAAAGTGAGTTCTTTTTGAAGATTGACTGGTGTGGGCACGCCATCCTTGTGGGATGCCCGTCCAGATGTCGTGACACGCAAGGGCAGGGTCCCAACATGTCTTCTATCTAAAAGCAATACTAGATCTCTTCTAATCTGCCTTAGAAGCTATGACGTCTCTCTAGAACCTAAAAAGTTAATGTTGCAATTTTGGTGAGTTTTGTGAACTCAGTGAGTTAACCATCCTCGATGGTTCACCTATAACATCTACCACATCAACACATACAAACACATAATTCACATCATTTCATTTTTTATGTAGCATCACAAACACTTTGTACATGATTTTTCACATTTTTCATTCAACTCAATTCAATATTACATTGCAATCATTTAAATATACAATTTATATGTATATGTAATGTTAATGAGACTCACGTTTGTTTATTACATTGTTATGACTGAGTGCCTTTTTCACTGTCCCATATCCGTTGTGGATACTGGGCTCATTAACATTGTCCCTTATCTGTTGTAGATACAGGACTCATTTTATATAGTGAGCTGGAGGCTATTACCACATTTTGAGCTTTAATCTCTTTTTCACTTGCGACTCTGGTCACAACTGCCTTTATCTTTCATACATTCATGTAATGAAATGCACTACATATATTCAATCATTGTGCTCAATCAATCACATTCACATTCTCTTTCTCATTCATATTTTTCTTCAGATCTAAATCCAACATTCAACAAAAATATTGAGAACATTTATTCCATCAAATTCATATATAATAAGCACTTATAATAGTTTTCATGCATCAAATGCCTCAGACATTCAATGCCCATAATCAATACATACACATCATATAATAATTCTATACATAGTTTAACAAACAATTAATCAAAGTGAGACTATCTTAGGTTACTCACAGTTTGTTCCAGATAACTTATTGCCTCGAGGTTCCGGCAATATCTGGATGCAATCGCTCTAATTGTTCTTCTATAACATGCAAACATATACATTTACCATTACTACTTTACATATTCACGTGAATACTTAATCATATACATGTATATGCATCAGGTATAATGCATGTTCAATGACAATCTCGAGTACATTTCTTTAATTCACATCTCAAAACCAACTAACAACACCTTTCAGTTATTCGATAATATCTAATAAACTTAACTCACTTTAATCACCTCATTCATCATCAACTAGGTTCATTAAAAATCTCATTTAAGCCTAAATACCTCATATGGAAGAACCCTAGCATTGATTAGTTCATACTTCACTCAAAAGACAACCCTTTTTCTCCATAGGTCTGGCAATGATCATGGTGTCCCTGCCACGATCGTGACAGAAACTTTTGGAGCTGGCCACGATCGTGGTGCTCCTGCCATGATTGTGACAGAAACTTTTTCTGGTCAAGCCATAATCGTGGGGCAAGGCCACGATCATGACATAAACTTTATTTTGTCAGGCCACGATCGTGCCTTGCAATTTCTTCCTCCTTTCACAAATTCAACATATATTTAAACATCAATTTCACACAAATTTTCCAAAAATTCACCCCCTAAATGTAACATCATTTCATACTAATTCAACTACCAAATTTTATGGAATTAAACTCTCAAACCTCTACTTATTTAATTCATCATTTTTCAACTAAATCTCATCATTCATGTAATCCCATCCTTTTTCCATAATATCCCATTTATAAGCATCAAACAATTTATTCTTCAAAATTCATCACTTCAAGTTGATAATCTCTTCATTTATACCTCAACTTCAGTTCAATATCATCTACACACAATTCAAAACCCATGATTATCACAAACACCAAACAGAACCTATTCATATACACTTTCATCATCATATTTCTGCACATGTTCTACTTCATTAACACCTTCATTTTAACCCTAACTATCATTTTAATTCATCTCAATTCAAGACACTATAGTACTCCCTTTTATTAGCCCTAAACTCATAATTTATCACTCATTAAAAGACAAAAGTAAGACATAACTCTATTTACCAAACAATTCATGAATAACATTATATCACTACAATTTAGAACATGATCTCTTTATTATTATTACACCCACGTTAACACATATAAAATTTCATGATCGATCATCAATTTCAAATTTCTCATCATAAACATTTCATTTAACATTACCTGTGAAGATCAAAGCATAACTTACTTGATAAAAACTTCAAATTCTTTAAGATCTCACTTAACCCTAGCTTTCCATACAACCCACGAATATCATCATGGTGGTTGGGAGGATTAGGTTTTCTAGTGGAAATGAAGAAGACAGCAAGATGGGAGTAATAATTGAAAGATGAAAGCAAGGTGTAGTGTTGATGAAGGCTTAGAAATTCAAAAATCGTGAAGAAGGAAAATGAAGAAGAAAGCCACAAAGGAGATGAAAGAAGATAACAAGTGAAAGACAACAATTACTTGCCTTTCACTAGTAAATGTCGTATAGGTTATATGAGGAGTGGTAGTGACATTTGTCACTTTACTATGGTCTCATTTGGACCCCTTTTTAATAACTAGTTCATTTATCTTCAATTTCTAATCCAATTGTCTCCCAAATTTCAATAACACTTTCTAACAAATCCTAAAGTCATTTATAAAAATTTCCATTTCCATTTGACTCTTATTTCTACTACCATAAACCAATTGCCTACCACTTGGCATTTTTTCTAGTCCAAAAATTACCCAAAAATTCAGGAATTTTCTAAATTTCACTAAAAATTATAAATCCATACTTATACACACCAATTCAATTTTCAATACATATAAACCACACTTCTTGTCAAAAATCACATATATATATCAATTAGACCCAAAAAATGTCAATGAATGCATGTACAATCACTTGAAGGTGTGCAAATATTAACACTTCTTGTCAAAAATCACATTTATATATCAATTAGACCCGAAAAATGTCAATGAATGCATGTACAATCACTTGAAGGTGTGCAAATATTAATATTCAAATGTGTGTGTATGCCATATTATGAATGAGCATGAAATACACTTTCTAACTTCTCAGTAATCTCTTGTGTATAGTACTCTAGGGTTCTAATCCTTAACATGGAATAATGAGATGTTACATACATTAGTGTATATGTATACTTAAAGGTATAAAAAATTTCAAACTTGCATTACTAGTTTCATTGTTATTTGAGGTAAAATGATATCGTTGCCAAATAATTGAATTTCTTCTATTAACTGACGGATCTGGTTAAAGTTGCACATTGTTATGTTCTAAAATTTTTCTAACAACCACCTTCTTCTCTTTGTTTTTACCAAGTGCCATAATGTTGTGAATATCTATAAGAAAAATAGACATCATATAAAAAAGGTAAATATAGCATATACGAAATAGAACAAAGAAAACTCATCATTAGTGACAAATATAACATATAAAAAATAGAATAAAGGAAAAATCATTTTTGGTGATCATTGAATTTTTACTCCTTATGAAGCCTTGATACTTTATCCTTATTGACTTTTATGCATACTTGTTTATTTTCATTCATAACACCTATGACCCATGCCATAATGTCCCTATAAATATCCTATACTTGATCTTACCTTATTATCAATATAAGTTATTAGGATCGAAAAGAAAAGGCAATTAGTAGCAGATGTCCCTTCTTACCTAAAACCTCTCTATATCTCTAAGCTTATTAGATCTTATATTGATCAACCACTTCAACTACTCTAGAGTATTGATATACGTTTTTAAAAATATCATCTCACTTTAAAAGTATACAAATATCCAAACAATCTTGTCAACAACCAAATATGTTCATACTTTAAGGAATAAACTTTCTTAATTTTGTTTAAATTATTCAAAATTTATTATCTTGTTCTTTCAATCACTATTTTGCTGACTTGTGATGCCATTTATAACATTATTTACGATTTATAAGTTTAAGTTATAAATCAAATTAAGATAAAATTGTCACCAAACTTATTTTTACATACTTTATCAATGTCTATTCTAAAATAAAATATTTATGCTTATTGGTTGCCTTCCATTTCTCTTCTATAAAATTTTTATTTCTTTATTACAGAAGATGTAGTAATTTGACAATAGCTTTTAGCTTCTTTATAGAGTTTGAGGATAAAGATATAAATGACAAAACTTTTACATTTTTTTTACGCGTAACTATGTTAGAAGTTCCTCTTAATTAAACAATAGTTATGCACAAATTATAGTTACTACCATTAAATTTTATAAAATATGTCACCATATTTGTCAAAAAACAACTACTACAATTAATAATAAATATCATTGTATACTACTATAATATACATATAATAGCACCACATTATATAAAATATATGACCATATTATCCTAAATATATTACCATATTATTCTAAATGTATCACTTTATTATAAAAAGTTTACCACTACATAATATAAAAAATCATACTACATTCTGCAAAATATCCTATAATAAAGAAACTTATAATTATTTTTTTGAAAAATGAATAAATTCCATTAACTATAGTAAAGTTATTCTAACATTACAACACTACTACATTTCTATGATACAACAAGATCTTACATCACTTAACTATTCTAACAAAAAAGATAGGATCATAAAATTTTATGGATTTATAATTGCCATCTGTTCTTTAATTCAGTCGAAATGTTGTTGTGAGCACTTTTGGCTATTGTTGTAGCCCTAATCCAATTGATAATGTCCTTTGCTAGTTGATTTATGCTTGTTCCTTCACCTCTACAGATTCTCCTATTTTTCTTTCCATAGGGAATAAGTTGTTGTAGTGAATGTTGCCTTGAAGATTGCTCCATTGTGCTTTTGAACTTTAGCCATCTTAGTGATCCAAATCAGTGTCTCATGCCAATCATAAGTTTGGGAGTATTTTACCAACATATGCATGATTCTACTCTAAATTGATCTATATACTAGCATTGAAAGAACATATGATCTCTATCTTCCTCAGATTCTTTGCACACCATACATATTGAATCATAAGAACCAAACCACCTATTCTTGGTTTTGAGTTTGTTCTTAATCACCAGCCATGCGATCAATTCACCTTTAAGGTTAAGAAGGTCTTTCCACAATCAATTAGACTGGTGAACATTCTCTTTTTGAGGTTGAAAGATTTCACTACAAGATTTGTTAGTAAACACTCCTTTAGAGTATGTTAACCAGCTGATACTATCATCTCTATATCAGTGAGTGATTTGGGGATAGCACGCAAGTAAGTTATATAATTCTGTTTACTCACTTTAAATTGAGTATCCGTTTCCCTCCTTTTCCTGCTAGGATATGGATCGTACATGGACGATAGTTAGAGTCGGCGGCTCTCCTAGGGTTCCCTTATCTAGGATCCCTAGGGAAGAGGATCAAGTTGGCCCTTGCGAACAGCTTGATAGATAAGCTTCTTTTTAGTTAATATATAATTATTTTTAGTTAATATATAATTATAATAATTATAAGAATTATTATTATTATTTATATGGATATGGATATGAGATCGTTAAAATTTAGAAATTATAAAAAGAATTTTTTATTATATGAAAAAAATTATATAAAAAAAGAAATAAGAAATAGATTATAAATATAATCTATTTAGATAAAATTAGATAAAATAAATTTTAAAATTATCGGTCATAACCACTCCCTACATTCCACGAAATTATGCACCACAAATAAGAGCTAATAAATAGACCGGTGATCCCATAGAAAGACATCACGACCCCTTGTGGAATGCTAGTCATAATATGAATTTCAACGAAGCCGATTTAGTCATTAGTAAAGCCGAAGTTAACGAAGGGACTCTTCATAAATTTCTCTCCACTATTCCTGTGAACTTGGGCAGTCGGCCAATTTTTTTTTCAAAAGATCCAATATTTTGACAGAACGGAATTCTTTAATTTTGAAATCCTAATTTGAAGTGGCTCTTTCGTTCATTCATTGGAAAGAGGGAGGGTAAACCACCGCCTCTCGGCCCCCCGACTGATTCTACCATAGAGGCCAACGATAGACAATAACTCTCCCCCGAACACAGCTTACAACTTTCATTGTACTATGCTCTCCAAAGAGCCATCGACTCCCGGGAAAGAGTAGAAGAATGAGACCTATTGTGGGACATACAATGCATTACAGACGTATGATCATTACGCTTCAACCGGGTTATTCTATTCCACCTCTTAGAAAGAAAATAACTTAAATCAAAATACTTAATAGCATGGTGCGGCTCAAACCGCAGCAGGAAATGTTATTCGGACAGTAGTGGATCAAGGTATGCAACGAGCAGAAGTCATGATAAAAGGTCCTGGTCTTCGCATCTTCTTAACCCGAAATGGCTGGGAAGAGGAAAGGTTCCTTTTTTAGGGTACTCCCGGGAACAGATCCAGTGGAGACGGGGTGGGGCCTGTAGCTCAGAGGATTAGAGCACGTGGCTACGAACCACGGTGTCGGGGGTTCGAATCCCTCCTCGCCCACAACCGGCCAAAAAAGGTGGTGAAACCTCTAAATTTTCCTGACCATAAGCCATTCTGAATGAGTGAAGAGGCTTTGGCATTGAGTGGAAGTCTATTCCTAAACTGAGAGATCTCATTTCTTTACCCTAGTGGAATTTATTTTGTCAAATTATCATACCATAGCCAAATGATTTCTCCATTCCCAAGCCTGTATTTTATCTAGAGGTATATAGTGTTTCTCAAGTTCATCATGTGAATGAAACATCATGAAGTGTACCTAGTAATTTATAGCTACTAGAAACTTTAATCTTTAAGATAATTTTCATGAATCCATTTGATCCATGAATAATTCTCGTCCATGTGCAATCTCCACATCCTTTTAAAAGTAAACACATTATGCATTATAGGGATTAATACAATTCCTAATCCCCTTTGTCTTTTTGGAATTGTTATGTCATTTCATTTCATTTTGTCCCCTTTTAAGTTTCCTATTTTTCCTAAATAAACAAAACAAAAGCTTTAATGATTCGGTCAAGTGCCTTGATAACTTTTCTAGGTAAGATAATATGTGCTGCCAGAGAATATGCATACTAGTAAGTACTGAGATGATTAGTTTAACTTTTGTGGCAAATGAGAGAAACCTATTTTGACAAACATTGATCTTAGTCTTGTACTTCTAAATAAGGGGAATGCAGTCTGAGTATTGGTGCATAGCATGTGAAATAGCAACACCAAGATATTTAAAGGGTAAAGAATGAAACTACAAACCTGAAATTCCATTTAGTTCATCTACATTACTGACATCCCTTTAAAAAATTACTTTTCTCCGCATTGATTCTTAGCCTTAACCACTTTGAGAAGTTTTTAAATATTTCCACTAAGATCCTGAAAGTTTGCAAATCAGATCCACTCATCAATATCAAGTCATCTACAAACATCAAATGTGTGAGATTGGATACTTTACACTTGTGATGAAACAAAAATCTTCCATTGGCACTTGTTAGTAGGAACACCATTAACAAAGATACTAAGAGATGAAGTTTTGATAAACAACATGATCCTTGCTATTAATTGAGCTGGGAAACCAAGTGCTTCCATACAAGAACTTCTAACTCATTGTATCAAAAGCCTTGTAAAAATCAATTTTCCATAGGCAACTATTGATCCTTCTACCTGAATTATGTTCCTTAAGCAACTAAACATCCCAAAAGGTTTAAGTAAATTTTAAATTAAAGATTTCGGCACATTACATGAAAAGGTAATAGGAGAAAAGCACTACATGCAGAGGTTTTATGGATTGATTCATATTTTATTTCAGAGGATGTGATCCATTAACAATAAGCACATTTTCCATATGCTTAGCAATACCATTCGATTTGGGAGTTCTTATAACTATGTAGTGTAAAACTATTTCACAACTTCCATATAAATCATTAAATTCTCCTCCCTATAATTTCAAATTGTTAAAAGTTTTGAGATATGTATTTTTCCAGTTTGATTTTTCAACTAGAACCTTCCATTAGTAAAGATATTGTTTTTACATTTGAGAAAATAAATTAACCTTTCAAAAATAGTCATCAATGAAAATATGTACTAAACTTCATCTTTCGAACCAACTTAGCATATTCCCAAAGATATAAATTTTAGTGACCAATGCTTTTAATTCTATGAATAATTGAAATAAAGATAGTCTTTTGTTCTTTCTAAAGGTGCAATATTCACATAAGTTTAATTTTGATGTACTGTACTTGCTTCTAATCCTCTCCTAATAAGGTAATATATTTCTTGCTCATATGTCATTATCTCATATATCATAACTTGGTACCATCATAATTTATAAAAGAAAATGTAGTTATTGAAAATATTCATGTAATAGAATTTCCATCCAAAACTTAAAAGTACAAATAGTATCCAAAATCCATTTATGATGAAGCATAAAATTTGCATCAGTCAATATAAGAATATTTTCTGCAAACTCTTTATATAAAATAATCGGCTTCAAGAGGTTTATAATCATCACCCTTACAGATTGTAATAATCAGCCTTACGTTCCCTTTTCATTATAATAGTGACAAGTCAAAATCTTAATTTTGAATTTTGACCGTAGTGGTATTTTGGAGGTGTGTTTGAATATCTTTCGGTAAATTTACCAATAACAATTAGGCTTTGATGTTTACATTAAATAATATCACTATAAAATTTTTGTTAATAACCTCTCTTGAAAATAAAGATGATTTAACATCTGTTAGAGTGGAAGTCTCAATATCGTTAATTAAAGTTATTCTAAGTTGATTGTATGATGACAGTAATGGCTTGATCATCCTCATCTAATCTTCGCGTTTCTTAAACTAGAAAATTAAATTTAATAGAAGTAGCTTACACCATTTGTAACATGAGCAATGTTATTTTATAGTCAACTTACTAGTGAGGATCTTTAATAAATGCGATCTCTGACTTTTGCCATCAACACTTTGTTGTTGATAACCTCTCTTAAAAATAAAGATGATTTAACATCTTTTAGAGTGCAGATAGCCTCTATATCATAAATTAAGTTATCCTAATTTGATTGTATGATGACGGTAATGGCTTTGTCATCCTTATCTAATCTTCATGTTATAGAAAATTAGATTTACTAACATGATCAATGTTATCTTATGATCAACTTACAAGCGAGGAAATATGCAGGATTAAATACAATGACTCTGAGTTTAACCATCAAGACATTGTTTTCTTTTCATGGAGTTACTCTCGTAACACTTCATTGGACAAGCATAACTGAATGGAAAAGAAACTGCTTTCAGTATTCTGTTCTGTACAATAAGTTCAACATTTTTTAGCTCAATAAAAACACTTACATAAATTCAAATTTGGTGGAATTAAATAAAGTCGTTTTAATTTTTCATTTATCATCAAATATTCAATTTTTTAAATATTTTATTTTATTTAAATAAAGTTTTTAAAATTTTATAACTTATTTGTTAATGTTAGATTGTTCAATTTGATATATATTTTATTATTTAAAAAGAGTATAGGAGTTCATAAATATTTTGTAGATATATTTACATGACCATTATTATCAATATAAATTATTTATTAATATAAAACGTAGTTAATAGGAAATACATGGCACCGAAATAATAGCTACCCAATTTTAGTCACATGCACGTGCAAGGTGGTTCACGTTGGCAGTTGGCTTAAACTACTGCTTCTGAATATATGTTCCACCTACCCATAGACTTTTGTGCATAATATTTAGAAATAAACAATAAAAGACAATCCATGTGCTGGCCACGAAACAATAGAAAAGAATCTATACGCCGGCCACTAATAATAAACAATAAAAAGGAATTCATGGGTGCCAAAAGAAGAAAGATGATAAAAATTTACTCGATTCCTTCCAAAGTAACTTGGCCAAAGTGATATGAATAATAGATAGTCGTATTTTACACTAATAAAATAGAATTCCTTATATATACAGTTTTTGTTTCGTGAATCATGATGTTTGCTATTAGCCTAAGTTTTAACATGGAATCGTGCAACTATTGGCAAGCTTTGACCATTATTTGACACTCAAGATTTCATAATAAGGCAAAGACTTGTGAGTTGGCAAGAGAAACAAACATTGTCGATAAGTTGGCACGCAAGGTTGCACATTCGCAGAGATCATCAACAAGACGCAAAGATCCAGATGTGAGACTGAAAGATAGCTTGAGATAGATCCTAAGTTAAAGGTGAGCCGGATCACACACATGAGGGAGACATATGAGAGTTCTAAGAACTTAACGTGTGCTCAAATAGACAGACCATGACTAATAAATGTGAATATAGATCAAATGGAAATGCTTTGGGCTTAAATGACTCATCATCATTAAATATAGATCAAAAGGAAATCTTAGATGATATAGCAGATGAGATCATAGTAGACATACATTAGCTTTAAAAGATAAAGACAATGTGGAAGTATCATCTGAAGATAATGGAGTTCTTCATGGATATAGATGTATCTTTCCTAACTAAATTTAATATTTTATCTTATTAGTTGTGATATAGCTAAACCTTATCAAATAGAGTCTTATTTGGATAAGGGTGTCATCCAATTTGTTGGTGTGGTATCATTTGATAAGGATAGAGGTGATCTAATTAGTTGAGTTCAATTAAGATTTTGAATTATAAAGTTAGAGGTGCTACAAATAACTTATTTGAGCCTTCCCCCAAAATAGATAACAAAAATAGAGAGGAAGCGAATACATTAAGAGAGAGCATTCCTTTGTATACTTTTGCAGAAATAATAAAAGTTAGTTTTTACCATAGCTCTTGTGAGTCTATTATTGCATATAATTATTTAATACTTTCAGGTGTGAGTGTTAAACCCTTAGAGGTTGTGAAACGTTCAAGAAAAAGGTTTTTTTGATCAGTGATCACGTGGAAAGGCTAAGTCTTACCAAAATGGGCCTAAGCGAGATTGTCATGGAAAGGAGTAAGTATGACTTTAGTATAAGTTCAATGTCTAGAAAAAGCGGTATCATAGCCAAAATATCGATATGATAGGAATCAAAATTTTGACAGAGCGTGTCAATAGAGTGGAGGTAGGAAGATTGATAATGATAGATTACATAATGTTTTAATAGGTAGTTTAGTATGTGTTTAGTTGTTAAATTGAATAATTAGTGCATGTTTAGGTTAGGATTGTTTTATTTAGTTAGAAATTTGTGTTTTGAAGGTTTTATGGGTTAGAGTATGCCATTGAATTTAAATTTTATGTATTTTAGGTGTCTTGATGTGTTTATTAGTATTTAAGGTCGAATATAAAAGAACAGAGGAGGTTCAAAGGAAGTTCGGGACAAAACCCAGTGCCACAGTCATGATAGAAGCCTGATGCAGGTGCCACGATCGTGATAGATGCAAAATTTGGTGCCATAATTGTGGCATTATAGGTCATAATTGTGGCCTGCGCAACAAACGTCACAGACAGCCTTTCGAAGTTAAGTTTTCGAGAGACATTTCAGACTTTTTGGGCACGGGAAAATCCTAAGGTTTACCCTAAATGGAAAATACTATATAAAGAAAGAGAAATGATCTAGAAAATAACTCCCACCTCTGCCACTTTGAGAAAGATCCAAGGACAGAGAAAGAAGAATAGAGAGACTTCATTTCATCCATATTGTTCTTTCTTTTGAGTGTATAAGATGGATCTGTTGGTGATGGATTTGGGTTTGATAATGATGTTCTAAATTTCTTGAGGGATTTATTCTTGAATCAATGTTAATGTGATTTCTTTTGATGTTAATATATTGGGTGTTGTGATTATTTGTTATATTTGCATGCTTCGGTAATAAATCGAGAGAGTGAATGATAGCAAAATGATTAGATTGGGTAATGAGAGTTAAACAATCTCATAGATTGTGTAAATAGTCAAATCGAGAATTTAGACGAAGAGAGATCTCGCGTGAGGACTCGATTGTCTATTAGAGGACTTAATATTTGATTGTAATTGTGGGTTTTTTATTAATTGAGAGATTACAAATTCCATAATTCAATTAGGGATTATAATTTAGGGCTTAATGATTATAACTCGAGAGAAAGTAATCCACCCTTCAAAAGTCTAGGACCAATACCGTATTAACTCAAAAGTAATCATGTTAGCATTATTAACTCAAAAGTAGTCATGTTAGCTTTTGATGGTAGGATAAATCCCCCTTATCATATTCAACTAATTTTCCTTGTGTGATTTTCCATTGTTAATTTGGTGGTGCTCACTTTGATTCTATTTGTGTGTTAATATTACATTTTTATTCCAATCAATCATCTTCATGTGTTATTTTTCTGTGTAATTTTTTATTTAGGCCTTAGATAATTAAAATTAGATTACTTCATCAGCTCCTTGAGGGATTGACACCTCACATACTACACCCACAACCTGTGCGTTTGCAGTATTTTGAGAGTTTTTAATAGATTAAAACTTATGTCAACAAGTTTTTGGTGCAATTGCCAGGTAATAGTAGGGTTTGTTTAGAACTAGTAGTCTAAGGCGTTCTCATCACTCTTATGTCCATGCATTTGTATGAACAAAAGAGTCACTCAAAGTTCAAGTTGGATCGCTAAAACCCTAGCATTCAGCATCACTCGCCTGGAATGAGCCGTTCGAAAAACCAAACGCCAAGAAGAAGAAATTGAAGAAATGATGGTTGTGCAATTTCATCAAGAGTTTCAACAAGGAGGAACCCAAGGGAACCAACCTTAGACCCTTATGGATTTCGTGAGACTGAGATTTAATGTAACCAATCAAGGAGTTGTTAGACCTCCTGTTCAAGCACCTCATTCGAAATTAAGCCAGCTCTACTGAACGTGTTGCAAACAAGTGTGCAATTCTATGGGCTAACCAATGTGGATCCCAATAAACATATAGTGAACTTTCTCAAAATATGTGATACCTTTCGATATCATGGGATGTCAGAAGATGCGGTTAGGATGAGGTTTTTCCCTTTACGTTAAAGGATAGAGCCAAATCTTGGTATCACTCTCTTAGTCCCTCAAATGTCACAACGTGGGAGCAATTGGTACGTGCATTCCTAGACAAGTATTTTCCCCTTACTAAAACTATGAAGATGATAAAAGAAATTATGAACTTCCAACAGAGTGATGGAGAATCACTTTATGAGACTTAGGATAGGTATAAGGATTTACAAAGGATATGTCCACACCACAACCTACCAAAAGAATTCCTTCTGTAGACCTTCTACAATGGAGTCAATCCATCCACAAGAGGTACCATAGATGTAACATTGGATGGATCGTTTGTGTGAAAGACCATTGATGAAGTGGAGGGGTTGCTTAAAGAAATGACCAGTAAAAACTATATGTGGATGAATGATAGAAATAGACAACCTACAACCTTCTATAAGCAAAATGGAGCTTTAGCTGTTAACCCAATTACAGAAATGCAAGCTTAGATCAACAACTTGACTCGACAACTGAACAATATGAAACTTTCTTCTTCAGCCCCTGCTAAGGTTATTCAACAAAGATGTGAGCTTTACAGCCAGGATAATCATGATACCATTGATTGTTTCCTGATGCAAGGTAATAAAATAGAGCAAGTTAAGTATATGGGAGCACAGTTTAATTGTGGTGGAGGGAACAATCCCTATTTGAACACGTACAATCCTGGGTGGAAGAATCATCCAAATTTTTTGTGGTCAAACAATGTTGGAGGTCAATTCCAATCTCAAGGGGTTTTTAATAGGAGAAACCTAATTCCATAGACACCAAATCAGCCAAAATCTTGGATAAGATTGGAAGCATGGATGATGTACATAAGAGATTGGCAGAAAATTTTCAACAAGTGACAAAGAATCATACATCCTTCATCCATAACTTGGAAGTCCAAATGGGCCAGTTGACAGATACACTTTCTGTATGAAATGCTAGGAGCTTTCGGAGTAACACATAAACAAACCCGAAGGAAATGATCATGGTTATCACCCAAGCGAGGAGAAGCTCGACCAAGCTAAAGAGGGCTAATAAAAATCTCCTACTGAATGAACATAACTTAAAGGAAATAAAAGAGTATTAAATTACAATTCCATACCCCATTTTAGCATAACGAAAGCCAAAAGAAACAGAGTTGAAGGAAGTCTTTGAGGTAATAGAGGAACTAAAAATATGACTCACTCTTATTGAATCCATATAAGAAAGACTAATCAACAGAAAGGAGTTGGAAAAGCTGGCGAGTGAAGTAGGAAGCATGAAGGACTCTAATGAAATGGAAATATTACCATGGAAACAAAATGATCTAGGGGATTTCTACCTTCCTTGCGCCATAGATAATGTTAAGGCAGATAAAGTTTGGAGCTAGCATAAGTATGATGCCTTACACCTTATGCCAAAAGATGAAGCTAGGAGAAATAACACTGACCATGATGATTGTGCAGATGACTAATAAATCAATTTACTGTTCGAAAGGTATACTCAAGGACGTTCTTATTAAAGTGGAAAAATTTACCTTTCTTACGAACTTCGTCATTTTGGACATAGAGGAAGACTTGGAGATACCAATTATCCTTAGGCGACCATTTTTAGCCACCGTTTAATCTATTATAGATGTTGATGAAGGCAAGTTAACCCTAAGGGTGGGGAATGAGATGGTGTCCTTTAATGTGTCCAAGGATAAAAGAAGTTATCACAGTTCTATAGACATCATTAAGAGAACCAAGTCTCATGGAGAGGTTGAACATAGTGATTATCACATGGATCCACCTGAAGCCATAATCTTAAAGGAATAAGAGCAAAAAGAATACAAAAAAGAAAGGTGGTGGAAATTATAGTTTAGTAGCTCATTTACAATTCATAAGACCGATGATCGCGCTACCATAACATGAATCGTTCAAACCACTATGAGCAAAAGAAGTACGTCGAGTTACTGATGGTAAAAGAAGCGCTATATGGGAGGCAACCTATGGTTTTTTATCATCTTGTTACTCCATCTTGTGTAGTAAGTAGGTTTTGCATTATGTTTTTCTTTGTTTGAGTTTCGAGTCCAATTGAATATCTTGGGAGAATTGAGGATTAGTTGGCATAGGAATATGGTGGAAGGCAAGCACAAGGAGGTAATAATGTAATTATAAGGAGTAGAAGGATTTCGGGATGAAATGAGGGAAAGAAGCAAAAATCAAAAAATATGAAAGAATTTTTACCACAATCGTGGCCTATGGCGGGGCAAAATAGGTATGCACAATGTTCAGCCTTTTTTTAAAATTTACCCCTTTTTACCCTTCCTACCCTATATATTCACACTCACCCTCATTTTTCTTACACCTTTATCTTTCTCACTCTCTCTCTAAACCTAAGAAGTCAACTCCTCTCACTTCTCTCTGCCCATCTGCAAACATTCAAATCTCTCCAAACTTTTCACAACTCTCAATCCAGTGGGACCTCCCTTCAAGCAGACGATTAAGCGAACCTAAACTAAAGGAAATGTCCAAGTATCAGGTTGTGGATAACAAAACAGGGCAGTGGATTATGGTGCACCTTTCCTGATCTTCTCAGAGGAGCAAGATAATTGCTATCACACCCTTTGTAACATCCCGGTTCCGTAGAACGGGTAGGACCAGAGAAACGGGTCTAAGTGTGGTAAATCAGAGAAATTAGAACAACACATCTCACGCTCATGCATTTGTGAAC
>JANQBM010000222.1:36809612-36819937 GCA_025594535.1 Erythroxylum domingense
TGTGTTGATTCAAAATGGTTATGAAATAAATTGGGCCCGATTTGGTTATGAATTGTTGCGTATCATGTTTGTGATTTTAAAAAAATATTTATATCGATTTTCTGAGTGATTGAGTGCTTTAGCACGCCACCCTCGTGGGGCACGGACTCAAATATCATCAACGATGTCGGGTTCGGGTCTTGTGGGAGTGGGGTGCTACATAATCAAATCGGGAATTTAAATGAAGAGAGATCTTGTGTGAGGACCCGGTTATCTATTAGAGGGTTTAATCTAATTGTAATTGTGGGTGTTTGTTAATTAAGATATTGCAAATTCTATAATTCAATTAAGAGTTATAATTTTTAATAAATATAACTCGAGAGAGAGTAATCTATCCTTCGAAAGTCTAGGACTGATACCGCATTGGCTCAAAAGTAGTCATGTTAACATTTGATCATAGGATAAATCTCCATTCTCATATTCGGCTAATCTTCCTTGTGTTATTTTCATTATTAATTTATTGGTGCTCACTAAATTCACTTTATATGTTAATTTTACATTTTAATTCCAATCAATCATCTTCACGTGTTTACTTTTCTGTGCAATTTTTATTTCCTTTTTAATAATTCTTTAGGTGTTAGATAATTAAAATTAGTTTAGTTTAATAACTCCTCGAGGGATCGACACCTCATATACTACACTCACGACCTATGCACTTATAGTATTTTGAGGGTTTTAAATAGATTAAAACTTTCCTAAACAAAGATGACACTTCTTATTCATTGATTTAAGATTTTGGAGGCATAAATCCAACAATTATGGCATCAAATAATATACTTGTAGAAATCCAACAATTATGGCATCAAATAACATACTTGATGAAGGTGTACCAGGATTCTAGATTGGAGATCACAATCATATGAGTTGCAATATAGGATGTTGGGCATGTCGAAAGCAATTTGGTGAAGGTGCCAGAGCCCTAAGTTTTTTATAGTATGTGAAGTATCAAGGAGCTCGAACATTTTTTGTGATACATAGAGAAATACTTTTTAACGGTAAAGGTATTCGATTTAGAGAAGGTGTCGATCATGAATATGTATATGGTGGAGGATATAAATATATGGTGGAGAACTAGATCCTCCAACGACATCAGTGCAACTAGACCTCCTATTGACACTTGAAAGAAGATGAAGAAGGAGCTAAAGGACTAATTCCTCCCCAATAACACTTCATGGCTTATAAAGGAAGTTTTAAAGAGGTTAAAGCAAGACACATTGATGTGGGAACATGTTAGTAAATTCATATATTTGATGTCAGACTTGTAGAATATGTCTAAGGAAGACAAGTTGTTCAACTTTATAAGCGGCTTGTAAGGTTAGGAAAAAATAGAGCTTCAAAGATAAAATAAGAAAGACCTCCCAAACTCGATAGTAGTTGCAAATGTCTTGGTGGATCTCCAAATGCCACCATCAATTCGAACTAGCAACAAAGGCAAAAAGAACAATGGGATACAGAATGACTCAAAGAAAAGCAAAGAGAAGGTATATGAATCTTCTCAATGTAAGTCCATGAAATAAACAAAATATGATATTATTTGTTTCATTTGTGAAAAGATATATTTTATTCGTGAATGACTAAAACGAAAGGTGGGTGAAGAGCAAAGGAATTCCAAGGTTACGAATGATCAAGAAAAAGGAGAGGATGACTCCACAGAAGAAGTCTGTCTTAATAATTATGCTTTGTTTGGAGCAATGGGCCTTATAAAGGAGCATTTAAGCAAAAGCAAGGACAAACCTAATGAAGAAGGAAAATGGTACATTAGAGATATGCCGATAAATAAGGAGTCTTTGAGAAAATCATATTTGGAGAAGTGCCCATGGATTATTTTGACAAGGGTGTCGAGTTCTTCTAGTGATAGTGGTTTGTTGGACCAATAAGTCCTAATAAGGAATCATATAGGCATTGGCAAGCCTTGACTAATGTTTAACACTCAGGATGATAAAATAAGGCAAAGACTTGCCAATGGGCAAGGAAAACTCCTATTGTCGATGAGTTGGCATGCATTGGTGCATATTGGGAGGGATCATTGACGAGATACAAAAATTCAGATGTGAGACTAAAAAATAATTTGAGATAGGCCTTAGCTTGAAGGTTAGCTGGGTCACACACATTAGGGAGGCATATGGGAGCTTTAAGAACTTAATATGTGCTCAAGTAGATGGACCATGACTAATAGACTTGATATGGGTAAACATTAGACTGGACTAGTGTGTTATAAAAGCTTTGGGCTTAGATGACTCATCATTAATGGATATAAATTAAGAGGAGATCTTGGATGATGAGATAGTAAAATCACAATAGATACACATCAACACTAAAAGATAAAGACCATGTGGGAGGTTCATGTGAAGATAGTGAAGTTCTTTATAGATATGGATGTATTTTTCTTAACTAAATGTAATCCCTTATCTTGTTAGTTGTAATATAGCTAAATCCTATTTGGATGAGGGTATCATCTAAATTGGTTACTGTGATGTAATCTAATAAGGATAAAGGTAATCTAGTTAGTTCAGTTCAATTAGGATTTTAAATTATAATGCTAGATATGCCTATAAATAGCTTATTTGAGCCTTGTCCCAAAATAGGTAACAACGATAGAGAGGAAGGGAACATATTCAAAGAAAGCATTCCTTTGTACCTTTTTTGGAGAGTAATAAAGGTTGATTTTTACTATAACTCTTGTGTGTTAATTATTGCCTATAATTATTTAATACTTTCATAGTATTCTTACTCGAGTGTGAAACTTAAACACTTCAAGAGTCGCGAGGCGTTTAAGAACAAGGTTTTGTTGATCAACAATTACATGATAAGGCAGAGCTTCACTTAAGCATATCTATATGAGATTGTCAAGCAAAAGAACAGGTGCGACTCAGTTTAAGTTTGATGACTTATTTGTTAATGTTAGATTGTTCATTTTAATTTATCTTTTTAAATACAATTTAAATTATATTTTATTATTTAAAAAGAGTATAGGAGTACATAAACATTTTTGTAGATATAATTACGTGACCATTATTATATTATAATTTATATAGATTAAATTATTTATTAATATAAAAATAGTTAATAGGAAATATATGCCACCAAAATAACGGCTACCCAATTTTATCACTTTTATATCTTATACACATGCTTTATATCTTATACACATGCAAGGTGGTTCACCTTTAAAGGTACGTTCCAACTAACCCCATAGACTTTTGTATATAATATTTAGAGATAAACAAAAAAAAGAGAATCCATGTGCTGGCCAGGAAACAATAAAAAAGAAATTATATGCCGGCCACTAATAATAATCAATAAAAAGAAGGTCATGTGGGCCAAAAAATGATATAAAAATTTATTCGATTCGTTCCAAAGTAAATTACAAAAAAATAGAATTGCTTTTATATACAATTATTGCTTTGCTAACCATGATGCTTGCCATGTTCGTTTTTTATATTTTCCATTAAAAAACGTGTAACCAACCGTTTCAATTTTTTAAAAACTGTATAAGGACCGATTTTATCCTAAAATTTACATCAAAATTTTGACTTAAAGTTTAACATGTAAAAGAATTTTTTAAAAATCTAATTAACGAAATAAAAAACATCACGTATTTTTTATATTAGTGTATTAAATAAACTATTAGTCTAATTAAATTTTTATGAATGAAATTCTTTTTGTTTCTTTTTAATATTGTGGTTACGACTTGAAGTCTTCTCTTTCCTTCTCTGTGTAACCAATTATTGACATTGCAATTGAGCTTGAGTATACTTTATGAATTGAAGTATTTCCTTTTGTTTACCATCTATTTTTTAATCTTTCAATTCCAAGATTATATGAACTAATATCTCCAATTTACATTCTTTAATACAACACCCAATTAGAATTTATGAATTAAGTATAAATTATCATTAAAAATTATGAGATTTCAAATAAAACCATTATATCCAACACATATCATAGAGACTAAACCCTGACGTAATTCATAAGATACTTATATGATATGCTATCATAAAAGAGCGTGTCCAACTTTACTAACTTAGTTTAAAAAGGAAATGAGCGACTCTTGTAATGAATTGCATTCGCTTCACAGTACTCAATCATAAAGCTACTTTCAAATCTCTATGGATGCTTAAAATGCAAGTTATAAGTGCTAGGATTGATACCTTATAAAATTAATTGATATTAATATAAACTTTCATGATTCTTGTATTAAATAAAAATAACACAAAGAAATGAACCTACCATAATCTTATATGTATATGTCCAATACCTATAGTAAAATTCTAAACACTAAAACATAACAAACTATTAGATACGTTTTTTTTCACGACAAATTGTATATCATTGCCAAATGTAAACTTTCGGTGATAATTTAGCATTTCATCTTCAAAAGTTGCAATTTTGGAGATGTTAAAGTAAATCGTCGGTAAACCAGATTATTTGACGACGATTTCCCAGAGTTATCGCTAAAAGTGGCTAATTTTATGACGATTTACTCATGTCATCGCCAAAGATAGAGCTTTTGGCAACAATAATGTAAAACGTTGCTAAATACTCCAATTGTTTCCGATGAAATATATAATTTGTCACCAAAATTAAACTTTTGGCTACTAAACATTGTAACCATCGTGAAAAATGTTGATTAAAGAATTATAAACTAATGATGTTAATTTGATAAGTTTTTAATGGTAAGTGTGCTTAATAATCCTAAGGCTAATTATAATTGACATTTATATATGATTTTTCATATTTTGACTTATATTTTCTTTTTAAATTTGTTTAAATATATAGTTAATGTATAAAAACTCTATAAATTATCATTTTTGGATATAAGAAGATAAATAAACCTAAAATTTAACATATTAATAAGAATAAAAATTAATAAATTTAAGTTTACTGCTATTCTTAGTCATTAATATTTATTAAAATTAAATAATAATACGTATAAAAATTGAAAATTATAAGCAATATAATATAATGATTATGCAAGTAAGTAGGACAAGATTGTGATTAAAAGTTCAACAATTCTTAAAAACATAGAACAACAACAACAATAACAACATCTAATATGAATCCCACTTATATGTGAAATTTTGGGAGGTCCAATAGTACGCAGCCTTATCCCTAACTAGTATAAATGTTGTTTCCAAAATTCTTACAAACATAACAATAAATAAAGTTTTGTGCTTATTCTATCAAAAGGAAATGAATAATTATTTTTTTGGATTCTAAGTGACATGAGAGTCGGTAAAGGTAAATGAGTTTGCTATGTCTGGATTTTCAAGAAGGGTCCTTGCACATTCGAAGGCATCAATTGAAAACGTCAAAGATCTTCCCTCAGGTGTGGGTTTATTGACACATTCTTCCAATAACTTCTTGGGTATAACTAAACTTTTAGAGGATAAAATTAGCGAATCCCTAGCTATAGTATGGATCAATGAATTGTCAATGAGATGTGGTTCGTCTAAGACACAATTAGTATGGAACTTAAATAGTTAGTTAAGTCAAACCATATTATGAAGCCAAATTTGAACACATTCATACCTGATTGAACAAACATGGTAATTGGAATCAACGATTGTTCAAAAACAACCTATTGCCCTAATCCTATACTAGCCATCTGGATATTGCCATCGTTTTTTTAGCTCAAGGTTTATGATTAACGATTTTATTGATAACTGTATAATAATTAAAAATTCTAGTTGGGTTTATTTCCTTTTATAATTAACCGTCTAATTCTCAAATGGAAATAAAATCATAAGAAATACGCTTTCTTTCTTGCAGGAACCTTATGAACTTACCTTATTAAAAATAGTTTATTCGAAAGGATCCTATAAATTTCATACGTCATATGTTGGCCCCGTAATTACTGGAAGATTTTTGGCAAAGATGACATTGAAGTTATTCAAATTTAAATCTATCCAGTTGACTAAGGACGCAAGATGAAGCAACGACTAGTTGAAGAAATTTACTATTTAAAGATGAGCAACAACACTAGTGAAAAAAAACGAACATACTCAGACTTTCGAAACATTTGAGCAGCATCTATATTCTTGAGAGTCATGTCATTCTTACTATGCCTTAGAAGGTGAAATCACTCTATCAAGAGAGAAATTATTATTTGAGAACTTACTTTTGATTTTACATTTTATTTTTCTGTGAACTTTTAGAAGCTTGTTATACACTTCAAGTGTGGAAGATTGAAGAAACTTAAAAAATATGTACTCTTGAGATTAGAGAGGCTCGTCAAATTTAATACTTGGATTCTTATAGTGAAATTCTTAAGTTGGATACTTGGGGACTGGACATAGGCTTGAGTTGTAAGCGAAATTAGTATAAATCGACTGTGTCCTTCTATCTCTCTCTTGAACTTTTAAATTTCCATATTATATTATGTGTGTGTTCTTTTTAACAAGAGGCTCCTTCACTTTTATAAAAGGCTCCTTCTGTTTTGAACTTGTAAAAGGTTCCTTTCAGTTTTAACAGGTCCTTTCAGTTTTAACAGGCACCTTCTGTATTTAAATTGTTTTAACAGGATTCATCATGCATTAGGCCCTTTTCATTTAAGCGGGGTCCTATCCCACAAAAGGCTCCTATCACCTAATAAGTTATTGTCTTTTAAAAGTCTTTATCGTCTGATAGGCTCCTATTATTTTTACTTGTTAACTACGATATGTTTATTACACGAATTGAAAGAACTTGCGAAAATTTTTTGACACACACAATTCACCTCCTTTTGCATATGTTTGCTTTATCATTTAGTATCAGAGTGAGGTTTCACATTTTTGTGTTTTATAAAACGTGATAGATCATGGTAAACAATATGAGAAGTTTTTAAGGGCAATCTGTCTTAAAGCCTCTTTACTTTAATAGAAACAACTATTCATACTGGAAAGAGAGAGTGACAATCTATCTCCAATCTATATGTATTGAAGTCTGGCAAACCATTAAAGTTGGAGCTACGTTTTTTTATTTAGATAATATAGAAGTATGGACTGCTGTTGATAGAAAAAATGCACAGTTAAATGATAAAGCAAAACACCATCTTATTTGTGAACTATCTCCAGAAGAATATGAGAAAACATCTTACTGTTCCACAACAAAAGAAATGTGGGAAAAACTATAAATCACACTTGAAGGAACGAATGAGGTAAAGAAATATAGAAAAAGTCTTTAGTCCATCAATACAAAACTATTGGTATGAAACAGAGAGAGACCCTAGATAAATTCTTCGAACGCTTCAACAACATCATCACAGCTTTAAAGAACTTGGGAAAGATATATCCCAATGAAGAGCTCGTAATAAAGATTCCGAGGTCACTACCAAAGGAATGGAGACCTAAGGTGACAGCTCTAGAAACGGCAAAGGATTTAGACACTATTTCACTCGACTGGCTACGAGGAAACCTGATGATCTATAAAACTGAGCTTAGGGGAGATGAAGGATCCTCCTATAGAAAAGGAATGGCACTAAAAGCAATTAACGAATCAAACGGTCATGAAAGTGACACTGAGTTGCAAATAGATGAAGATGACGAGTTCAACTTTACGATCAAAAAATATACCCGCTTCTATAAAAAGAAGCTTATAAATAAAAGAGAAGGAAATAAGAAAGCTGGTTGAGTAGCAATAATAGCAATACAAAAAATAATCAAATCATGTACTATCAGTACAAGCTTGGACATACAAGACCAGAATGTCCTCTTCTTTAAAAGGACAAGTCAAAGAACAAAAAATTCAAAAAGCAAGCGATGACTGTAGCCTGATCAGATGAGGATTCAGAAAACTTTAAAAAAGAAGAGCCTGAAGAAGTCAATAACATTTGCTTGAATCAGGAGACGATGAGGTATGTTATTCTAACTCTAATATTAAAGTTAATGAATTGAAAAATGCATATCATGAATTGTATGATCAGTGCAAAAGGTTGACATGAAGTATTTCAAAGAAGTTGAGAAGTCCAAGAGCAACGATGCATCTCTGAAGAGTAAGATTAAATCATTGGAATCTGCGAATGAGAATTTGGCGATTAGGAATATGTCTCTTGAGGTTGACTATAAGCAAAAAAAAATTTGAAAAGGAAGTTCTGGAAAGAAAGAGTAGCTAAGGATGGCAAAACTGGCCCGGCCTGCCCGTTATTTCCAAAACAACATCATTTTGTCCAAAACGAAGTTGTTTTAGAAGTTTTTTACTTAGAAAAATAAATGGTGGGCTAGGCCATAGCTCAAGCCTGGGCCCATCCATCCCGGCCCTTTGAGCCAAAGGCCACCATGGCCCAGGGCCCCTAGCCCTGCCCGACCTATTGACATTCCTAAGAGTAGTTAAGTTGGAAAATACAATGCTAAAAAATGATTCTGATAAAGAAAGATAGTTAGAAGAAAAAGTCACCACCCTAGAATTTGAAAAGGAGAAAATTGCTAGAAAGATCTGATCTCTAGAAAAAGATTTAGAAAATTTTGTTTACGGAAGGAAGAATCTTGATGCATTGCTTGGTAGTGGTAAATGCATTTTTGGTAAGGACGAAATAGGATACAATGAAATAACAATATCAAGCCATACAAAACTTCTTTGTGAAATCCAGTAGCAACTATAGCTAAAACAAAAGGAACCTGTTAAGTAGCAAAAATCGTAACAACTATCATTCATATGTTTTATGTGATTACTGTGGTAAACAAGGTCACATTAGTCATTCTTGTAATTTTCGTAAAAAGAAATTATCTTAGATGTATGTTTGGAGACTAAAAGGTCAAACTACTAACCCGAAACAACCCAGAAAAATTTGGGTACCTAAAATGAGATAATGTTTTTTGCAGATATGTTTCAAAACAGAGACAAGGGAGAATCAGTGGATAGTTGATAGTGGTTGTTCGAACCACCGTTGGTCATATTTATCTTTATCGAGAAATCGAAGAAGCTATACAAGGGTTTTGCCAAGCTTGCTCAGATCAGATGGTACCTAATCTAATCATAGGGATCTAAGCTAAGTAATTTTATAACATCCGTGGGAATTCAGATCTTTTTGGTTCAACTAGGGCCATAGTTTCAAAATTTCTATGCAAATCAAGATCGAGAAAAGGAAGTTTTCCAACCATTGACTTAAATCCATTGTCAGACCCTACCCAGCGGAATATGGAGGTACTTATGGCCAAACGGGCCAATCTGGTATTTCACAATAAAGTGATAGATAAAACTGTCATTAAACGATTTATTAGCAGATTAATAGATCACTTCGGTATGATATATACATCACACATCCTAGATCAAGTAAATACTCTGGGTTTCCAGCAAGCCACTGCTACATCCATTTCATTAGGAATTGATGATCTTTTAACAATACCTTCTAAGAGATGGCTAGTCCAAGATGCTGAAGAGAAAAGGTTATATAACAGGTGAAATACCACACTTCAACTACATTGAAAGAAAAAACAAAGGTAATGTTGTCTTTGTAGAGAAAAATAAAGCAAAGGTCACCAAAATTGGTAAAATTGGTAATTTTCACTCTACCTCTATTGATAATGTTCTCTTTGTTGATGGTCTAAAACATAACTGTTGAGTGTGAGTCAGTTGTGTGACAAAGGTTACAAAGTCATTTTCTATGCATCTCATTCTGAAATTGTTGATATTTATAATGAAAATATTGTGTTTGTTGATCCTAGAAATCAGAATATATATTGTGCTCAACTAGAAGACATGTCCTCAGAAAGTGTTAAGTGTTTTATCTCTCTAGGAAAGGATTCATTTATCTAACACAAAAGATTTGAGCATGCTAGTATGAACATTCTATTAAAATTGTCCAAAAACAAGCTAGTAAGAGGACTATCTTCCTTAAAGTTCAAAAGCAATCAGGTTTGTGAGGCTTGTTTAAAAGGTAAACAAGTCAGAAGCAGCTTTCCTCCTAAAACTATTATGTCTACTAACCAACCACTTGAACTTTACATATGGATTTATTCGATCCCACTAAGACTCAGAGTTTTAGTGGTAAACATTATGGTTTTGTTCTAGTAGATGATTACTCTAGATTTACATGGGCTTATTTCTTATCAAATAAGGATGATGCTTTTGAAGTGTTTAAGAATTTTTGCAAAACAATTCAGATAGAAAAAGGGTATTTTATCACTTCAATTCGAATCGATCTTGGAGGATAAATTGATAACAAAAAGTTTGAAGAACTCTGTGACAGCAATGGTATAACTCACAACTTTTCTTATCCAAGGACACTTTAGTTGTAACATCCCGTTTCCAGAGAACGGGTCGGACCAAAGAAACAGGTCCAGATGTGGTAAATTACCACATCTCATGCT
>JANQBM010000222.1:36841598-36853527 GCA_025594535.1 Erythroxylum domingense
TCAGCTTGGTCTTCACTTTTCTTCTCTTCTTCATCTTAATTGCCAATGCAAGATCCTCTACAAGCTTCAACATTTCAAGTTTCACAAAACAATTAACTCCAACATGATTTTGTATGCACAAATAAGAAAGATCTTGTTTGATCTTGTTTTTGTATTTGACTACGGTTTGGTTTGGTTAGGTATATGCATATAATAAGATCACGCACTTCCATGATCTAGCTCTGCTCTTGATCATGACTTTTGGACGTCATTTTCACATAACTAGTAGTGTAGCAGGGGCAGAAGCTATAAACTTGGAGAAGGTTGAGTAGCTTAGCCCATGACCAAACTCATATAAGGATCTTCCCGTGTAAAACCTTTAGGTCCTTCCAGGGAGGTTCTCAGATGCATTAGCTCTCATGTTCATGTCTGTCATCGACACTTGATCTGCATATTCTTTTTAGTGACGGAAAGTTTTCGTGACAAAAATATTCGTCGCCAAAAGCCCTTTTTTCGTAGTTAAAGCATAGTACAAATAAATTCCATAGTCATCACTAATAGTTTACCAATGCACAAAATAGTAAAAATGTCAATTTCTTTTTAAGTTAAATTATTAGCAATATGTAAAAAACAAAGATCATTACCATCAAATTATGATACAAAGAAATAATTCTTTACTTATTTTCTTACTTTAGGAATTCTTCTAGATATAAGATTGAAAATATTGAGCAGTAGGTATAATCTTCTTTTTTATGCGTATTTTGAGTTAAAATACAGTCTTGTCCTTTTCAGAAACAAAACAACAATATTGTTCTTTTAACTATTATACATGTAACATATATCATTTAACATATGAAAATCTATTAAGTAAATGGTGGCCATCTAGTCATGCCCTTTCAATATAGCATAAATAATTTGTGGCTAACTTTTTAGAATTTTACTTTTCTTTATTTTTGGAAAGATAATGTTATTGGTCCCTAAGATGAGCTTTTCTTTATTAAAATTTAACTTCATAAAATGCTTATTTGAAAAAAAAAATATGAATGGAAGTGGATATATTTATGTATGTGCATCAATTCCTAA
Source organism: Erythroxylum domingense (assembly GCA_025594535.1). Classification (NCBI taxonomy): domain Eukaryota; kingdom Viridiplantae; phylum Streptophyta; class Magnoliopsida; order Malpighiales; family Erythroxylaceae; genus Erythroxylum; species Erythroxylum domingense. The sequence goes on from JANQBM010000222.1 coordinate 36,842,661, forward strand.
CTCCGAACATTTGTAATATTTGTCACATACATGGTCATAATATAAAATAAATTAATGGTCATTAAATATTTATTCCAATTTACCTCTACCAAAAAAATTTACAACGTCAAATTATATTTTAGGGTTAACATCTCAAACATTGCTCAATTTTTCAATTATACCCCGAACTTCAAAAAGTGACAATAAAATGTTCAAATTTTTATTTTTATCAATTTTAGCCTAAACTACAAAAGTGATAATAAAATACTCAAACTTTCAATTTTTTTCAATTCTTACCCAATTTTAGTATCTCTATTAAATTTGCTAACGTGGCTTACCACGTGTTCCAGAAACGTTTAATCATATAATTAAAATGACGTTGTTATTTAAAAATGACCTAAATCAGAAGCGTCCTCGACAACCTCACACTTTGATTTCAGTTTTTTCCTTCGTTTTTTGTTTGTTCTCTCGACTCCCTCACCCTTAGAGTTCCAGATTATGCAGCCTCGACACTCTCACCTAAACAAAGAGCTTACTAGTGCATTATGCTGCAATATGAGAGTTGTTTGGGACATCAAAAGAATAAGCAAAAAACAAACAGCTAAGGGCGTCAAGAGAACAAATAGATAACAAAAGATTGAAGCTGCGTAAATTAATTTAGGGATTTCATTTTTAACAACGACACCATTTCATTAATAACTTAACGTAGACACTAACGTCAAGCTAGAATTGAAAATTTTTGAAAGTTTAAACATTTTATTGTTACTTTTTGAAGTTCAGGCTATAATTGAAAAAAATGATTTGAGAATTTTATTGTCAGTTTTTTAAGTTTAGGCTATAATTAAAAATTTGAGAAAAGTTTGAGATTTTTTTGTAATTAACCCTATATTCTAGTATAACATTTACTTTTCTTATTTTGACTACCAAAGATTCTTAAATTCAAGATTATTCACCTAAAACATTGAGTTTAGTATGTACTTGCCTAGAAAAAGTCCAAGATCCACTCTCTCAAGTAATAAAATATGTATATACCCACAAACAAACTGCGAAGTATACATTATATATTCTGTGAGAACATTGTAAACAAATTTTGAAATCATATACTTAATTTATTTTCACAATTTGCCTACAATGTTACTTAGATGATTTTTAGGCTTAAAACGTAATAGGATTCGCTTAATGTTATCTCAAACTTAATGTCTCAAACAACCTCAAAGTTAATAAACTTACAATAACAAAAATGAATCAATGTTAAATAATATATTACATACATTATCAAATTTCCAACAACACTTACACTAATAATAATACTATCTGATAAATTAACTACAAAACCCTGTTTTTGATGTACCTTTTCTTTATAGAAATTTCACATATACGAAATCGTCAATTTAAATTCTACCCTGAGACGTAAACTTTTTCGTAACTTCCCTTGATCCTAACTATGTAGCATCACCTATACTTGCCTATGGATGCCTTAAACTATATTCCCTCAGTCTTAAAGCTCAATATTATCTGTTTTTAGTTTCAGTATGATTCGTACATACTTGGTTAAGGTTTTATTGATCTCACCTCATTCATGCCTTTTTTTTCCTCACATCTTTCTCTTTTTGTTATGTTCAGCATTGGAGTGTTCTCATGGGTTTCAAATGCTCTGTACTCAAGACTCTATTACTCGTCAGAAACGATGTCATTCTATGTTTGTTTACACCCAAAACAATGTCATTCTCAGCGTAGAACAGGGTTGGAAGAGGGTGTTGGGTATAGAGGATCTGATGCCATTCTCATCATGACCAAACTCTTTTTTATGCTTATATTTCAAATACAATGTCAAAAATCATTTCAACAATTCTGCAAATGTACTAAAAGCTTCTTCAAGATATGACAAAAACTTCTTTTTTATCTTCTTCGTCGTTAATTTCTTCTCGTGTCTTCTCCATTATCGTCGGTGTCTCCTTATATCTTGAAATTGGTTATTTACTTACCTTCTTTACCATTGGAGTCTCATGAAACCTTAAAACTTCTTTTCTTCCTTACTATTAAACTAAAATGTCAATAACTATTCATGCATATATATATATATATAGCAAAATAACAACCTACTAACCTATTACTTTTACATCTTCTACCTTTCCCCCTACTTTCTTGAATTTTTTGGCATCCTCCACCTTTTGTGATGTTTTGTCGGTTGTTTCTTATTATAATCATCCCTTTGTGTCTAAGAATATTTCTAAATGTTATCATATTGATTTCCATTATCTCATCAAAGCATAATCAATTATTTTTCTTCGGATTCTTTTCACTATATATCTTCCTCATCCATATCTATCTATATCTGTAAATGCATTGAAGCTCATAACTGAAAGAAGAAATTGTGCGACTTTTCTCCCAATCCGATCCCATGGCAGCCTGGTTTGCATTCCATAAAAATGAGGCAAGCGATGAAAGCCAAAGTTACAAAGAGACCATTAGAAAGCATGATGAGCTAATCCAAACCCTTCCTGGAGATGATGCGTGGTGGACTCGGCATCTGTATAAAGGATTTTGGCTACCATCTGGTGGCCTCATTGCTCATCTCTCACTTGAAGATCACCACTTCCATAGTAAACCTACCGATATTCTCGCAGCTAGCTCTCCCAAATGCGGTACCACTTGGATCAAGGCTCTCATTTTTGCCAGTTTGAACCGAAACATATATGACTTCGTTACTCACCCTTTGATCACCACTAACCCTCACACCTTGGTACCCTCCTTGGAAAAATGCTTTTATCGAAATGAAAATATTGACTCTCTTCCGTCTCCTCGCATTTTCTCTACTCATCTCCCTTACACTTTGTTGCCAGACTATGTGAAAGATTCAGGTTGCAAGTTCGTTTATGTCTGTCGAAACCCAAAAGATGCTTTTGTTTCAATGTGGTTGTTCCTGAACAAGGTCATGTCTCGATATCGGCCGACCGAAGTTTCTCTACAAGATGCTTTCGATATGTTCACCAAGGGAGCTTCAATTTTCGGGCCCTTTTGGGATCATGTGTTAAGCTACTGGAATGCTAGCTCAGAAGCACCGTATCAAGTGCTGTTCCTGACGTATGAAAATTTACAGAGAAAGCCTGTCGCTCAAGTTAAGAGATTGGCTGAGTTCTTGGACACACCCTTCTCGATGGAGGAAGAGAAGGCAGGTGTAATTCAGGATATTGTAAAACTGTGTAGCTTTGACAACTTAAATAATTTGGAAGTTAACAAAGTGGACTCGAGTTCTGATCCATCTATGACCATCAAAAACCCTGACTATTTCAGGAAGGGTAAGGTTGGAGACTGGAAGAACTATCTAACGCCAGAGATGGCCGTTTGTCTCGATCAAATCACGGCAGAGAAGTTACGCGGTTCTGGTTTGAGTTTTATTGATCAAAGTGTTTGATTTTGTATGCACGAGTAAGAAGGATCTTGTTTGATCTTGCTTTTGTCTTTGACTACGATTTGTTTTGGTTAGGTATATGCTTATAATAAGATCGCGCACTTCCATGATCTAGCTCTGTTCTTGATCATGACTTTTGGACGTCATTTCACATAACATAGGCCTTCAATGAAGCTTGTTATAAGTTGAATTAACGCAGCCTTCAATCCATACCTAGCCTCATTTTACCAAGTCCTGAATTATAGTATAATAACTAATATGATTACAAAGAAATGATCTTGACATTTTTAAATTAAGTTAAAAAGAAGAAATTCATCATATTACTTTGCTCACATTAATTTTGTATGAAATGATTTTTTTTTTATATTTATATTTTACACTCTTATAATTTGCTGAGTACTTTGATTTGATTATGAGTTCCTTCACTTGAATAAATATAATATATAGTTTTCTAAGTTAAACCTTATATTTTTTATACATAATAAAGTTCAAGTTTAACGTTAATTTGAAATTTGAGTTGAGTGAAGTAAATAAATAAGTTAAAAACTATAATACATACAATATCGAAATATGTAAAAAAAATTATTAGTCCATCTATGTAATATAGTTAAGTACAAAATGAAGTAAAAAAATATACACATAAACATGATGGTTATATTCCATTTCTGGACATCAAGCTTGTATTCTTTTACCATTTTAGATCATCTAGCAAGCCAATCATAACATTATATCGATAACTTATAGTGGTAGTAGCTAGTAATGCCACATTTCATACAAATAGCTTTATAGAAATATGTAGCCTGGTCTAATAGTCATCTGTGTAAGGAATTTGACAATATATCAGTAATGTTGCTACTATATAGAGATAAAGCGGCTCCCATGTTCGCTTTGAGCCAGTTTGAGGTCAAGATAGTGCCTAACTTGGTGCTCACTAGGTGACCCTACCAGAAAAGTGTGTAGTCCCATGACTAACATCCTTTTTCCTTCACTGTCTGCCAGACTAAGTCCCTTGCACACATCTATTGTGATTGTCACATTCCGTGTTTTACCTTTCTTCACCGTTACTCTCTCAAACCCAACAAGTTGCACATTTGGTGCACCAGTTACATCTGATGTGGTAGGTGGCTTCCAGAACACCAACACTACATGGCCTCCACGCATTGGGCCTCGGTTCCTCACACCAATTACAAGATCAAGTTTTAAACTCGTGCAGTTTACTGAGGAAACATCAATGGCATTGGCTTGCATATTGGAGTGAAAATTTTGATTTGCTGGAAGTATGCTTTTAGGGTAACTGGGTGTAGAATTCAATCTAACTAGTAGTGTGGCAGGAGCAGAAGCTATAAATTTGGAGAAGGTTGAGTAGCTTAGCCCATGACCAAACTCATATAAGGATCTTCCCGTGTAAAACCTGTAGGTCCTCCCAGGGAGGTTCTCAGATGCATTAGCTCTCATGTTCATGTCTGTCATCGACACTTGATCTGCATATTCTTTTGGGTACCATGTAAATGGAGTCCTTCCAGCTGCAAAGACATAAATCAACATGTGTAAGGTCTGAATATTCTTCAACATTAAATCATAGAAATGTCAGAGGTTACCTGGATTATAGTCCCCAAATATGACTTGTGCTATGGCATCTCCCCCATCTTGACCAGGATATCCCACCCACAAAATCCCTCCAACTGTGCTCTCATTTTTGACAAAAGAAATGTCAATGGGACTAGCAGACATGATCACTATAATTACGGTTCCACTGGTTGCATTTATAACACTAGTAACCAGTTTCTCTTGAAATCCTGGCAATGTCAAGTTCACTCTATCCAACCCCTCTCGCTCTATAGATTGATCAAGCCCCAATACTAGCACCACTGCATCAGCATCCGCTGCAGCTTCGGCTGCTGCCGCAATAAGTGTGTCGTCATTACAACTTACAGACTTGCACCCAGGTTCAAATTTAGCTGTTGTAACATACTTTTGCAGCCCTTGAAAGGGGGTGGTGTACTTGCAGGGTACACCAGCATAATTACTTATCATAGTTTCAGTAACATTACCATTTGGTCCTATGACAGCTAAATTCGGAATTGTATCTTTGGACAAAGGAAGAGCACCACTGTTTTCTAGCAAGACTATTCCTTGTTTTGCCGCATCAAGTGCCAACAGCTGATGATCATCAGCACATACATCAGATGCCCCAAGATCTCCAAATGGGAGCAACTTTGGATTCCCATCAAAGAAACCAAGCCTCATGAGAACTATGTAATTGTAAGTCAAGGCCTGATCTACTGTGGACTCATCTACTTTTGTTTGTTTAACTGCATTCTCGGTATACTTACCCAAGAAATCCCCACAGTTCATGTTTAAACCTGTATGATATGAACATTTGTCAAATGATCTTTTCACGTTTCAAACATTAATTTGTTATACCTGCTTTCAGTGCGAGGGCTACCGCATCTTCAGGGGTGGCAGTGTAGTGGATACTATTATGATAAACCTCAACAGAATCACAATCAGAAACAATATATCTGCCAGAAATCACGTGAAATGGCTAGTTAGACAAAATGTTGTAGGCTTCACTCATTGAAAAACTTGACAATTCAAGGAAAAAGAAAAATGTAAGATTTAACTTATAATGTCAGATAGGGGATTAAGCATGCAGTAGTTCTTTGAAATTTGAAAAGTAAGAGAAAATGAGAGGCAGCTTATAAAGTGGTTAGAGTAGAACACACCCATCAAGATTCCATTGGCTTCTGACAATCCCTTTGAGGAGCTCTGGATCAGCACAAGTAGGAATACCATTTACCCTGTTGTATGAGCACATGACACTACTTACATGTCCCTCCTCTACACAGCTTCTAAATGGAGGCTGATATGTGTCCTCCATGTCCTGCTTTGTTACCTGCGAAAACCTCATTGTTAAGCTTCAGCTAACCAAATACTACGTCTCAAAAACTTGACTAAGGTACAAAAATTAAAGGGGTAGTAAAATATCATATCCATCACTGAACAACCGCGTTCTTATTTCTAAATAACTGGAAATTATTTTCAAAGAATTCAGGAATATATCACAAGTCAATAGTAGTGATCATACAGTCAAATTTCCTAGTTTACTGCCCTACAAACTTCTCTGTCTGCAGCTTCTGACATCTGCTAGAAAACTCAGGTTATGTAGTATAACAAAGGTCGTAGTAATTAACTAAAAAATGTCTAGTGAAAGGAAGCAAGTCCTAAACAACCATTCTATAATTGGCTAGCTAAGAGGGATAGATTATATATACCTTGGCATCAAAATGAAATCGATCGGTTCCTTTCCAATTATCAACATCATAGGCAGTGTAATGTTTGCAACAACTTGAAACTTTCAACCTGTCATCACTCGTGCTTCCTCCCTCTTCACCAACTTCTTGCAAGCCCTTGACATAATTTACAGCATATATGGACACAACGAGAGGGTCCTCTCCGGGTGTCTCTTGTCCACGACCCCATCTCGGGTCACGAAACACATTGACATTAGGACTCCAATATGTCAACCCAGCTAAACCCAAGTTGTACATTGCTCGAGCCTCTGTTGACACCACCTGCCCCATCTTAAGCCAGAGTGTCCTGTTGAAACTAGCAGAGGACAGAATTGTTGCTGGGAAGCTAGTGGCACCTGGTACTGTTGCATTAAATTTGACACCAGGACCAACATTTGACACTCCATGTAGTGCTTCAGACCACCATTCATAGGCTGGAACACCTAGTCGAGGAATTCCAGTGGCAGTATTTACTAGTTGTTTTACCTTTTCTTGGAGTTTCAAGCGTGAGATCAGGTCCTTAGCACGGTCCTGATATGTTAGGGATGTGTTACAAAATGGGAATTGGCTGGTCTGAGGAATGCTCTCGTCACAAGCAAACTTTTGACTGGCACTAGGGACGATAAGGAGCAATGCGAGTAGTAGTGATGAGAGAAGTTGGCCCTGCATGGTCTCTCTTGTTATTTTGGCTACTTAAGAGTTCTGATATACCAGTATAACATTATTAGTAGCAACTCAACGAAATTTATAGTTGAAGGGTTGAGATTCAGTGTCGACTGAGAGTTACCTTCTATGCCAAACGATGTTGGTTGCTTGGAGTTTGAGACTATTCAACTGGTTTTCTAGTTCAGAAAGCAACGAATGCTTGGGTTGCTTGGCCAAAACAAAAGCCTCTTTTCTCTAACAGCAGCAGAATTTATTGACATTGTTGGGACCCAAATGTTTAACCCTAACTATTTACCTGGTCCCCATGAACTTGAGGACACTGAATATTTGCCTTAAGTATCACTCCTTTCTCTCCGAGTCATCAAGGATAAGTAGAGCACAAAAGCAAATCCTTTCCTAGTCTGTTAAGTTCTTTAAGCAACGCCATTCCTGTCCAAGTAAGATATTAAAAAGCCTAATCCTGATCAACTTGGCCCATCTTGCACTTTAGATAATCCTGTTATGAGGTTTGCACTAGGCGTAACTGTTACTGATTCAGTACTTGAGAGGATTCAAGTGATTGCCTTTCCTTGGTGTTTACACAAACCTCGCACTTGAAAAGATCAAACAGTACAGGTCTTCTTTATTACCACATTTTGATAGTTGTTTACTACACGGCTTACATTTGCCAAGGATTCCAATGTTCATTACACTTCCGAAATGTGTGTCATGTCTCCTGTGTGTGTAAAGAGAGGCAGAGAGAGAGGAGTAGTCATGGAAGGGTGCCTTCTAAGAAAGACTAAGAGTTAGGGAATCATTCTTATCCCGTTTTACATACGCTAAATTTATCACTGGAATGTGACAGTTACTTTCTTTCCCTGGAAAAAGAATCAGTGCTGAGAGGATTATGCCTCCAGAGTCCCGTATTTTTGTTCAACTTCGTAAAGTTTTATGTTTGCTTTCAATAATAAGTTTTTTTTTTTTTACCAATGCAAGACCTTCCCATGTTTAAATACTTGTTATCACATTATATAACTTAAATCCTGAAATAAAATATCTCTAAAAATTTTACAAAATTAATTTTTTGTCAGTTTAATTTAATGTTAATAATAACGTGACATTATTTTTATATTTTAAATTAGAAAGTAGGTTTCACTTTTACGTAATTATTTTTTTAATTAACCAAAATGTGAGTCCTATTATTATATGACAGTGATAGCCATTTTTATAAAATTCAGACATTAAGTCTCATTTGTCATCACGTGACAGTAGAATCCACTTTTTATTTAAAAAATAATAAAATCTTAGTATTAATGTGACATTTAATTGATAAAGAGTTAACCTTGTTTTATTTGAATGTTTTGAAAATTGTGAGGTTTAATTTAAACTCTTCAAAATGTTAGAATTTGTTCTATATTTTGTTGTAAATGTTGATATTCAAAATGTACTTTAAGCTTTTTTATTAGTATAAGCAATGTTTTTAAAACCGAACCGGATCAAACGGTCCGACCGGGAAAACCTTGAACCGGCCAGTCGTCCAGTTCGATTCTATATAATAACCTTTAAGTAAAAAAACCAGCCGATTTATGGGAGAACCGGCCGGTTTTTAAGCAACCGGAGCTACCGGTTGATCAAATATATCGTCACTCGTCAGATGTAGTAAAGTAGCTCTCACTCGTTCGAACTCTCTCGAATGTTCTCCTTCTCCATCTTCTCTTCGTCGCTCTCACCGTCCCTATGCATGTAGATAAGCATGACTTGGGGTAGCCATAGATGTAGAAATGGATGCTCTCCATCTTCTCTTCGTCTCTCTCACCGTCCCTATGCATGTAGGTAAGCATGACTTGGGGGTAACCATAGATGCAGAAATGGGCAGCTACTGTGAAGCAACTTTGAATTCCTTCCTTAGTAACTAGGTATTGTGAAGCAACTTCAAACTCCTTCATCACGCTAGGTTTGGTTTATTCGACCATGAAATGTTCATGCTTTTACTATTTGGGATTTGTCATTGTTATTGTATTTTCTCTTAAATTTGGGCTTTAATTTTTTTGTTTTGAAGGGTACTTCTCTGTTGCTTGGTGCTGCTGCGCTTTTCTTACTAGAGAGGAGGATGGAAGAATATATCATATGAAGCTCCAATTTGTATAGAGTTCCAAACTTCCAATTTGTACCGTTTTATTCACATTTTTGTTAAAAGATAATGATAAGGCAGTGATAGTTGATTAGTTTCAATATTCTGTTTATTCACGTTTCATTGTTATTGTGTTATTTGTAATAGTTTGAATAGAACTTGTATACTCTATTAACAGTTGTTATATATACTCTTTGAACTTCAATTTTTTTTGTGTTATTGTTTTAATACGTTAACAGATAAGGAGATAAGGAGCCACTAGTATTGATTAATTAGTTTTCTGTCATATTTAGAACTCCATTTCATATCAATCTCTGATTTTGATATTAGGTTATATGTACTCTTTCAAGTATCCAATTTGTTGATCTACTAGCAATAGTTCAGTGAGTTAATTTACAAACAATATTTCGGTGAGTTAATTTGAACTTTAAAGTGGAGCAAAGTTTTAACAAGTGAGTAACATTTGTTTGTCATCTGTGTATCCATTTTGCTTGTGTCTGTCTTCTTTGTATAATTCTGTATATCTGCTTGTGCTTGCCTTCTTTGTATAATATATATGTATGTATATGTATGTTGATGCTTCTGACATGTTGCAATGTTCCATTTTTTGTGTTTGCATTTTCCTCTCCTGTTCTTTCCTTTTATGGTGTTTGAGAAGCAACTTTGAATGATAGTAGTTTCCCATATTGGTTTTGCTGGTAAGGAGGGTTATGATGATCCTATGTGTATTTTTGACGACTTCTCTGTATTGTTACTTGTTTCGTATTTAATAAACTCATTTGTTCCTATATGTATGTATTATAATAGGATATCTTTGTGATAATTATCTTTCCTATAATATCTCATGTAATTATGTAGTCTTCCCTGTAGTTAGCAGTCCACACTAGAATCACTTCTGTAATTATGTAGTCAACATTTATGTTACAAAATCATCTCTGTATATTTACCATTCACACACAATAATGGCACTTAACCATTGGTTCAAAGTTAACATGTATATGTATGTTCCATTATGCTGTAATTGCATTTTCCTCTCTTGTTCCTTCATTTTCTGGTGTTTGAGGAGCAACTTTGGATGATAGTAGCTTCCTATATTGGTTTTGCTAGAGTCTAAAGTAGATGATCATTGTTTGCATTTGTACATTGGGTCAGAGGACTCAAAGGCTTAGGAAAGCTTTTTAGTTTTTACTTTCCTGAATAATGATAATGCCTAGAATTTTATTTTCCTTTCTGTTTCAGTTATTAGTTACTAGTTATTACTTCAACTTAGTCATTTGCAAATCTCATCTTGTCCATACTGATCAATACAAACTTCAATATCTATTAAAGTATAGATAAGTTCTAAAATATCAACATTGGTAGGTCAAGCTACTAGGATTTGATTTTGAAATACAATACAGGTCATGT
>JANQBM010000222.1:36854988-36869523 GCA_025594535.1 Erythroxylum domingense
ACTCAAATGTAGAAGCTTTTAGAGAGGTAGAAGAGAGATTATATGTGGTTGTTTTGTGATGTGTTTTTAGCTCGAAACCTTAAACGTATGTATCATATTATTTTTTGTTTAGAACTTATTATCAATTTGTTCACGTTTAAATTGTGTATCTACTTTATTTTTAATCATCTATATTGTTTGACTAATTTATTATTGATTGAGTGATTTCATTGATCCTATGAGTATTATTGATTGGAATCTAACAATTGGTATTAGAGCCTTAAGTATGGACAATAACAATAGCTCTATAGTGAAGTTGACATCAACTAACTACTCAATATAGAGAACTATAATGAAAAATCTCTTGTATTGCAAAGATCTCTATGATCCAATCAATATGGAAAAAAAGTATAAAAGATGATGTTTTGTATAAGCTAGAGAAGACAAAAAAAGAGTGGGAGAAGATGAAACAAAAAACCTTGGGAACTATTATACATTATATTGATATTAGTATATTCAACCACGTGTCCTAAGAGATAGATCTTTTTAAGATGTGGAAGAAAGCCCTTTCATAATCAAGGCTTCCTTGATTAAATGACTTGTGAACTTGAAGTTGAAGGTTAGGAAATTAGTGTTAGAGCATCTCTGCGATGGTATGCTTTCTTTAAAGAGACTTTTGTTGTGACTATTAGCAACTTCACTCTGGATGGTGTGTTTTCTTTATATGTGGTTAAAGAGAACATGTTTAATAATGAGATTACGAGGAAGGAGATCAATGTTGATAACCTATAGGCTCTTGTGGTAGAAAACAAAGGAAAAAGCAAGAGTAGAGGTCTTAAAGAGTAAGACAGACAAGTCTAAGAGTATGTCCAAGTCCAGAGATGGTAAGGAAATTAGGATATGTCACTATTACACTAAACTTAGTCACACAAAGAAGTCATATTACTAGTGGAAGGAAAAATAGAAGAAGCAAGAAAATTAGAATGATAGAGACAACAAGCTCAAGCACAAATGATGAGATATCATTGATTTGCGTAACTAGTAAGTGTATTCACATTAGTCACTTAGATTCTAATTAGCTTGTCAATATAATGGCTTCCTACCATTGTATTTCAAAAAGGGAATATTTCACTAGTTATAGTAGTGGTGACTTTAGAAGTATGAAGATGGAAAATTAGAGCTCCATTAACATTATCGACATAAGTGACATATGAGTTCAAACTAACATTGGGTGTATGTTGACTTTGAAAGAGTGACACATTTTTTACTTATGTTTAATTTGTTATCCACGAACGTGCTTAACCAAGGAAGATATTATCATATATTTAAGGTTGGCAAGTGGATGTTGTTTAAAGGAGCATTAACAGTTGCTCATGGTGGATTATGTTATACCTTATATAAGACACATTTGAAGGCATGTGCTAGAGAAATACATGTCATTAAGGAGAACACTTCTCTATATTTGTAGCGTTTGAGATTAAGATATGTTAGTGAGAAGGAGATTAAATTTTTAGCCAGAAAATCATTTATCCATGTAAAAACCATTGTTTCTCTCAACCTATATGACCATTACGTAGCTGGAAAGCAGTATTAAGTGTCGTTCCATAAAAGGTCAACTAGAAGGAAGACTAAGTTAGAGCTGGTGCACTATAACATTTATGGTCCTATTGAGGGGGATTCCTTCAGAGATAACAAGTACTTTTATTATTTTTATCAATGTTGTTACTCATAAAACTTGGGTCTTCATGTTAAAAACATAAAGGTAGGTGTTTGAGACTTCTAAAAAATTTCATACTATAGTGAAAAAGGAGACGAAGAAGAAGTTAACGTGTCTCTAAAATAAAAATAAAGGAGAATATAACTTCAATAAATTTAAGGACTATTATCTGAGCCGTGACATAAGGTGTGAGAAGATAGAACCTGGTGCTCTATAACAAAATAGTGTTGTTGAGAGGATGAATAAAACTATTATAGAGAAGGTTTGATATATGCTCTGAATGTCCAATATATCAAAGTCCTTTTAGGATGAGGTGGTATGAACCACATTATATGTGATAACTTCTTCAGTCCCTTTGGATTTTGATATTTTGAGAGAGTGTGAAAAGAGAAAGATTTGACTTATACAAATTTGGGGGTATTCAGATGAAAAGTTTTCAAGCATGTGCTAAGGGAGCAAATACCGAAGCTAAATTTGAAGATTAATCTTTGTATATTTATTGGATATGGTAATGAGGAGTTTAGTTATAGGCTCTATGACCCAAAAAAATTGTAAGGTTGTTAAAAGCAGGGACTTGATCTTCTACTAGCATAAGATGGGTCCAAATTGCTTCTAAGAAGACAAGACTACTTCCAACAAATTTTCTTTCAATATTATAGATTTTACTCATGTCACAACTTCTATTGATCTATTATAGGTGAACAAGGTAGAGGACAAGAGCTAGCATATGATTTGATAATGATTATGTATAATCTAATAGAGATGAGTTATATGATTCACATCTTGTGGATGATATAGAAGAGGTTTACAAGAATCAAGAGTATGGAGAACAACCTATTTAAGTGTTAGAAGATGTCTAACTTCAAAGATTAATTAGATTAAAGAAGCCTTTGATGATAAGAAGCTTTAACAAAATACCTTAGTTTAGAATATCTCCTAGCCATTATTAAAGGGGAACTAGAGAATTTTCGAGAAGTTGAATTACTCAACGACAAAGACTCTTAGCTTAAGGCAACGTAAGAGGAGATGGATTCTTTGAAAAACAATGAGACCTATAAGTTAGTAAAGCTTCCAAAAAAAACGAAGGATTTGAAAAATATATGGATGTTTAAGATCAAGAACGATGGTGACAAACTTGTAAAGCATATGGGAAAAGGACATATTTGAAAAAAAGTGTCAATTTCAATGAGATTTTTTCACTAGAAGTCAAGATGACATCTATACATAATGTTTTAGGCCTAGTTGCAAGTATGGATCTAGAGCTTAAATAGTTTAATGTAAAAATTCTATTCTTACATGACAACTTAGATAAGGAGATATACATGGACCAGCTAAAAAGGAAAAGAGGAATTATTGTGCAAGTTAAATAAGTATTTATAGACTCAAATAGGCACCAAGTCAGTGGTATAAGAAGTTTGATTCATTTGTAATAAGCAATAGTTTTAAAAAAAATGTTAGTTGGTCCTTATATGCATTTAAAAAAATTTACTAGTGGTAACTTCATCATCCTTCTCTTATATGACATGTTGATAGTAGGACAATATGTTGACATGGTTTGTAAGTTGAAGGAGGACTTGTCCAAGTCCTTTGAAATGAAAGATTTATTTCATACAAAATAGATTTTGGGTATGGAGAACATTTGTAATAGAAAGGTTAAAATGTTATAGTTATCATAAGAAAAATATATTGAATAGGTTATTGAGATGTTCAATATGAAATATGTCGAGCCAGGTACTTTGTCATTAGGAGCTCATTCAAATTTGAGCAAGTGAGCATGTACTAACATTGAAAAGTAGAAAGATGGTATGTCCTCAATTCTATATTTCTCTACTATTAGCTCCCTGGCGTAAGTCATGGTATGTACTAGATCAAATATTACACATGTTATTGGGTTAGTGAGCATATTTTTATCCAATTTAGGAAAGGAACACTGGGAAGTAGTGAAATGGATCTTTAAGTATTTACAGGGAACTTTTAGAATGTATTTGAGTTTTGGAGGTGGAGAAGCAATTCTAGAAAGATACACTAATGCAAACATGGCTGATGATCTTGATAACAAAAATCGACCTCAGGTTACTTGTTCAAATTTGCTAGGGGAGCTATTCATTAGCAATCTAAGTTGTATAAGTGTGAAGCTTTAGCTACAACTAAGGCAGAATATGATGCAACTATGGAAGCTAGTAAAAGATACTTTGGTTGAAGCATTTTCTCTAAGAATTGGAAATGGAACAAGATGATTACATAGTTTTCTGTGATATTCAATTTACTATGGTTGAGCAAGAATTTCATGTATCATTCTCGCATCAAATATATTGACGCTAGGTATTATTGTTTATGATCTATGGTTAATGAGTAACTAATGAAATTGAATAAGATTCAAATGGACAAGAATAGTGTCGCATGTTGATGGAGATGGTTCTCGATAGTAAGCTTGAGCCTTGTAGTAAGCTTATCGAAATGACCTTCAAGTGATCAATAAGGTGATTAATTTCTCCTCCTAAATAGGCTAGAGGGGGATTATTATGAGTCCATCTCTATTTTAAAGATGTCTATTTGTCCAATTCCATTAAATTTAGGCTTTGGAAGTGATAGTTGTTTTCATGGATCAAAAGAAACAAAGATTGAGTAGATTCAAGGCAGAAACTGATTATTGAAAGTTTTACTAGTGTACATGCTTATGTCTGAGTTGTACATGCCTGTATTAGTGGTAGGCATGACTACGTGGATGAACGTGTAAGCTTCTATAACCATTTATGAGTTACATGACGATAGTTAAAGTCAAATATGCTTGTGTCATTAATGGTCATGGCCATATCGATCGACCTTATAAGTCACTGGGACTATGTATCTTAGTAATGTCGAGTTTTAAAGTTTAAAAGAGTAACATGATCACCATACACAACAATATGGGCAACTATGTGTGATATAAAATCTTATCTTTTTTAGATTAATAGATAAGTTTGGAAGACAGAAGTTGTATACCAAAAAAAAAATCAATAAAAGAATAAGCTTTAGAGTTTAAATCACATTGTTCAACTACAATTTCCTTGAAGTTTTATTTATATAATTAATTACGAGTAGTATTGGTATGTATATATTTATACTCAATCCTAGAAGTTTTTATAGAGCTAGAAAAGAGATCGGTTGTGGTTGTTTTATGATGTGTTCTTAGCCCAAAACCTTAAATGCTTGTATCCTGCTATTTTTGATTTAGTGGATTTATTATTAGTTTGTCTTGTGATTTTTTAACATTAAAATTATATGTCCAATTTATCTTCGAGTCATCTATATCGTTTGAGTGATTTCTTTGATCGTATGAGTGTTATTTCTTAGCAATCCAAAGTGCATACATATGTAGCTTTATCTATTACTAAGGTGGTATATATTACAACCATGGAAGCATTTTTTGGTTGAAGTGTTTTCTTTGAGAATTGGATGTGGAATAAGATGATTACATAATTTTCTATAAAATTCAATGTATTATGGGTTTAAGCCAGAATTCTATGTATTATTCCTACACCAAACATATTAATATTATGTATCATTGTTTGTGATCTATGATTGTGGGGCAACTAATGAAATTGAAGAGATTCCCATAGATAAGAATGGTGCTGACATGTTGAAGAAGGTGGTTCCCAAGAGTAAGTTTGGGCTCTATAGTAAGCTCGCCAAGATGACTTTCAAGTGATCAATAGGGTGATTGATTTCTCCTCTAAAATAGGTTAAAGAGGGAGATTATTGTTGATACAACTCTATTTTAAAGATGTCTATTCATTTAGTTCCACTAAATTTAGACTCCGGAAGTGGTAGTTGTCTTCATGGATCAAAAGGAATAAAGATCACTTATATTAGAGGCATAAACTAATGATTGGAAGTTATTTCTCGTATATATACTTGTATCTAGGGGTGGGTAAAAAATTCGAAAAAAATCGAACCGACCCACAAAATCGAAGAGACTGAACCAAACCGATCGGTGTGGAGAGTGATGGATGGTCGGTTCAGTTTTGGATATTGAAAAGCCGACTATATCTGTTCGGGTGTGGTGTAAGTAAAATTTTTTACCAAACCAACCAAAACCAAATCAATCAAATAAAAACAAAAAAAGTTTTTATTTTTTTATACTTCTAACTCTAGGTATATAAGGTAAGTTTGCAACTTTGCAAGTATGACAATCACCCAATAGGTCCTAAAATGAAATAAAAATGTTGGACATGTACTAAAAATAACCCAAATTTTAAGGCTCAAGATTAGGGCCCAAACCGATTGAAGTAACCGAATTGAACCGAACTGTAAGGTAAACCGAAAATTTAGTTTCATCTGACATTCGGTTTGGTTCGTTTTTCTTATGCCATAAAACCGATTATTCGGTTCGGTTTGATTCAACAGCCAAAAACTGACTGAATCAAACCGTGCTCACCCCTACTCATATATGAGTTGCACACACCTATGTCAATAGTAAACATAGCAATGTGGATGCATGTGTAAGCTTTTGTAACTATGCATAAGTTCACTACAAGAAAAGTAGGAATTAGTGACGGACAATTACCGACGAAAACAAAATCGTTACATATTACCAACAAAAACTAAACTTCCATCGATAACATTGACAAGAATATTTTCGTTTAATAGCGGTAGTAATATCCGCCGATAAATATGGAGGAAAATCATCCCAAAAAAATTTGCGACAGAATTTTACGACGAAAATTCAATTTCTGTCGGTAACATTGATGAGAAAAAAAAATTTAGCGATGGTAGTAATATCTGTTGATAAATATGGAGGGAAAATCATCCCGACAAAATTTATGTCAGGCTTTAGTGGCGGTATAAAATTCTCATTAGTAAATAAGGCATGAATTTTTGAGTTTGCTGACGGAAACATTTCCGTCGATAAATTTTCAAGATAGACGTCATCATCCACTTCGGCTTCAACATTTTAATGTAAATGAAAATAGCATCGTTCAGTTTAACACCAAACGACAGTTTTCTTTTATGTTTTAAGTCACCTGAATGTCCCTTCCCCTTGGTGCGTCTTCTTCTGAATTCTTCTCCTCTTCTGTGTGTTTCTTCTCTTCTGCATTTTTCTTCTGTTGTCTCTCCTCTTTTGCTATTTCTCTATACGTCGGTACAGGTAATTTTTCAGCCCATGTTATGTGTTTTTTCGTATGAGATATTTGATGAAAGCTAATTTGAGTATTTCATAACTTTCGTTTAATTGTGCATTATGTGATTGGAAAACATTTTTAAGGTTTAAATGTTAATGATAGAAGGGACAATAAGTGATTTTGGTTATGAAGTTGGGATGAATTTGTGATGCGTGTAAGGTGTTTGATGAAATGTCTCTTCCTTTTTCTTAACCAATATTTAAAGTTTTACTAATTATTCTTTGTTTATAAAGCAAATAGAGTTAAACCAAATTAAAGGACAAGTATTGGTTAGTTCGATTTGAGTTAACGTTGTTATTAGTTAGAGATAATTCAAGTTGCCTATGAGTTGTTTGATGAAATGTCTCTTAAAACAAACATTTCTTTTTATATTGTTATGTAAAATAGATCATGAGTTTGAAATAATTATTATAATGCACAACTCTATATTATCATGTATACGCCTGAAAACATGGGTTGTGTTTGTAGCCATATTTGGCAAGCAATATGGTTTGGTAAGAAGTATAATTTAATTATATATTGTTTTCGAGACATTTTATGGAATAAGCCTTTAAATCATTAGTGTGAGTAAAAAATAGAATTCTTAATTTTTGTTGAGTTTTAGTGTTATTGTTATGTACAATTGATTGTGTGTTCTATGTTATGATTTATCCTCTTCTTAATAAAAAAAAGTGCAGTAGTTCTTTTTTCACCCATGAGAAAAAAGATATTATATGACATGTTTCTTTTAATTTATTAAAGAAAGATATTGATGATTTTTTAATGAAAATTGAAAAGTGGATGTATACTAAAAGTTATTAGTGAAACCACTAAAATTGAATTTACACTCACTTTTTCTATTCTATTTAAAATCACACACACACACAATACAAACTCAATTCATAAATTGAAACGATAAAACAATCTAGAAACTCAAACTCAATACACGCACACAAATCTTGTTCAAGCAACACACAGAGGTAAAAGGGCTTGGTTTTAAAACGCATAGTTTGATTTGTTTTTAGGGTTCGAAAAAAACAATTCTAGAATTGAAACGATAAAACAATCTAAAAAAAATTAATCTGGTTTTAGACTCTAGAAATAGAACACACACAAACCTTAGGGATTCAGAAAACAAAAATTTCATAAATCACAATAAGGACCAGTCGGGAAAACAATTTCCTGAACACGATATACACAAAGAAGGCAAAACAATTATCCAAAAGCAAAACTCATTTTGTTTAATCATCTTGATCTAATATAGATACACAAGAAACAATTTCCAATGTATAAAATATTGAAATCGAATTGTAATAATTCTAGAAAATTCAATCAAATATTAATTTCAAGTTGAAATATGCCACCAAAGAGAAGACAGGATATGATGCAACCAAGATTTAGACCACGATTTGGAGGTACTTACTGTACAGGTGAAGTATCTCATAATGTAGCAACTGGAACTGAATCACCTCCTCCCCCTCCAGCTATTATACTTGCAGATGAAGCATCACCATCCGTACTTGCTACTACACCATCCATCACGCCTACATCATTCACTACCCCTATATTGACAGAAATATCAGGGGTAAACAATACGGATGAAGGAGGCAGTCGCCAGCCTAGAACTGAGGGACTTGATGGAAGAACTTACATCACAATTGTCAATAATATGTAAGTGAAAAATACATGAAACACTATATGTTTATAATTAAGTTATAGG
Source organism: Erythroxylum domingense (assembly GCA_025594535.1). Taxonomy (NCBI): domain Eukaryota; kingdom Viridiplantae; phylum Streptophyta; class Magnoliopsida; order Malpighiales; family Erythroxylaceae; genus Erythroxylum; species Erythroxylum domingense. The sequence goes on from JANQBM010000222.1 coordinate 36,863,546, forward strand.
TTTAAATTTTAAAAATGGAATAAAATTATTTGTTTTTATATTAGGTTGATTCTATCTGGATTGTGCTCAAGAAACATGATATCCAAATTCAAGGAGAAGATTGATCTTGAGAGTTATATATAGAAGAATGTCTCTCAGGCCACAAAGGAATTTTACAATCAGGAATTTGAGGTAAAAAAATTATTATTTTCTTTTTTAATTAATTTTTATACATTAATTAGATAAATATTATTACATTATAAGTATTTATCGAATGTTTTTCCTTTTGTTTCAGAAAGAATTTTTTGGGATTCTGAATTTGACACAATCATTTACAAAGTATGGGAGAGAAAAGCGCGTATACATTATCAAGATTTTATTGTTGCGATACACAAGGTCGGTATACAGCCGCCTTATATTTCTGAATAAATATGGAGTCGTTGATAGCATTACTGGACATCACCTAAGGCAATGTCCATTTTAGAGCATAATTCTACTAACAGACGTGGAAGACCGGAGGGATAGAGTCTTCCTGTACATACAAGAGGATCTATTACCCACCCTGAGCATACAGAGAGACTTGTAAGTATCTACACTTTACATTTATATTCTGATTTCTTTACTTTGTTGTATTTCAATTGATTTTGATGTGTGCATTTTGAAATGAAAATATATGTATAATGGAGAATGATAATGTTATAAATGTCTGGTGTCATATATCACTTTATTGTTGACTTGTTTTCTTTGTTCAATAAGGGGTAAATATCATAAAAATAGAGGAAACTCTGTTAAAATTTTTATAATTCTAGTTCACTTATAACATTTTATTCTTATGTAAGAAAAGTCTATGGGCATGAAGCCTACACCCTGTCAGCTCTTTTTGCATACTCACACTAAGAAGCATGACAGTGTGAGATTCATCAATAGTCATTGTAGAGAACTAAATGTATGTGAAATTTATGGTTTAATATTAATGCTTAATAATTGTCACTTACTAATATAAACATTGCCTTCTGATAGGATCAAATATAAGAAAGCATTCAATGACAGTCTTAATAGTCTGAAGATGTTGATGAGATTCAAACCTACCTTCATACAGTGGGTGATAGGGACTATCATGGAAGGATATTTGGCTTAGGTTCATTTGCGAATACATGTTATTCGCAATCCTCCACGTCCAATATAGCAACATCTAGTAGACAGTCCACAACCAATGAAGTCCAAGAGCTTCGAAGCATAGTGTAGATATTGATGGAGTATATAACTTAGCTCTATAATGAAGTGGATGGGTTGAAAGGTAGGGGTAGCACCTCATCGCACCAATTAGAGCATCCATCGTCACCAAATCAATAATGTACTTATAGTCGTTTTATTTGAAACACAAATACTTATTATGCACAATTTAATGTTTTTATTATCAATTAAGATATTTTTAACTTTATATCATTAATCAACTTTCTGTTTAGACAAATTAAATGTATATTATTAAATTCATAACAATTTAAATTATGCGTCAACCTTAACATCATCAAATAAATTTATTAACAGTGTATTTTTTAAAAATTTCTTGTTGATTTACCAACGGACATTTGTGGTTCCGTTGGTAAAATCAATTCCAATTACTGACAGAAGAAGACTAACTGTCGGTAATCACAGACGGAATAATCAATTTTGTCACAAATTTGCGGACAGCAGAATAACCATTAGTACACTCACTGACATAACAAATGTAATAGTCGGTAATGTTTTAACAAACTTACAGACGGAAATGAACAAACCATTGGTAAATCTGCCAACAGAATGATTCAGTCAGTCGGCAATTTATCGACAGTCAGCTACACAAAAAATCGTCGGTATATTTACTAACGGAACATGAATTGTCCGTCGGTAAATTTACCGACAGACTTTCTATTTTTCATCGAGAATTATTACCTACTGTCGTTTCTACGATGCCATTTTCCATTGGTAAAGTCTGTCACTAACCTGACTTACCGATGGAATGTTTATATTTTCCGTCAGTAATTTTCATCGCTAAACGTCATTTTTTCATCGCTAAACGACATTTTTCTTGTAGTGGTTGAATGACAACGCTTAAAGTTAAGCATGCTTGTGTGGAGTTAAATGCTCCCGTGTCATTGGTGAATTTGGTTGTGTCTACTCACCATGTAAGTCATTGAGACTATATATTTTAATAGTGCCAAGTTTTGAAGTTTAAAAGTAAGACCCTGTCACCACACATAGACAAGTGGCTCGACCATGTGTGATATAAAATCTTATCTTTTTTAGATTAAAAGATAAGTTTGAAACATAGAAGTTACATTATGTAACATCTTGTTTCTATACCAAAGGTTAGGACAAAGGATCCTAAACCAAGATACATAAGAAATAGCAAAGAGAGATTTGAAAATGCATTTCATGTTCATGCATAATATAAGCATACTTATATATGACTATTGAATTTGTTACACACATTTCAATGATTGTATATGCACTCATTTGAAAATTTTCAGGTATAAATAATTGTTTTAAAGTGATTATGATATAAAATGTGGTTTATATGTAACACCCACATATCTCCTGGAAGGATATATAAATGCCACATAAAACATCATAAATAAATCAAAGAATATGAAAACTTCCAGTAAACAATTCAGGAAAATATACATTAAATTAAATAGTACGTAACATAAACTCACTGAAAAATCTAAGTATTTTTGTTAGAAACTTACAAACAAATTCACATGTACATATCAGATACAAGCCCAAAAGTCAAACAAAATATTTTAGATTATTTTCAAAACAACATTCAGACTTCATTGGCCATTGCGGTTATCTTATCCCAGCCTTTAAAAACGTCGCTCAGAACCTACACGAGGCAAATCCACCGTGCTAAGCATATAACTTAGTGAGTAATAACTAAACTATGCATAATTTGACAATTAATCATACTGAATCAAGTTATAGCACAAGTAGATATTAAATTTCAGAACAGTTGCATAGTTAACATAACTGAGTATCAAAGGAGTCACAATCCCTTCAGTTCAAAATATCATTTTATTTATTTCAAAATCCAATATCAGAATAAACAATCAAATGACTGCTAATCCATCAACAGAAGTGGGTAATGGGACTTATACAAAAGATACCATAATTGGTATCATATCACATAAGAGACTTATGTCTCAATAACAGAAGACACTGAAGTGTCAATAACAGAAGACATCGAAGTGTCAAACACTGAAGTGTCACAAAAGCAGCTACAGACCCTTCTAGGCATGCCTATTTACCCACAACTAGGACTGAACAGTTTTAAAATAAAACAAGGTAATTTCAAACATTTCATATGCAAAGCAAGTAGTCAATCATATTCACATGCAAATAGCACTTCCAATGATATAAACACGCATCAAACGCCTTGGACAATCATTGTCTAGAATTCAGAACACAATCAATATAAATCAAAGTTAATAAGCAAAACAAAGTAAGGTGTGACCATGTAAGATTACTCACAAAATTTATCGTCTAAATTACTTACTAAATCTCCCTTATTGCTTATTGCCTCGACGTCCCGACAATATTTGAAATCGGTTGCTTGATGGGTTCCTCTAAAACATTTTTATACAAACACATATCATTATTATGCACAATTATAAATTCAATTATGCACATGCATGTATACTGAATATGTATGATTCATGTTTATGACAAATTTTGGGTTTCTTATCCTTAATCTTGTCATATTCTCAATCATGCGAAATCATACTCAATCCCTCAATCCAAATTTATTTCACAATCCACCTTCATGTCCACTTTGCTCAATTATTCTCATCAGGAAGGTGAGATAATTAGGTAATACTCCCTTCTAGAAAGTTTTCCCTCTTTGTCTTAGGTTTCCAATTATACTAAGTTCATCCAATTTGGTTTAGTATTCAATGAGTTATGATCAAAATACCACAGACTGTGTACATTTGAAATTTGGACTAATGCGTGATCATGCCTCTAAGTTGTACACCTCATAACTCTCAATTCCATTATCCAAAAATTACTAACTTTATACCGATTTAAAGATAAGATAATAAGATTCAACTTTGGTGAAGACACCTCAGTATATTTCGGCCTACATCTATACAGTTTATTCAAAAACCACAGGATATGATTTCTGTCCCTGGTAGTGCTACAGCCTAAGCCAAGATTCAATTTCATGGCAAATTTTGAAAATCTTAGAGACAAAATTGAAATTCGAATTCTTCACTAAAGTTGTATAAATATGTCTCTAGTTTACTCTGAATCAATAACAAACTCATTTGGAGATCCACAGTTCAAGTTATAATTGAAATACCAAATCAAGTTCAATGAAAACACATACTTCATCATTTTCTTCCAGCTTTTCCCCAAAACAGACTTTCGGGTCAATGTTACACGGTTAGTTTGATAATGAAAATGAAAGATTTAGGCCAAACATTCTTCTAAAAATTTGTTCCATTATGTCTTAAGTTTCCACTGACACTAATTTTATGCAATTTGGTTCAGTATTTTGAAAATTATCCCCAAATGACTACAGACTGTTCACAAACAATGACAGATTCCAGATACTCAACTTCAAGCCAACTTTTGACACACTTAGTGACAGAAATCAAATTCGATACCTTCATGAAAGTTGTAGATATAAGTTTCTAGTTTAATAATAATTTAAATTATCCAATGTGGATACCTGTAGAGCAAGATATGGCTAAAATACCGAAACTTATCCAATAGAACTACTCATCCAAACCAGTTTCCAGTATGTATCAAAACTCAATTCTTTCCCATTTTAGTACACAATTGATCCATATAAAACATCAAACAACACATGTTATCACAGGATACCAAGTTGATAATTCCTTTACCTTACTAAACTTCAAATTTAACTCCAAGAATCCAGCTAAACCAAGCTTCCAAACATCCAGCACATACCTAAGTTTAAGGTGTAACTTTCAGCAAAAAGATAGTATTACATAAAGTTACATGACCTACTTCTTGATGAAGTAACTTACAAAGATGATGATCCAAGCTTCAGCAAAGGTACAGAAGTTGAGAGGGGGAGTAACATAATGAAATTTCGGTGGAGAGAAGAGACTAAAATGAAGACTTACTCCAGCAGAATTTACCACATCCAAAGCTAGGTGTCATGGAATTGGAGCAACATATGTCTTCATGCATGAGTTTCACATGTCCTTTAAAGGAGCTGCCATGTGTCAATGATACATTAGGTCATATGTTACACACTTAGTGCTGCCTTTTGTCAATGTATCAACTATGCCATTTGTCAATGCTTTAACCATGCCAAATATCACTAACTCATAAGTTAATCATTCTAATTTTTATGTACTAACTTAACTTGCCACTTGACAACTGTTCCTAGACCAAATGTACGTTTAAATATCTTAATTCTCTAATGAAATCAATTAATTCCAATTCACTAACCATTATCCACTTGACTAAAGATTCAAATCATATGTCTTTCATATTCTAATCATAGCAAAATTCTAACTCCTATCATAGATGTACTTTCATAAACATGTATTATTTCAACTAGGGTTTTTTTTTTGGGCCTTACATTATATGTCTTGAAAGTTGATTTGGTGATAATAATTATTGATTTAGGATTTTTGGTGAAATTTAGAAAATTACTGAAATTTTGAATATTTTTGGGAGTAGGAAAAATATCAAGTGGCAGAACAATTGATAAATGGTAGTAGAAATAAGTGACAAGTGACAAAAAAATAATGGATATATGATATTGGGATTTAATGACATATGTTATTTAAAATTGGGAGTTAATTGGATTAGAATTAGGAGACAAATGGACTAGCCTTTTTTTAAAAGACCAAAAGAGGACCATGAGAAAATGACATGTGGCAAGTAGTGTGTCACTTGCCACATCACTTGTTTTAACCCACGATTTTTATTAAGTGAAAGACAAACTCTCATTTTTGGTCTTTCACTTGTTATTTGCTCCT
>JANQBM010000222.1:36869623-36884860 GCA_025594535.1 Erythroxylum domingense
GTTTTAACCCACGATTTTTATTAAGTGAAAGACAAACTCTCATTTTTGGTCTTTCACTTGTTATTTGCTCCTCTCTTTGTAACTTTATCTCATATTCATCTTCTTCATTTCTTCTTCTTCTCCATTTATGATTCTTGCTCTCCACATTCACAACCTTGATTTTTGTTGACAATAAAGCCGCCCACTTCAAGATCCTTGTTATCATCTTCATCTTGCTACAAAAGGACCCAAATCACTCTTTGAATGATGATAATCATTTGAAGACGGAAAGATATGGTTGAGTGTGGGTTGAAGATCTTGAAGCTTAAACAAGTAAGTAGCATGTTATTAGAATTGTTGAGTGAAACATGTATGATGATAGTTAGAGATTAATTTATTATGAAATGGTGATGTGTATATGTATATGAATCATAAGTGATGAAATGGGCACATAAATTTCTTCTTTTTACATTTATGATGATCGATAATTCATAAGATGTTGTAGTGATGATTTAAAGATAGAAAGATCATCAAAATGATATAAAAATTATGCAGATAAATTGACAGATAAATAGGGTTTTATTCTTTGTTTTTCTTTGTGTTAACATGGATTTCTTTGAATGTTATAAAGATAAACTAGAATGAGTTTAAAGCCAAAGGAAATGCTAGTTTATTGTTTTAAAATGAGAAGAAGTAAGATGATAATTTAGAGACAAAGTAAAGTTGGAAATGGAGTTAAGGGTGTGCAAAAAATTTTGACATGTAAATGGATGTTTACTTGTTCAATTTTTTTAATATAATAATGTGTATCTCTTTGGTTGTTTTAGAGATGAACAAAAATGAGTTTAGAGCTAAAGAAAAAGAGTGCTATAGTGTCTTGAAATGGGAAGAATTAATTTGATAAGATAGAGATGAAATAAAGGTGATAAAGGGATGTGCAGAAAATTATGATGAATGTGTATAATTTTGAATGTTATGTTTTTGGGTTGATGACCAAACATAGATTATGATTTGGTTGTAAATGATATTGAGCTGAAATGGAAGTGAGAATGAAGGAGAAATAATGAGGAAAATAAGTTTAAAATGATAGATATGTGTAAGATGGGTTATATGTAACTTGTAGGAGTTTGAAATCTTGAAATTAGCCAGTAAATGTCCGTTGGGCGGACTTCATGTCCATTGGGTCGACATTCTCTGGAATTCCAACGTTCCAGCTCCATTCATGTCTGTTTGGAGGGACATAAGTCCACTGGGCAGACATTCTCGGAACACCTAAATAAATGTGCAATTTTGACCATTTTGATGGTAAAATCTCTCTTGGGGGTCTTCATAGAAGCTTTAGAACTCGAAGTCCTCTTTAAAATTGTACTTGAATAACCTTAATCCGACATCTATAGTGAAAGTTATGCCTTTTGTCCCAAATCATGTACATATATGAATTATTGACTTATCAATGCTTCCCTATGATGCATTTGGACTAAGTTAGGCTTAAATGAAGCTTGAATTGAACCTAGAGTGATGCTTGGATTAAGTGACTAAATGTGTGATATGTGTGAGGTGATAATTAAGGTTACAACTTAGTGAATGAATTGTTGTTATTAAGGTACCAAAAGCATGAGTATAATAGGAATGAAGATTTTCATATGATTGTAGTTATGATTCAAAAGAGTTGAGTAATATGTATTAAGTAAAGGTGAATGAGAATTGGCTATTATGAGAGCATATAATGCTAGAAAAGAAATGACAAGTGATTGATTGATGATATTAGAATCAAGTGATTGATTGATGATATTAGAATAACTAAGTTCTTTGAGCTATAAACTTAAGTGTAAGCTTGACACATATAAATGATGTTGTTAAAAATCAAGTGATGTGATTAAGGATAAATACCCGGAATAGTCAAATTGAGAATGAATTAAACATTACACATATACATATGTGTACAATTGAATGTTTATGTGATTGTATAATTAGTAATATGTGTGCAACATGTGTATTGCATCATGTTGATACACAGGATAAAACGTCAGCATCTAGATGTTTCTGAATCATGGAAACAAATGCTAATCTGGAGCGGACTGTGAGTCAACCTAGATGATCTCACTTTCATTGCTTGTTCTGTTTTAAAATTCTGTATTGAATTATGTGATGTGAATGTGTTGATTCCAGACAATAAATTTTCGAGGCATTTGATGCATGTAAAAATCATTAAAAGTGCTCCTTAAATGTGAATTTGACTAAATAAGTGAATCTCAACTTAAATGTTGAATGTCGGACTAAGGTCCGATGATAAATGTGAACGTGAATGTGAAAGTGATGATTGAGAACAATTAATTGACTGAATACATGAGATGCATTTCATTACATAAATGCAAGATAATATAAAGGCAGTTGTGACTAGAGTAGTGATGTGATTAAGGATAAATACCCGGAATAGTCAAATTGAGAATGCATTAAACATTACACATATAAATATGTGTACAATTGAATGTTTATGTGATTGTATAATTAGTAACGTGTGTGCAATATGTGTATTGCATCATGTTGATACACAGGATAAAACGTCAGCATCCAGATGTTTCCGAATCATGGAAGCAAATGCTAATCTGGAGCATACTGTGAGTCAACCTAGATGGTCTTACTTTCATTGCTTGTTCTGTTTTAAAATTCTGTATTGAATTATGTGATGTGAATGTGTTGATTCCAGACAATAAATTTTCGAGGCGTTTGATGCATGTAAAAATCATTAGAAGTACTCCTCAAATGTGAATTTGACTAAATAAGTGAATCTCAACTTAAATATTAAACGTCGAACTAAGGTCTGATGATAAATGTGAATGAGAATGTGAACGTGAATGTGAAAGTGATGATTGAGAACAATTAATTGACTGAATACATGTGATGCATTTTATTACATAAATGCAAGATAAACTTATAACTTATAATGTGGTAAGAGCTTAAAACTTATAATGTGGTAAGAGCCTCTGGCTCACTATATAAAATGAGTCATATATCTCCAACAGATAAAAGACAGTTATTAATTAGTCTAGTATCCACAATAGATATAGGATAGTTACAGGAACTCGGTCACAACAACAACAATTGAAAGTGAGTCTCGTGAGCATTGCATATATATTTGATATGTATGATTTAAATGATTGAAATAAATATTCTAATGTGAAATATGAATTAAGTGAATATAAAGTGGATGTGATTCAACATATTGATTAGTGAAATGATGTAAATTACGTGATTACATGAATTGATGTGTTATGTGATTGAGTAAGCCATTGAGGATGGTCCACTCACTGAGTTCGCAAAATTCATCTCAAAATTTGCAACATATTTTTTAAGCTCAGAGGAAATACCAGTTAGACCAACTGGAGTCTAACCACTGCATTTAAGTAAGAGATAGAGGTTGAAATCAGTTAGCATCTGCATACATTTTTTTGTTATTTTTGTATTAAAGTATGTACTCAACAAATACTGTACCATGTGTATGTGAATAATTCTGATATATAATGACTTTATGACTGAAAGTGTTTCAAATTTATAAAGGGCCCAAATGATTACTAGAATTCTGCAATGCGTATATTGTTCGTGACATTTGTGATTGAAATTGTTATAAATAAAATGAACTATTAATGATTATTGGTTTTTCGAAAAATGCGTGTGATGTTTGAGAAAAATTTACAATGAGCTTTGTTGACTGCTCTAACGCACCGCTTTCACAGAATGCGTATTTGAATGTCCTCGGAATATACGGATACGTGCTCGGTGAAAGTGAGGTGCTACCCATGGGATATAAATATTTAACAAAAGAGTGAGCTTTAGAGTTCAAATAGCATTGTTAAACTATAATTTCATTGAAGTTTGATTTAAAGAATTAGTTAGAAATAGTATTGGTATATATTCAATCTTAAATGCTTGTATCTTGCTATTTTTGATTTAATAGACTTATTTGTTAGTTTGTCCTATGCTTTTTTACATTAAAATTGTTGTCCAATTTATCTTTGAGTCATCTATGTTTTTATTTTGTAAAAATTATTGATTGGACTCCAACATAATTAAACAGTAAGGAACAGAAGAAAAATGTATTAAAAACAACGATTGAAGCCATGTAGCCTCTCTAAAGGCAATCCATAGGCTTCAAAGGTTCAGTCAAAAGTCCTCTTCAAGTTCATATATGCTCGCTGACATCAGACGAGTACTTTGTTTGTACAATGACGTCCTTCACTAACGATTATAACTGCCTCCAAAAGACGCGGAAACGCCGCTGACTCTCGATGTCCCAAACTTCCACGATTATAGCGTTTTTTAGATAATGTGTATTCAAACGGACCAACCTCAGCAGCTGTTTATTTTCCGATTTTTGATTGAAGAGAGAGGAACAGAAGTAAGAATTTCCGTGTCCGAAATTGCAGAACAATAATAATAAGGAAACAAAAATTCCTTCCCATTGGACTTGTAGCTTTCTTGTATTTTGGTGACCAGAACAGTTCATCTGAGAAAGCCTTTTGCCCTTTTCTTCGTGTCTTTCCTGTCAATATTCATTTGGATAATCCATAGTTTTCCGTACACTGCTGCAATACGTTCTTTGATTGAGAAAATCTTCGGGAAGAAAATGGCGCAGTTGAGTTCTGGGGTCCTCGTGAAGTTTCTTCGCGAAATGAATGTCGATGGAAACCCGTTGCATGATCGCCAACCTGTGTTGTTGCAGATAAGAAGCATTATACCTGTGTTGAGAGATGGTGATCTTTGGCCTAATAGAGGTTTCATTGTAAAGGTTTCAGATTTATCTCATGCCTTATATGTTTCCTTGCCCAAAGAACAAGATGACATGGTTCTTTGCAACAAATTGCACCTTGGGCAATTCATATGGGTGGAAAAATTGGAGGCTGCATATCCTGTTCCAATGCTTAAAGGCGTTAAACCTATTCCTGGTAGGAACCCATGTATTGGGAGTCCTAAAGATCTTCTGCCCCTGCACAATTTGGAGAAATCTCTTGGTCTGACTAATTTGCAGACGATGAATGAGGAACACAACAATGATGTTACCAAGAAGATCCCAGAAAACTATGGATCTTTAAGTGTTCCAAACGGGAATTTGGATGAGGGTGTTGGTAGAACGAGTTGGATGATTGAAGATAATGTTTATGTGATGAAACAGAAACCAAACGAGAAATCTCAACCTTTAAGCATTTCAAAAGTGAGCTCCAATGAGGGAAAAGGGAAAGGAGGCCAAAATTGGACAAATGAAGAGACTGATAATGTTATAGCAATCAAGAAGGCAAGCAGGGTGTCTTTAGGTGCTCCGATGGTATCCTCAAACGGGTGGATGGTGAAGAAGGCCATGAGTTACAGACCTCGTAAGAGTGGTGCTGAAAGCACGGTGAGTTACAAGCCTAAAAGGAGCAATGTTGGAAGAAATGGTGAGGCGGTTCGGAGAAATAGACTAAGAGGGGTTGATATTGATGCGGAGAGCATGATCTCAGCAACTTCTACAGTGTCAGCATATAAGAGAAAAAGCTGGACTGGAAGGGAAGCTGCAAATACAATCGTTGTCCCTGAGACCGTAGTCGAAAAACATGTTTTGAAACCTGACTACAGTAATCGTAGTGCTTCTGTGAGTGCCTTAGTAACTCCCTCTATCCCTACCTCTAGAACTCGGGAAAAATCTCCTATATTGTAGGCTACATTGAGTGTTCAAGATAAAATTAGTTATGCAAGTTCGAAATTCTTTTTTTAAGTGTACTGATTGCAAACAATCCGAATGGTTAGTTCTTCTAAGATTTCAGTATTTTTCCTGGACTCTTTTGTTCCTCCTGTCAATGTAGTATTAGTATCCCTAATGCTCTTTGTTTCTCAACAGATTTCTCCAGTTCACTCACATACGAATGACATCTCATGCTCCAAAGCAAAATCAGCAATTAGTGCAGCAACAGAGTCATCCAACATACCTGACAAGAGTATTGTCTCAGTTTCAGAAAAAGAAAGTGAAGATTCCGTTAATCAAAAAGTTGCTTCCAGTTCAGCCATCGACAAAAACTTCATTTCTACTAAGACATCATGGGATTCCCTTTCTGCAACCTTGTTGAAACTTGGCCAGGTATTTCTCCTTATGTGACTTTCATCAACTGCATTATTCCTGGATTGTAACATAAAAAGGAGTTTCATATGCTCTCCAGGAGGTCCTAAAGCAAAGAGACATGGCTCTGCTTGCCGCCGTAGAGGCTTTGCAAGAGGCTTCTGCTGCTGAGAGATTGCTCAAATGTGTAAGGTGGAGCATCCGTTGAACTTTGACCTTTTTCTATTCTCGTTTGATGCAAGTTTAGTCAGGTAGAGGTAATTTTGGCAGCGGACATGTTGCTATATTGTTGTAATATTAGTATATTTCTCACAGGCATAGGACATTAAGTATCAGTAATATTCTTCGTAGCAATATATGAAACACAGGTTAGTATCTCGGAATCTCCCTATATGAAGTTAAAAATATACCAAACTGAGTAAACAGGAGCCCATGCCAACGAAGAAACTGGGAACAGTTGAGATGATGTAACAAAAAGAATGAATTCTGACAGGGAAGAAGATATTACAAATACAAATCAACTTTATTCGTCAGCTTGTTCATTATGTCTTTTTGTCTAACAACACTTGATGATTATATGTAATCCCAAGTACTACAACCAAGTAATTAACGGACCCTTCCTTTTGCCTCCTTTCAGCATGTATTCTGAGCTGCACTTAGCCAAGGAGGATGAGGAACATCCATCAGTTGACAAGTTTTTCTGCCTCGAAGATGACTTGGCTCAGAGCATATCAATTGTTCAGTCATTAACAAGTGTCAATCCAGTAAAAATAGCTAATACTGATCATAGTGGCCATGGTTCTGCCAAGGATGCACTTCTACTTGCATCCAACAGAAAGCAAAATGCAACTTCATGGATTAAAGCAGCTTTGGCATCTGATCTCAACCCACTTTCTGACGGTATGAAAACCAATACTGCAGCTATGGAAGTTACTAGTGTGTCCAAAAGATCTAGTAGAAAAGTTTATAATGCTAAATCTAAAGGTGCTACCGTGATAATGAAGCAGAAGAACAAAGGAGAATCTGATTTTTCATTGGTTCCTGATTTGGACAAACACATTTGTTGGGCGAAGGGAAGTGCCCTGCCTGTATCGACAGAGTTAGCAAACGCCTTGCACAACGATTGTAGAGCTTGGTTCCTGACTTATGTTGAGAAATACTTAGATTGGGTTGGTAGCAAGATGACTTCAATTCCATCTGATAGCCAGCTAGCGGAAATGTTGTACCAGGTGAAGAGAGTAAATGACTGGTTAGATACTGGAAAAAGTGACTCTTCCAACGTCGAGGATTCTGTTTATGACGCAGAATCTTATGAGAGGATAAGGAGCAAAATATATAGGATACTTCTAAAACATGCAGAGAGAACTGCCATGAACGCAATGGCTGAAAGTTGAAAAGATTGGCATCAGCGATCACTTTAAGTCCCTCCTTATCCCTAGAAGCCAAGCTTGACAAAGACTAATTCAGAAACACATCATCAACTTCTTCCAAAAAAATCTTTTAAGATGATAGAATCTGACACTTCGTAGTCGTTGTGGTTCTTCCTTTTGCTGGATTTATAATTAATGAGTTTTTGCTACGTATGGAACGGAGGAACACAACACAAAAACTTGCGCTGCATGTCTTCGGTACGTGCATCCATGTTAATGTTATGACTATGTAATGTAGTCTATGTAAGATGATACATCTTTTTGAAGCATTCAAATTCTTGTACCAACCCATTACTACTGCATGCAGTTGAAAGATTCAACTTGGACTAGTCCAGTCATTTATTCGATGGTGGATTGGATGATAAAATAGCAGTTGGAGAATTTATAGCAATGGAGTCAAGGAAAAATATGATGAAGTTGACGCGTTTAGTTGATTTCATTTTGATTTTAATGCATCTGATCTGATTCTGACATCTATTCACTAAGACCAAAATGGTGGCGAGACACGTGTTTTTATAAATAGAAAACTATTTGTATTAGAACAAGTGGAAACTAGCACAACCACCAAATATTACTTATTAGGACAGCTATTCTGGGATTTTGTCATATAAGTAAAGCACTTGTCTTTTTATGTTCTTAAGTATGGAGGAGCCTTACGCCTGTTATAAAAAATTTGTCTAATATTCAGTTTACAAATAAATCGGTCGGCAGGTGGAAATGGAATTCCAACTTCGAAGCCGTTGGTGTTGACTATTGAAGTCAACAAAATCAAGTGATGGGGATAATCAGTCAATACTTGTAAGAGAAGGCAAGTCGGGCATTGGAGGATTTGATCAAAATTTATAATGTCACTAACTTAGATGCGTTATTTGTGTTTACATCCTAAAATTGATTAAAATAAATACAATTGATATTTTGGAATAAACTTGGACGAAAGAGTAAGTTAGAAGATCGTGAGTGGGTGATTTTAACAGAGATGCTTGTGAGTCGTGACCGTTTTTCCATCAAAGACTGGAGGGCTTCGTGGTGGTTTGTACTTTCAACTTTGTAGTGTGTTTCTGTGTGAGAGAGGGAGATGGAGCAGCACCCTTCACGCAACTAAAAGAGCGAAGAAACAAAAATCAGCGACTTTGACACGCACTTTTGTGTATCCTCAAGACAAAACAACAACATTTTAAGACAAACCCACTTCGTAGATTTAGTTTCCATAAGAATCAGAACATGTTCTTACCCCAAGTTTGGGTTCTGCTGTAAGAAAGAACCAATCTTTCCTACTTTAGCTTGACTGTTTGATCCCAGAAAAACCCAAACCTACCAAAGGCTAGTGTCCTTGGCACTTAATTTGAGGTAATGGAGCTAAAGACGCAACTTTTGAGAGTTTCGTTGGGGGTTTTGTTGGTCTTATTGGTTTTGCCAAGTTCTTTATGTAGATTTGTGGTCGAAAAGAATAGTCTGACGGTGACATCACCTGATAAAATTAAGGGGACTTATGATAGTGCAATTGGGAATTTTGGGATACCCCAATATGGGGGTAGCATGGCAGGGTTTGTGGTCTACCCTAAAGAGAACCAGAAGGGCTGCAGAGAGTTTGATGATTTTCAGATTTCGTTCAAGCCCAAGGCTGGAGCTTTACCAACTTTTGTCTTGGTTGACCGTGGAGGTATTCTTTTGGTTTTCTCGTTGCAGTGTTGTGCGATTTAAAGTATGATTTGTTAAGTACTGGTCTTCTGGACTTAGATTTGTTTGGGACACTTCTGATGTGTTTGTTTTGCTTTGTATTATTGGTGAACACCCTTTTCCTAATTTGGATCGAGTTTCTATTTGTCAGTCATCGCTGCTTTTTGTTTTTTGATATGTTTTCTGACGATTTGATCCGATTGTTTTTACGGTCACCAGAGAGATCTTTAACTTTTTATTTTATTTTCTTTTTGTACTCTGCTTTGGGATACTGGAGCTCTTTATTTTTCTTATTTAATGATTCGATTGCATGGCCGAGGTTGGCTTAAATTTTAGTTATTGAAAGTACCATTCTGCATTACTTGATCAGTTGTTAAATTCATAGGAGGTTTCAGTTTCTTGATATTATTAATTTCCTAAATTTTACTTCATTTTACTGAGCTTTTTATATATACGAAATTGGAAGCTCCGGGTACAATTTGTTTTGTTGATGGTGAATGTGAAATAATGCAGTTGGATTAAACTTCTCCTCTTTATTAGCTTGTGGTTATTTGCAGATTTAACTTCTTTCTCATCACGATGGTTGTGTCATTGCAGAAAACTGAATCCTCTGAAAATTTTCATTTCTTATAATATTTTGGTTTTGACATTGTATGAATTCCCTTAACATCAATGTAGATATCAAGTCATTGTTTACAACGGGTTTGTAATTGATTTTGTTGGTAATGGAGATGTTTCTTTGCGTAGGTTTTTGATTTCGTTGTTACAGTAAGAGCTTTTAAATAGTACTTTTATCATTTTTGGAATTTCAGATTGCTTCTTCGCATTGAAGGTTTGGAATGCCCAGAAGGCTGGTGCTTCTGCTGTTCTTGTTGCTGATGACATTGAGGAACGATTAATCACAATGGACCAACCTCAGGAGGATGGTTCATCAGCGAAGTATATTGAGAACATAACAATACCATCTGCACTGATTGAGAAGAGCTTTGGAGAAATACTAAAGAAAGAAATAAGTAGTGGGGAGATGGTAAATGTGAATCTTGATTGGAGAGAAGCCGTCCCACATCCCGATGACCGTGTGGAGTATGAATTATGGACCAACAGCAATGATGAATGCGGGGTTAAGTGTGACATGTTGATGGAATTTGTGAAAGATTTTAGAGGTGCAGCACAGATACTAGAGAAAGGGGGATACACTCAGTTTACACCCCATTATATAACCTGGTACTGTCCCAAGGCTTTCACCTTGAGCCGGCAGTGTAAATCCCAGTGTATAAACCATGGAAGATATTGTGCTCCTGATCCAGAACAAGATTTCAGCGCAGGTTATGAGGGGAAGGATGTTGTCATTGAGAATTTGAGGCAACTTTGTGTTTTTAAAGTGGCAAAGGAGAGCAAAAAATCTTGGATGTGGTGGGACTATGTGACTGATTTTCAGATTAGATGTCCCATGAAGGAGAAAAAGTACAACAAGGAATGTGCTGATGACGTCATTAAATCTCTTGGTGAGTACTTCGTCATTGTACTGATTGATAGTCGTAATGGATATGGATGCAAGAAAGACTATATTTTTGCCAGACATATTAAATGTTCTTTACGTTAATCTGACATCTACTCAGGACTTGATGTGAAGAAGATTGACAAGTGTATGGGAGATCCAACTGCTGATTCTGACAATCCTGCTTTGAAAGAAGAACAAGATGCCCAGGTGATGTTTCTTTATCTCTAAAACAGAGTAATTAATTTCAGTGCTTTATGTAATGGGGACTGAATGCTCCCTTTCTGTAAATATAGCTCCTGGGAGTTTTTATTATTTAGTGAATGGGTGACTGACAGTGACCGTCATTTAGGTTGGAAAAGGATCAAGGGGTGATGTGACCATATTGCCAACCATTGTTGTCAATAATCGGCAATATCGAGGTCTGCTACTGCATGCTCATGATTCCCAAACCTTTTCTGTTCTGTTCTTCATCGCTTACCCACTAAAACATGTGGTTGCAGGAAAGTTGGAGAAAGGTGCTGTTTTGAAGGCCATATGTGCTGGTTTTGAGGAAACAACTGAACCAGCTGTTTGTTTGAGTGGTGGTAAGTTTTTCTACACTAATTGTGGATAATTAAGTTGTTAAATTTATGCCATTATTATATGCCAAAAGAAGAGACTTAAGCTGCTAAGTAAAAGAGTGTTTTAGTATTGAGAATGATAAGTTACTTTTAGGTAGAAATTGTGGTCAGTGCTTCAGAACACTTTGGTGGTACTAATTTTTGTGGTAGTTGCTTATTGCAACTTCTTTATTCTGGACATGGCTATTTATATGGGGATCTCTTTGAAACAGATGTTGAAACAAATGAGTGCTTGGAGAATAATGGAGGTTGTTGGCAAGATAAAATAGCCAACATTACAGCGTGCAAGGTTCTTCTATATCACTCTTTTTCTATATGTATCTCTCTTTCTTTTCCTTTCTTTCCTTCCTCAGATTTCTAGTTTTGGCTTGCTTATTGACATTTCATTTTAATCTGTTCAGGATACATTTCGTGGAAGGGTTTGTGAATGCCCCCTTGTTGATGGTGTGCAGTTCAAGGGAGATGGTTACAGTCACTGCAAAGGTTAGCTTAAGTACTTGTCTGAAACTTTCAGTCAATAGTTATGGCTATCCTACATAAGTTGGTGATCTTTTTCTGTTCTACTTATGACCTCTGTTTCTTCAGCTTTTATGGAGAAATGTATACTTTCGTATAAAAATCTAGGAATTATGTTAATATTATTGACTATAGTCAAGAATCAACCAACTGACAAATCCGTAGCCTTGTATGATAATTCTTCCGTAGGGAAGTTGAGGAAAAGTCTAGTTGAAATACTAAACCCAGGCATTGGCATATTTAGTGTCTGGTCCTTCTAGAATGTTGTGGAATCAGCCATGTACTATTTGAACACAGCCTATGAGTAAGATTGTCATATCTGTAGGCTTGTATTTGATTTGTGCTCCATTCAATTCTTCACCCAAAAGAAATGGTCAGAGACAGACAACATATTCATGCTTGCTGACTGGTCTTAAAAAAAAAAAAAACCCGGTTTCCCACTAAGCATCATCTTGCATCTCTAAGGGGCTCTGACATGTCTATGGTTGTTTAATTCGCTGTACTTGGTAGCATCGGCATGAAACACCTTTTTATTGATTGGGAAAGCTAAATACATCACAAGTTCATATTTACAAACGATATTATGCTATAGGTTCTTTGGAGGAAATGGGAAAAGAATTAGAAGTTTGTTTTTACCATGGAACATTTGGAATTTTGAACTATACTTTTTGAAGAGGCAATATTTCTTTCAAGTTTGACTCTTAGATGGCATGCTATGTCTGAGAGTTATTTTCACTTGGAAGTCTTAGCTTGATGTCCTTTACTTTGAATTGACCATATAACCTTGAATTAACCATGTAACTGTTGCCTTGTAGTGAGTGGACCTGGGAGGTGCAAGATAAATAATGGAGGCTGTTGGCATGAATCACGTGATGGGCATACATTCTCTGCTTGTTTGGTTGGTGATCTTCGTGTTTGAAATGCTTTATTCTTGACTAAACATAATCTAGTTCAGATTCTAATTGTACATGTGAACAGGATGTTGATGGTGGGAAATGCCAGTGCCCCCTAGGGTTCAAAGGTGATGGTGTGAAAAGTTGTGTAGGTAAGCGATATTGCAACGTGACATACAGTGGGCTTTATTAATGTGGTAAAAATTTGGTGATTCAGCAAGAAATCTAGAGAAGTCTAAACATGGCAAAATGTATGCCAATAATATGTTGGTGTTTTTTGGTTGGAGGAATAAACTATGAGCACAATGGCAAATTATGATATGATTGATGCTGCATTACATGTTTACTTAGATTGCATAATGGGCACATGGCCTTAGATTGGCTTCTTTCCACTACCTGGGCCCTATGTAATTGGTTTTTGTTCTACTTCAACCAGGGACTTATGTCCCAGTGTCCTCCTGGAACTAATTTTAGCCTCTTGACCAGTAGTTGTTGGTGATGGGATGGTTCATTCTTTTTCCCAGATTTCCATTCTCTCATGATACATTTACTCAGCTCAAATAGTTGTTACTTTGAAGGAAGTTTATGTGGAAGTTATCTGAGCTAGCATGAGAATCAGTTTACTTCTATGCCTCTAGTAACAAGAACACAGAAAAAGTGGTGTTAAATCATTTGTGTTTTTCTCTTTGATCACCGTCAAAATCATGTCAAAACAGAGCCCTTAAGCTTACATTGGTTTCTGATTAATCTGTTACTTTCTGTTATTGATAATGCAGATATTGATGAATGCAAAGAGAAGAAAGCTTGTCAGTGCCCTGAATGTAGCTGCAAAAATACATGGGGAAGCTATGACTGCAATTGCAGTGGCGATCTCCTGTACATCAGAGACCATGATGCCTGCATAAGTGAGTTGAAACTCCGGAGTTCTCAACACTTTTTCCATACCTTTATCGTCCTTTTATTCTTGTCCTTCCCCTTGATGGATTGCAGGTAAGAGAGGTACAGAAGTAAGGTCTGCATGGGCTGCCGTTTGGGTTATTATCATAGGATTGGCTATGGCCACCGGTGGAGGATATCTAGTCTACAAATACAGATTGAGGGTATGTAACTTTGCAACACTGCTTTTTTAAGAAATAGATCCATGTTTATTGTATCTGAATCCACCAATCTGCATTTGATTACCACCCTACACTACATGTTATTTGTTGATGTTTGTTGACGTTCTCTTTGCAGTCTTATATGGATTCGGAGATCAGAGCTATCATGGCACAGTACATGCCTCTAGAGAGTGAAGCAGAAGTTCCAAACCATATAAATGATGAACGAGCATGAACAGGAGAAGATGCAGCATCGACTGATATTTTAATGAATTCAGGTCTTGCAGAGCTGTCTACTACACGGTGCCTGTCCTTATCCAGGCCATGGATTTTGAGCATAAGTTATATGATTGGTATTGTACATGGCAATATAAAAGTGCAAAGTGGAAATTGGCTGCTTGTTTGTTAAAATTGTAGCAGGTAGGGATTAGATTGGAAAGGAAAGTATTTCACATCTAGGACCATCATTGAGATAAGTAGATGCTACCCCACATGATTGTAAGTTTTACTTTTGATTTGGGAGTTTATGCTGCATAGATGATGGTATAAAACTTGTCCGAAAAGATAAGAACTTGACTGATGATTTCCATTAATGGCAGCCAATGAAGAGAATTTAGGATAATTCAGAAACGCAGTACCAATCTGTAGTTTTTAACGGTATTAGTACAAACAAACCGATCTTTACATAGGAAACAAGTAGAGAGCGTTCGTGCCAAACAAATTGTTAGAGAATGATGAAACTTGGCAGAACTGCCAATTCGTTATACCAACTAACAAGT
Organism: Erythroxylum domingense; assembly: GCA_025594535.1. Taxonomy (NCBI): domain Eukaryota; kingdom Viridiplantae; phylum Streptophyta; class Magnoliopsida; order Malpighiales; family Erythroxylaceae; genus Erythroxylum; species Erythroxylum domingense. The sequence continues at coordinate 36,884,204 of JANQBM010000222.1, forward strand.
TTCTTTTTCAAAAAGAGCAAAATTATGGTCGTAGTGTATCGTATGTACGGACAGTGAAGAAATTGACAGGATTCTTGAAGCTTTTCTGTGGTCCGGGAAAGTAGATGGCAAGAAGGCTAAGCTTAAATGGAGTGAGCTTCCGATTCCAAAGAAGCAGGAGGGTTACGCATTATTCCAACTTCACGTAAGCAAAAGGTACTATTTATGTAAAAGGATGCGGAGACTTTTTACAGACTGCAGTATTCCTATTACAAGACTGCATTATGGGTCAAGTGGCTGGATGCATATCAATCTTAAAGGGCAGAATTTTCAAGTGGGTAAGTCACGTGAATTTTCTTAGATTTCAACTTATTACTCAACTTGAGAGAAGTGGTCTATCCTCACATTAACCCTACGTTTTGTTGCTGTCTTTATGGGTAGGGACAGAAGACTCCCTGACCTGTTTGCTTACTATTCCTACTAATTTCTATCCCGACTTCGAAGACAGAGACATAAAATTTTTGTTCCTTCCAAAACTAGAGGACAAAAAAATGGAGACGGAGATAGAAACAAAACACACACATAAATTTACAAGAAAATCCCCCATGAATATTTTAATTATATTATTAGTTAATTATAATATTTTAATTAATTAATAATAATATTTTAATTAAATAT
>JANQBM010000222.1:36893369-36909692 GCA_025594535.1 Erythroxylum domingense
AGCAAAAGAGATTTCACTCAAGGTAAGGTGTTTGCTCTCATCTCACTTGTTTTGGGATAATTTCGCTCTAAAAATCTACTTCGTCCATTCTCTACCATAAGCTTGTAATAGTTCTACCTTTTCACTACAAGAACTACGATTTCGAAAATCAAGATGACTTTTCAAGGTTGTAATGCCCGGAAGGCTATATGAAATGGATGAAATAGACGAAAGAAGAAACAAGTATGAGTGCATGCACCACAATTATGAAATAGATGTCAACAGTATGAAAATATTTACACAAATGACAACTTAATTATTTATTTATTATTTTATTTATTATTTTTTTTCTTCCTCTTTTTCTTTTTTAATGGGAAAATGTTATTTTGAGAACATATATATATATATGTACTGTTTTTAGTTTTTTTAAGAAATAAATAGAAAAAAATACAAAATAAACTATTGACACCATATAAAGATGCATGCATGTGCTCATAAATTTTGGCTCAAGGGGCTAGCAATGGATAGATGTTTATGGGATGGTGTTTGGGTCAAAGGGTTGTGAAACAATGCCTCTATCATATTAACAAAATTTTAGTTTATAAAGCTTTGATTAAGAATTGAAACAAGTTTTATAGTGATATAAAATAAGCAGATACACACAAAAATTTGAAAATTTAGGCCCAAATATCCTTCCAACAAAGGTAATATCTCAACGAACAATCTCAAGTTTTAAAAACATAAAGTGCTACTTTGTCAGCATGCTTTCACTTACTTTGTGTTGAAAACATTGAAAATGAAATTAGCCAAAAAGTGACTATCATTTAAAGAATGGGAGGTATTTTCAAAAACTCAAGAATCACTTTGAAACTTATTGAGATACAGGAGTGACGAGAATCTAATTAGGGATAATTGTTGAGTGGAGGCAAATTTTAAAAAATATCACTTCTTTAAAGATATTACGCCGCGGCGAAACCAAAGTTCGTCGCGGTGAAAATCACGCTTTAAAGATATTACACCGTGGCGAAACCAAAGTTTGCCACGGAGAAAATCATGCACATGGCTACGGTGAAGAATGAGTTCGCTGCGGCGAAAATCATCAGAAACTAAAGTTTTGCCACAAACACCAAGTTTTTAAAATTTTTGAACATTATACACAATTGACTAACACAATCATTTAAATGGCCAAAATGAAGCACAAACAAGAGGTGTAAGATGGGAAATCCTCCCTCACACTTAAACATCATATTGTCCTCAATGTGAAGAAATCAAAACACAAGAACAATGGACAAAAAGAAAGGAAATAAAAAGGAAAGGCGCAGGAACAACAAATGGTAAGAACAAAACAAAGTAGATACAAATGGTATGCAAAAAGTTGGACATTAAAAAAAATGAACTGAGCATCTGACAAATGAACTAGAAAAATACATAACAAAATACAAGAAAAACACTATAACTAGTCCACCGAGTGATCATCCCCAGTATCTGCAGGAGCTGCTCCCGACGGGCCAACACCAAGAAGTGGGTAATCATTATCGAAAGGAAGCTGAAAATATAGGTGCTGGGCAAGCAACGCATCCATCCGCCACCAATATCTTCGATCTCGCTCCTACTGGGCTATGATGTTGTTGCTGAAAAGATGAAGCTAAGGAAGAGCTTTAGGGCGGAGATCAGAATGTTTGAGGTAGCATTGGTAAATGCGAGGTTTACATCATTCAGCACCCTCAGGATAGAGGGTACGAAGGACATCATCCCAAGGATAATGGTGGATGAGGTGGTCGTAATGGTAGCAGAAGATGGGAGGAAGATTGTAGTGTTGGCGGATTTGGTCGATGGTAAAAGATGAAGGAATTGTTACACCACGGAAATCAATGGCCATGGTATTGTGGAGGCAGGCATAGGTGTAAAAGTGGCGAACAAATTTGTCGTTGCCTTGGTCCCGATGTTGGACTAAGCCCATGAGCTGGGATTGGACTAGTTGGTGAACAAAAGGATTGTTATGGGGGGTTAAGGGAAAGGGTCGCTCCCTATGGAAAGGCTTAGCTCTACTTTGAAGGCTAGGGCAGAATAATCGGAGTCAATGGGAGGATCAGAGTAAGGGAGGGAATGGGAGGGGCGGGAAGATGTCGAATGGGAGGATTGGGTGGAATCCGAATGATGGGAGGAAGCGGAGGAGCTAGAGGGGGTAGGGGAGGGGCAATGAGTGGGGTTCTTAGTTCGAGGCATAATCCTGCAGAAAACAAGGAAAATTAAACATAAGGAACAAACCAAATTCATTAAAAATCAAAAACTGGAAAGCACGTCGCGGCGAAATTGGGCTTTTGCGGTAGCGAAGACTGCACTTTTCACGCCGCGGCGAAGAAAGATTTCCTCGCCGCGGAGAAGCATGTCAATCTCGCCACGCTGTGACGAAAGAATTAGTTTCGCCACGGTGAACGAACCCTAACGTTAGAAATTAAGCGAAGAAAGAATGAAACAGAAGAGGAAAACTTATGAAAAAGAAGGGAGGAGACGCAGACACCAACCACGCACTCGAAATGGCTGAAGGAGGATTATAACAAAGGGTGATGTCGCAAGGTAATGGCCGCGGCGAAGTGTGAGTGAGAAAGATGAAAATGAAGAAGGGAGAAGAGGGTGGTAATTTGAGGAAGAGGGGGAAGGGAAATGACGAAAAAGACAGAGGGTAAGTGAAAGTTTAGAAGAACATCGAGGGCAAAAGGGGAAATGTCATTTGGAGGTTTTGTGCTGAAAGGTCTTTAGCCGCGACAAAAGAATAAATGTATGCTGCGGCGAAAAAATTAATTCACGCCGCGGCGAATTGGCTAGAGAGGCGATGTGGCCGCTGTGAATGAAGAGTTCACCGCAGCGAAATGTACTACGCCGCGGAAAAGTTTTCCCGAGAGACAAAGAAGAAAAAACATGACACTTTTTGACCGGATACTCAACTCATATGTAAGTCCTTAATCATCATTTAAACGAAATGCAATTCATCATCTACACCAATTTCCTCTATCATAGAAAATGTGTCATGCATCTACTAAAACAAAGAATTCAAAGGGAAGTTGAATTATTGAAATAAAACAACTAAACCTAAGTCCTACTAAAAACTAAACCTAATCCTACTGAAGTAGTTTCTCCCCTACACTTAGTCAACATACTCATGCATAACATTGTCATCTTCAATCATAAAGCAGAAGTACATTGTAAATGAAGGAAGTGAAACAACCTGTTGCTTATGGTGGATCTTTCAACTCCTAGGGGACGTTTGGCTCATAGCCATGCCGTGGTGAGGTAACTTAACTACTGCCCACTTCTGTGCTAACGTCCACACTTTGCAGTTTACCTGAAACAGCAGCAAAACATACCTCCTCCGAGGAATCATTAGTTAATGGGTTCATTGCCAGTTCAAACTCAGCGCATGCATCATCAACAACAACATCAAACATGTTCACTCCTAGGAGCGAATAGTCCTCATGGGGGTGTTTCATAGCCTCATACATATTAAAGCTCACCTGTTGATCTCCTACCTCCATGGTGATCTTACCTTCTTTCATGCCAATCATAGTACTAGCAGTCCTTAAGAAAGGTCGACCAAGAATCAAAGATGTATCCTGCACAACTTCAGAAGACATATCAAGCACATAAAAATCAGCAGGAAAAACTAAACCCTTGACTTGGACCAAAATGTCCTCTATAATCCCCATTGGATACCTAAAAGATCTATCAGCCAGTTGTAACATGACAGATGTGGACTTTAGACTCTTAACTCCTAATGATTGATAAACAATCTTAGGCATCACATTGATTGCTGCCCTCAGATCTAACAAGGCCCTTCCTATGGTAACTTTTCCTATTGTGCACAGAATGGTGAAAAATCCAGAGTCTTGACACTTGACGGGTATTTGGGGTTTGAATAGGGTTGATGCATTCGAGCTCACTTGGACTCTCTCATTGGGCCTAAACTTCCTTTTGTTTGTGCACAAGTCCTTAAGATATTTAGCATAGGCCGGAACCCTTTTCACTAAGTCAAGCAAAAGGATGTTGACTTTGACTTTTTTAATCAAATCAATGATATCTTTCTCATGCTTAATGTCAGTCATATGCTTGCTCATTAAATATGGATTAGGAAAAGGGAGGTTTTGAAGGTTTACCCCCTTACCTTGGGCTTCATGCTTGCTTGATTCCCCATGCTCATGTGTTGGTGCTTTTTCCTTGAAACTTTCTGAAGTAGCTCCTTTATTCTTTGACTCAGACTTCCTTTCATTCAAATGTGCTTTTTTCTTGGAGCTTTCAGAATTCTTGATGTTGATCTTTGGTAAAGGCAATTCTCCACTATCAATCTCTTCATCACATTCTTCGTCCTCCTGATGATTAAACCTTACTTATTTCCCACTTCGGAGAGCAATTGCATTTAAAATTTTTGAGTTCATCAGAGTATTTGAAGGAATGGTTCCACTACTTCTTGCTTGGTTCTCACTCATGTTGTTGAACAATTGAGTGACAAAAGAGTTTATGCTCTCCACTTTTGTCTCCCATTGCTCCATTCTCTTTTCCAAGGCATTGAACCGAGCAGCATTCTTTGAAGAATCTTGCTGAATCAGAGAAACAATGGCATTGAATTGATTATTTTTTGAATTCCGCTCTTCTTTCATCAAAGTCATCATATTTTGCAGTAGTTGGTTGGTATCCTCCTTAGGTAGGACAGTCATGATTTGCTATTGGTTGGGGAACTGGTTAGTGGAAGTACCAGCTCCTCCCCCTTGTTAAAATCTGTTTTGAACCCGTCCCTCTTCATTCCTCCAACTAAACCTAGAGTTGACCTTCCATCCCTCGTTATAAGTGTTAGAGTAGGGATCTTATTTCTGATTTGGTCGTCTCGGATACACTGCAAACACTTCTTTAAACTGACTGGGGCAAACACTGGATATGTGCATCATTGACCCACAAGTATCACAGCTAGGTGCTGTGAGATCCATAGAAGATGTCGGGTGATGCACATTCATATTCTTTAGCTTAACAGTGATGAAGGATAATTGTGATGTCACTCCGCTCTCTAAAGAATCAACTTTTGACTTCAAAATCTCCATTCTTTTAGATTGAGCTGTTGTGGTACCCAACTTATGCACTCCTCGTGTCTCTCTCACACTGTACTGTTGATGATTTAGAGCCACCTTCTTGATCAAATCCCATGCTTCCGAAGCTGTAAGATCAATCAATGAACCTCCTGATGCCGCATCTAACATACCTTTGTCTTGACTTTTCAATCCATCATAGAAATATTACACTAACTGTTCATCTGGTATTTGATGGTGGGGGCATCTAGATAACAAATCTTGGAAGCAGTTCCACTAGTCATAAAGAGACTCATCATTATCCTGGCGTGCTAAGTAAATCTCCTTCCTCATCGATGAACTGCGAGAAGCTGGAAAGTACTTTTCCAAAAAAGCCTTCCTCAAATTGGCCCAGCTATGGTAGGCATTTGCCACATGCCTTGGAAGACTCATGTACCACTCTCTTGCTTTTCCTTCCAGGGCTAGGTGAAAAACCTTCCATAACACTTGATCAAGTGAAGCTCCCACTGGTTTCATACTCTAACGAATCATGGACAAGGACTGCAAATGCATGTAAGGATCCTCTCCTGTCAAGCCATGAAATTTAGGAAGAGAATTAATGAGTAATCCCTTAACTTCAAAATTAACATCAAAATTAGGACAAGCAGTAGTAAATGGGTCATAATTCACATCAGAGGTTGTTACTTCCCTAATAGTCCTTCTCCTTTGATTCCCATTATTTTCACCTACACTCTCATGCACCCCATTACCTCTATTATCACCATTCCTAGGTTGGTTAACATGAAAGTTAGGGTTTCGGAGAAAAGCTGGGTTCTCGACCATATTCGCTCCTTCCACAGGGTTGCTCTCACTATCTTGCTCATTTGATTCTTCTTTAATAAACCCCTTACTTCTCTCTTTTGCTATTCTTTCTTTTTTTATTTTTCTCAAACGTCGCTCAATTTCAGGATAAAAAGGTAGGAGTCTTGCTTTCTGAGGCATGCACAGAAACAATTCAAGGGTAAATAAAAAGTAACAAAATTTACTTGCAAGCACACAAAGTCAAATAAAAAATTAGATGTGATGGATGCAAGTGTATGGTATATGAAAGCATGTATACATGGATCAAACAGTAATTAAAGAAAAGACTCAAAAACTATCCGAAAAAAGAATGCTAAATATAAAAAGTCCAACTGTGATGATATGCTTGTGTTCGTGTTTTCAAAATTTTAAAACTATGCAAAGTAAAATAAAAATCATATACTATTGACAAGTATGACACTAAACTATGTGAAAGGAAACGTGGAAGAAAAGGTTCCTAACTCAATGAGAAACAAAAATGACAACGGCTAACCTAAAGAAAACTAATTGCTTGGTTCCCCGGCAACAACGCCATTTTGATCCGCTTCATCTTTCGGTTTAGGATCAAAAATTGAATTCCAAGGATTGAAATATAGAATGCAACCTCGGGTCATCTCACTTAATTGGAACCTAATGCAATGGGTCTAAGCTAGCCTAAAGGTCATGAAATGCAACTAAATTGGTTAGGAAGGGGTTTTGGTTCTTTTGAGAACTAACAAAATTAAACTACCTGAAAGGGAAGTGTGTAAAAAAATATTTTTTGTATTTTTGGGAATAAGAAATCGAAGATTAAAACAATGATCAAATATGATAAAATCCTCTTGAAAAATGAGCTTTGGCTATCATAGTTCAAAATAAATCTTTGTGGGAGTAAAAATCACTAAGTTTTTAAGTCCAAGATTTTAATCAATAAACTCTGTTTCTTAAAATCTTGTTGAATGCATCTTAGTGAGTGCCAAGGGTAAGTTAATGCAAATGGTCAATTTTGTGATCAAGTATCAGCTCAATATCAAACACAACTAGGTAGATAAAGGAGAATTAACAAAATCACAAAAATGACATATATGAGACTTCATATATTCAAGCTCCAAGTTCTACATCAAAAAACCCAATAACACAATATGTTGTTCAACACTTGATTAAACTATATTCAAGAAAATCCAACTACAAAATATAAATCCTAACTAAGGAGTTCACAACAATGTAGTTAAATATGAACAAACGACTCCCCTTCGAAGCCCATTGAACTCAAGTCATTGCTACATCTTTACGAGGAAATGGTGCCTAGCCAAGCATTGATTCTGGAGAACTCACAACTGGAAACCCACCAAGAGCATCCATGGCGATAGCAGCAGATAATGAATGTGGCGACAGAAAAAAAAAAGGAAAGAAGTGATTGGTGATGGTCAAGTGGAAAGGAAGAGCCGAGAGTATGCTTGGTGTTTTTCTGTCTCTTCTCTCTTGTTCTCTATGTGTCTCCCTGCTATAACCTAATTTGGCAAGTTCTTAAATGAAGGATGTTGGTTCGGGTCAAACAGTGGGTGATTTTTCCAAAATTGATTAGGGTTTTCGAAGTTTTACCGAGGCAACAAATGTTTTTTGCCGCGGGCGAACTTTTCTTGAAAGGTTTTGCTCTGTTGTTGGTTCCTTCACCACGGTGAAAGAATTAATCCTCGTCGTGGCGAACTTTTCTTGAAAGTTTAGCCTGGATTTTGTGTGTTTCGTCGTGGCAATAGATCCACTTTGCCACAGCGAACTTTCCATTGCGCCTTATTCTCTCGTTGACTTCACTTCAGCCTTCTTTCATTCCACATCTTCTTCTTGACTTCCTTTTCCTTGAGTCTCCTACAATAAATAAAAAAAGATAGTTTGCAGTATCGATTGTTCTCAGAAAATTAATTAGTGCAATGAATACTGATTTGCAACAATTTTTACCTCCAAACTACATAAAATAAAGGCACACACTCAAGAATCAATTTAAGCACAAAAGTTGGAGATAGGAGTCAAAAAATATGGCAAAAGTCATGAAAATTTCGCCAATTTATGTGTTAAACTTGGGATCAATCAATCAATTCCTTTGGGTTAGACTTGGTATTGCTTGGAAAGATTTCTGCATTCTAAGTAGAAATTGCCTCTGCTAGTTGACCTACTTGGACCTTCAAATTGTGTATTAAAAAGGTGTGGTTTGACTTGCTTGAATTTGCTTTCAAGCCTCCTATGTGCATCTTTCATGCCTCCAATTTATCTAAAATCCTATCCAACTTGAATTCCATTGAGCTTGGTTTATCTTGTTGGAAGCCTGGTTATTTTTTAGGTCTGAACTGTCCTCCAACATTATTCGTCCACGAGAAGTTTGGGTGATTCTCTCACTCAGATTTGTATGTGTTGGAGTAGGGATTGTTTCCCCCTCCTCATCCATATTGAGCTCCTATATAATTCACTTGCTCTGGATCACTATCCTTCATCAAGAAACAATCCACCGTATTATGGTCCATCTGTCCATAATTTTTGCTTGCATCTCCGTCATTTGATCAACAGCTACAATTCCTTTATGTTCTTGAAAAGTAGCAGTTTGTCTACTTTGCTCGTTCATCCATAGGAAGCTATTACTTGTCATCTCCTCTATCGACTCTTCTACTTCATCTACCGTCTTTCTCATCAATGATCCTCCTGAAGCTGCATCAATTATGCCTCTTGTATGTGGGGTTACTCCATTATAGAATGTTTGTAATAAGAATTCCTTGGGTAAGTTATAATGAGGGCATTTTCATTGCAAATCCTTGTATCTTTCCCATGCTTCATAAATCGATTCCCCATCACCTTGTTGGAAGTTGGTAATCTCCTTGATAATCTTCTTGGTCTTAGTAAGGGGAAAATATTTATCTAAAAAGGCACGAACTAATTGATCCCAAGTTGTGACATTGGCTGGGTTGAAAGAATGGTACTAGGCCTTTGCTCTATCTCTTAAGGTAAAAAGAAAGAGCCTAAATCTTACCGCATCTTCCGACATCTGATGGTACCGAAAGGTATCATAGATTTCAAGGAAGTTCATTATATGTTCATTGGGATCTTCATTCGTTAGTCCATAGAATTGCACATTTTGTTGAAGCATGTTTAGAAGGGCTGGTTTAATTTTGAAAGAGGCTGCTTGTACGGGTAGCCTAGCTACTCCTTAGTTAGCCGCATTGAACCTTAGTCTCATGAAGTCCTTAAGAGTTCGTTGTTAACGTCTCTGGTTTGCTTCGTGATCCAAATGTTACTGAAATTCCTCGGCCATTGTTGCTTTCGTGATTTCTTGTTCTACTTCACACCAAGCTTCCTAATGGATCATTTTAATCGAGTGATATCTAATTCTAAAGTTTTAGTTGCTCAACTCAAACTTTTCGTTACTTTTGTGTTCATGCAAGAGCACGGATTCAGAAATAGAAAGAACTAAAAATAAAAATAAAAAATAAAAACTAACTAACTAACTAACACTTTAAATTTAAGAATTAAACTAATCGCCTCCCTAGCAATGATGCAAAAAACTTGATCGGGTGTTTGATCTGTGTAAGTTTTAATAAAACCCTCGATAATTCGCAAGTACACAGTTCTTTAGCGTAGTATCTAAGGTGTCGATATCACGAAGAGGGATAATCTAATCCTAAAATCTAAGGCCAGAAAAAATTGCAAAAATTCAAATATAATGAAACTAAAATGAGAATTCAATTCAATCAATCAATTCAAAATAAGAATCAAACGTGAAAATATTAATAACTCAGTAGTTGCAACATACACCTAAGAATCAACCTAAGGGAATTACCAATTAAGAGAAAGGAAATTTTACCTATCCTTAACTCTAACCTAACTGATTATGAATTACTAGATTATTGGTTCCAAGCGATCCTAGGGTTGATTAGTCTCTCTTGAGTTATAACTATTAACCCTAAATCATAAACCTTAATCAAACTATAGAAATTGCAATCTCTCAATTAACAACCTATTCAAAACCCTAATTTGTTCTGAAGTTGTCTAATAAACTATTGGAATCCTATGCAAGATCTGTCTTCGCACAATTTACCGATTTGATTTAATTCTTGTTTTATTAAATCACCTAACTCTTATTAGCCCAATTTAAATATTTTTCATTTAATTCACCCTCTTAGTTTATTATCGAATTATGCACTTGCAGAATGAAATCATAATAAACCCAATAAAGCATAAACAATCAGATTTCATTAATTCAAAGATAACACTTCGAAGGTGAGTTTAGAACATCTCAACATTCAAAAATCCTATTGTCAAACTGTTATTCCCAATAATAAAATTGAAGATAAACAGGAAATACGATCTGAATGGATGATAGGAGGCAACAACGTTGGGAAACTCCTGATCCAGGAAGTACTTCAAGTTGACGTCTTCTCCATTTCTCTCTTCCTTCATCTCTTAATCTCTCGATGAATTCTCTCTAGGGTTTCTCAAAAGTGGCTAATGTAAAAGCTCCCCATTCCTCTTTGTCTTGTTCTGTAAATATCCTTTGTGTTCTAAGCAGCTCTAGGGTTTTTGGGGTCTGAAAGGTCCAAAAAATCCCTTGAAACTTGACATTTTTGTGTGTATACATGTCTACCTGACGCAAGACACGACCGTGGCCTTATAGGCCATAATCGTGAGCCACATCTGAGCCTTCTGTCATGATCGTGGCATGCAAGCCACAATCGTGGGCCATGTCCTGGGCTTCTGTCACGATTGTGGCAAGTGGGCTACAATCGTGGGCCAACTCTGGTGCTTCTATCATGATCGTAGCCTGTTATGCCACGGCCATTGTTTCGGCTCGAATGTTTTCGAAACTGCTCTGTTCTTTGATTTTAACCCTAAAACTTTAAGAAACACATCAAGGAACCTTAAAAACATAATATTTAAGCTCAAAGACTTGTACTAACTCATAAAAACACTTAAACATAAATAATGAATAAACTAACACAATTTTAACCTAAATACATACTAAACAATTTAATTAACAATTAAATACCTATCTAACTAAGCCCTAAAACATGATATAATTTACACTTATCATTACCTTTACCACTTCCTTTATCCCCTCTAACTCATCCTTCACAATATTCATGAACAGTGCATATGAAATAAACTTCCACTAATTAGTAAGCTCCCAACCCATAAATTCTCTTCATTTTCTTCATCATATAATATATGCTACAATTATGTAGAGTTATAATTGAGAGCATGGTGTCAATATTCTAATATATTAAGCACTTGACCATTACACCCTTGTATAAGGTGTCAACTTACAAATAAGCTACCATTTAAAACCATTAAAATATATGAATTATAACATTATCAATAAATAAATGATATTAAAATTAAAGAATATAATTTACCTTAGTGGTCGACTGTATAAAGTCCAGTCATTATCAATGTAATGTGTCATCACCTTTATATAACCCTTCTTTTGGTTTTCGTTCATCCACATGTTTGATGTAATAGCTACTTGTTTATGAATGCTTGAAAACATCTTTAAAACTAAATTCTTTTGATCATTGTAAATCGTAAAATTATCCTTTTTTCTGATATTTTGAGTCAAAATCTTAAATTTTAATTGGAGTAAGGTGACGAACATCATAAAGTTCTTATTATTGACAATGTAAAATGGTTGTTCATCACTAATCACCATCTTAGATTTTTAAAAAAAAATCCTTTGATTTGTTGTCATCATAACCAGTGGCAGACATTTTATTTTTCTCCTTTATTAGGTTAAGCTTAACTTTCTAATATCATCTTTTTTCAGTTGCACGACTTTATGTGCCTCTTTAAATATGAGGTTACACCTTTAGAACCCTTTGCAACATCTTTTGACAATACTTGAATTCAACCTTTTCAATACCACTTCTCAATTAACTTGTTCCTTTAGCCTGAATTATTTCTTCATCTGGTATTGTTGCTATATATTGGATTAAAAGTCCCTAGTAGTATATTGTTAAGTGTAAAATGAGAACTCTCTAATAAAGAAATATGCTTATTTATCTAAAATAATAGCATAAATTATTCTTTAGCAATAGCATAACATTAGGTAATATTAAGAAAATTTTAAATTAAACATATGATATATTTCCACAAAGATTTTACCTTACATTATGCAAAAATACTTATATACTAAGATATCCATAATTATAGAAGTGAAAACTCTATAAGAAATCAAAGAAACTTCACATATGGTAGTAAATGATAGAGGTATATCAATAAAGAAACACACTTTTAACAACCATGAAAAAAATTATATATATTCTCTTCCTGTTTTTGGTATAAATAAAGTTCCAAACTTTTTTTTGAAAATTAATAAAGTTCCAAACTTGTATGGAAAGTTTTCTACATAATCCATTATTTCAAATTTCAAACAATAAGATACTCCTATAAGTTGTTACCCTCTCTTAATGTCTATACCTACATTTGTCCCAGACAATTTGAATTCATAAAATGGATATTTAAAGCTAATGACTCTCATTTTACCTCTTCAATTTGTTTGAAAATTATTTTCTCAAAGTTTATGTGCTTTAACCAAATTTGTAACCAAAAAATAGACATAGTGTTTTTGCATCACTTATTTCTTATGTAAAGAATGAAATTAGGAAGTTTTGGAACAAAGACAACACCTACACTTGTATAACAAAACAGAAATTAGGTAAGCATAAATAACAAAATAGAAATTGTTTAATTGGACATATTAAACAATTTCTATTTTGTTATTTATGGTTTACAAAAAAAATGGTTCAAAGTAATATGAATAAAAGTAAGAAAAATAGTATAAAAGAGTTTGGTTTTCACTCTTCTTGTTCTTAGTCACTAAAAGAGGAATTGAAGCCTAAAATTTTTATAACAGTTATTTATACAAGGATTAATCAAATTGTTCTCTTGAAAAAATTAAAAATAGAAATCAAATAGGCATTAAAGATGAGTGGTGATAGTAAGGACGATAAAGGATTTCCAGGCAGCTAATCTTATAATAAGGATGACTTCCCAAAAATCTAGCAACAAGGGGCACTTCCAAGCAATTGGAAGAGGAGCATTAGAGGCAATGGAAATGACAAGAAGAGAGGAGCAAAGTTTTGATTTAACTTTTAGTTATACTACAATGCAGTGAACCATCATAGGCTTGACCTAAATCTCAGTCAAATTAGATTGATCTTGTTGATTTTGGGCCAATTTGGGCTTAACCAAGCTAGGCCCAAACAAAAATGCTATCCCTAGTTGCTTATTGTAACATAATGCTCACTAAAGGATAGTAGTATCTCTTTGAGTTCAAGAAGTAAATTTTTCTTAGCAACAATTTTTATCCTTATATAGATATATATCTAAAATTTTGATATAATAACATTAAGGATTATTCACTTAGTCTATTTGAAGTGACTAATACTTTTATTTATACTAATGTCTCTCCCTTTAAACTATATAAGTTTGCACTTATTTTGTCTCCCTTCATAAGTACAAGTGTGCTTCAAATTATTTTCAAATCTTGTTGAAAATTTTAATTTTTGCATCCAAGATCATCTAGTCATCCTAAGGAAAACAAGTTCTTTTTTAAACCTTTAAAGAGTACGTATTGAACAGTATGAATAGTACCATCTTATATCTTCAACTTGATTATTATAATACCAATATCCTTTGGAGGATGATATTTACAATTTTATATAGATCCTCCTGAGATAGGTTTGTAATAATGAAGCCATACTATTCTAGAGATTATATGAAAAGTAGCTCTTAAGTTGAAGAGCTGTACATTAAACAGTGGCTTTATACTTGTAATTGTTGTTTCTTCATAATACAAAACATTCCATCATTTAAAGTACTTACAAAATTTCCTTGATGATATGAATTTTTCTTATTTAAATTCTAACAATCATTTTTAAAGTGACTTTCTTATTATGGTTGTAGTTCTAAATTCTTCTAACATTTTGGTTTTGATCTATCATGAATTTGGCTTCCACTTGAGCTATACTCTATTGATCTCTCTTTTATCACTATTAAAGGTTCAACTTGTGGTGAACTAGATTGCCTTTCTTTCTTATTCTTACGTAGGCTTTGTTCCTCTAAAATTGCATTTGCAATTTCATCGAAGACTAGGTAGTCTGTAAGAAAATTTTGATTAAGTTAATGAAGAGTAGATCATACGAATTAAGTAGACTTTAAATTAGAAGTTCAACATGTTCATGTGGCTTTATTCTGTAACCCAACACTGTGACCTGAGAGCGTAGAGAAGTCAAACCATTAATATGCTTAGTTGTTGAAGTAGATTTTAACATATGACAAGTATAAAGTTTCTTCGTAAGAAAAATTTTGTTTTGGGTGATTGATCTTGGATAGCTTTGTGAGATACTTATAGATTTTTTTTGTTATTTTCTTATCCTCTATGTTTAAGAAAAATTTATTAGATAAAGTTAGATGAAGTTAGCAACCATACCTATGTCTACAAGTCTTTCGCTAATGGATGCAAATTATCCTTTATAAGGGTAGCTTTCATTTTCAATTTTCACAATGAGAAATTATTCCTAATGAACTTCACAATCTTAAATTTGGTTTTCATTGCTTATATACCCACTACAACAGGTCCAACTATTGGCTATGTTTTAATTGGAGACGATTTCTAAATTATCAACGAAAGTAACCTTTTAAGTAAATGATTTTATGACATTTTAAAGAAACGTCAGTAAAGGGAACATATTTTACGATGATTACTGACTATCGTTGCAATAACAACAAGTTTGAACAATGATTATATAATTTTGTCGCCAAAATGAAAACATTTTGTGACGAATATTGGTATTGTTGCAAGATATCTATAAAAACAATGTACGTAGCATCAATTATGGTGAAGCATCGCAAATAGTTCGAACAAATAGTGACTGAAAAAATACATTGCGTTACTAAGCACATTGTCTTTTTTTGACGATTGACGTAATCATCGCACAAGGGTCGTACAAACATAATATTGAGTGATGATAAAAGGAAACCATCGCAGAATGTTTACCTTTTGTGACGATTTATGTCGCTCGTAATCAATATTTGGCAATGAGTTTATTAAGCGTTGCGGATGGTTGCACATATGACGACTATTTATTTTATTCATCACAAATGTGCTTTTTCAAATGTTACTTCTACAAAAAGAATAAAATAGTTTGAAATAAGAGTTTCATTCACTAAAAGTTTCAAAAAGGAAGGAAAAGATCAAATTATCTCACGAGAAAAAGATAATAAGATTCTTCTCTTTCAAATTAACAAGACAATATATGGAAGAATTCTTCTTATTATAACTCCTAAAAAGCTCCTAGGTTAATAAGATTCTAGACAAAGTCTCGTTATGAATCATTTATAAGATTTATGATGATTAGTTTAGGCATTTAATCGAGTATCTTTTATGTGATATTGTATATTATGTTACAATAAGAAATAGGTCTATAATCAATGATTGAAGAAGGGTTGGGGATCTTTGAAATAAGAGTTATAAAGACTTTATTAATTTCTTTGAGCATTCACCTCTTTTTATACAACTTTAGTACAACATCAGTAAAAGGCTTTATTATCTCCTCTTATGAGAGGGTAGTTCCTGCTACTTGCTTTATCAAAAATGAAATTATATTGAGTTTCTTCCTTATATTAATGGATGTATGAAATAATGAAGTATTTTTGTCCCCATCCTTAAGCCACATCATCTAAATATTTTCATTAGTATGGAGTTATGTTTCTCCATAGCTTTAAACAAATCATTTAGAGTAATATTTTTAGTCCTTATTTGGCTAAGATAAAGTTTTACATCAGTAATGCTCTTTTAAATATCCTTTAAACTATTATGAATGTTATTTTTAGTAATTCTCTTTGTTCATCATTCCTAATTTCCTCATATAAACATAACATTTGTAATCATCAAAGATATAAGGTAACCCTTTCCTAATAACTTCTTCAAAACCCTCTTAGGCTATAAAAGTCTTAGGCTGTGAGAAAAACTTGTATCCTAGTTTGACAAAACAAGTAATCATTTATATTGCAAAATTTAGCCTATTAATGAATCAAATTATATTATATTAAATACGAATTTGTCTTTTTCGCAAGCTATAATTTGTGTTTTAGAGCATCAATAACTAACCAACCTTATCTTTGGTCTTTGTTCTATGCAGTTGTCCATCTGTCTAGGTAAGTCATCCAACTAATGTCCACAATATGTTTTGCTTTAATAGTACGTGAGTTTGTGTTCTGGTTTTGTGTGATTGCAAATGAAGTGTTGGTTTTATGTTGTGGTTTGTAATATGCTTAGAAACATAGGATGATATATAAGCTGAAAACTGGTGATACAGCTCCGATGAGGCTTATCGGTGAAAAATTCCATAAGCCTAGGAGCGACAATGAGAAGTCCCGATTCACAGCTATAAACAACACCACGTACCTTAGT
>JANQBM010000222.1:36909792-36924287 GCA_025594535.1 Erythroxylum domingense
GTGAAAAATTCCATAAGCCTAGGAGCGACAATGAGAAGTCCCGATTCACAGCTATAAACAACACCACGTACCTTAGTGTTTATTTTCTTTCGAACATTATGAACGAACTTTAATTAGGAAGACTTTGATTATTTTATCATCAATCTTTTAATGATATCGTTATTCGAGATAGTCAACTTAGAAGCCAAAATTATAGGGTTATTATTGAGGGATGTTATGACGATGATTTCATTGACTTTTACGATATCATCTCTGAAATAATATAGTTGCACTACATCAAGGATAAGAAGGTTGTTCTATTTAAATGCAAATATTTTAATCTTACTAACATGAAAGTGAATGGGAATATTACTAGCATCAATTTTAGTAAGACATGGTATGATAATGACCCTTTTGTCCTTACAAGTTAAGTGAAGTAAGTTTTCTACCTTAATGATACTGTATTGGATAGCAATTGAAAGGTTGTTCAAAAGTTTCAACACCTAAATCTCTTCAATTTTTGTGAAAGGGATAATGATCAATTCATAGAGGATGAAGATGATGTCTCTTAAGAGATTGAATTGGAGTTTAATAATGAAGTCATTCAAATAGAAGATGTAGATATATCATCATTCCATAGGAGAGATGTTGATCCCAATAAAGTACAACTGGATGAAGTCCAATCCAATCTTATCGTACAAACAGATGAAGACTATACTTAGTATGAATTAAATGAAAATGATGATACTTTGGCTGAATATATTGGTGATAAAGAATCCAATGATAATGTAATTAATGATGACGATTTTCAAAATCTTGATCATGATGACTGAAGGTAAATAAATTGTTTATATTCTTTGAAATGTTATGTTGATGTTTGAGTTATGTTAATATGTACTGTTGATATCCACTTATGTTAATGTGTATTATTGATGTTTTACCTATGTTTATGCAGAATGTTGGTGCTTGAGTTATGTTATGCGTAATGTTGGTGTATGTTTTATGTTATGCGGAATGTTGGTGTGTCTTTGAGTTATGATTTTTTGGAGTCATGATGTTAAGATATGTTATGTAGAATGTTGGAGTGTGTTTTATATTATGCAGAATGTTGGTATGTATTTGAGTTATGTTATTGCGGAATGTTAATGTTTTAGTTATGTTATGTGAAATGTTGGTGTTTGATTCAATTTTGTCATGCAGAATGTTGGTGTGTGTTTGAGATATGTTTCAGCGTAATGTTAGTGTTTGAGTTAAGTTTATGTGAAATGTTCATGTTTGACTTTTATTTTTTGCAGAACATTGATGTTTAACTTATATTTTTACAAAATGTTCATGTTTGACTTATATTAATGTGGAATGTTGATGTTTGAGTAAAGATTATGTGTAATGTTGATATTTCATTTATAGATATTTAATATAATAACACCTAGTAGGAACAAGGGAAAGAGGGTGGTAACTACCGAAGATGTTCTTCCCCTACAACAACCAAATCAATCTAACCCTATCAAGCAACAACCACCGATTGCATCCACCGATGAAGCCAGTCAACAATAACCTTTGTCTACCTCAACTAATGATGAGGGATCTTCAGGTTTATTATTATTAACCACTTATAATTAGAGTTATGCTCAAATATATATTTACATGTTTAATGTGTTTTTTTACCATTATTCTTTTGTTGTCAGGTTCCAATACTAGCATAAGAAAAAGAGGTAGAAGTATCACTAAAGGTTCTGAGTTGCAACGCATGAATGTTACAATGAACAGTAAGTTGTATGTGCATATTGACCCCACGCAACGTCGTCTTATTGGCAAGATCCAATTAGCAAAATTGTCTAGTGAGTTAGGAGTCATTGTCCGGAGTGGATTGCCTTACCTTCAACAAACCTTGCAGTTGAAGGAATACAACTTGCTACAGAATGTTTTGGACAAAGTTTTGGGAATTTTTCTATTTTATTATATGAAAATTTGTTTTACTTATTTGAAGAGTAATTTAACTTATACGTGTTGTTCACATATGAAGCTCAATATCATCGATATCGAGAATCTTGAAGTTTCAAGTTGGGTGAGTTCGTTGTTGAAACAATGGGTTAAGGATCATTGTTATCGACTCGTAAATACTACAAGTCTTTTCCTTTAGATGAGGAGGCGAGGATACATGTTCCATAATGAGTGACTCCGGAAATTTGGAGTGAACTGTGTGATTATTGGGCCTTTACGAAGGTTAAGGTTTGTTTTCTTTCTCTTCACATTTGCTTCCATTATTTTTGTTTTTGCATTTAATGACTATTTATTTTCTTTATTTAGGAAAAGTGTAAGAAATACAAGGTTAGCAAAGGAAAAATTAAAACTCTTCACAACACCGGCTCTAGATCATTTGTTGTTGTATGACAAGAATTTGTAAGTTCTTTTTTTAGAAGTTATTATTATATTAGCAAATACAGTATAATCTATTGTGTTTCAATTTGTTTAAATTCATATTACAGAGTCAGACTCAACTCTATGGACAAGAGTGTGATAGGATCACACTCTACAAACTGACACACTATAACGAAGGTGAAGGCTGGACGTTTGAAGAAGCGTAGAATAATTACGTAAGTATAAAAATTTTAATTTTATAGTTTATTTATTTATGTAATACTAACTAATATATTTGAATTACGTCACGATTTTGTGTTTTAAATTGTAGGATAAGATACAGGAGATGTTTTAGAGATCATTGTCTAACGGAAATGAGCCCAATATGGATGACATTTGCAATAACTTCCTTAGAACAAGATTAGGGTATATCAAAGGTATTAGGTATGACCCTAAGTCAACTGGTTCATCATCATCATGACCAGCTTATGTAATGACGCTTCAAGAGGAGAACCAGTCGCTTAAGGCTCAGTTACAATGTAATGAAAAAAAGTTAAATCTACTGAAGAAAAATTACAACGTAATGAGCAAAAAATAGATCGTGCTAAAATAGAGTCGACTAAGCTTAAAAAGATCGTCAAACAAATATTTGGGTCAAACTTTGTAAGTAGTAGTGACGATGAGGAGTCTTAGTTTGTGCATAAATTTTTTTCTTAAGTTTTGTAATTAACATTTAATTACATTTTTGAGAAATGCATTTAATTTTTAATTATGAAACATTTTTATTTTATTTTACTTAATTATTATTCAAACAATGTCACCAACAATAATTAAAAAAATGTGACTTAATGATAATTCAAACCATGTTAAAAACAATAACATGAATTAAAAATTTTATTAAAAATTATAATTAAATGATAAATTGGTAATAGGAAAATTATAATTAAAAATAAAAATTCTTCACTAAAACTATCTAGCTACAAATTCAAAATCGCCACAAAAACTTTTTACCTACGTTTCCCAAAACGTCTCTAATAACCTTTAGCTACGTTTCCAAAAATGTAGCTAAATCTATTATGCTATGTAAATAAATCAACGGTAAACATTATTGCCTACGCCTACGTTAACATAGTTAATTTCCTTTACCCACTAAAATCAAACGTTGCAATACATCATTTGCGACAATTTTGTGTCTCCTCGCTTATTCCTTTTCGCAACGGACTATTGATTGTAGCAAAATCAGTTAGGCGACGAATTTGTGAAAATGTCGCAAATAATTATTCGCTGCCAAATTTTTTACAACCATTGGTTCAATGATTTTTTTGCAATTGCAAAGAAGTTTTTGCGATAATATGTTGTCCTTTAGTGATGAAATTTTTCGTCGCCAAAACCATGTTCTATTGTAGTGACCAAGCTGTTTTAAACTAAGAGAAATAGCTCCTACTTTTCACATAAATAATAATTGTATATGTGAATAGTATTTCGTATATTCAAACTACAGAGCATTCAATAAGTAGATACATACATCCTAAATTAGAGTTTGATACAACTTGTTGAAACAATTAGGGAGAATGAGAAAAATAACAACTCAATTAAGATTAGAAGAAATAGAATTCAAAATATTATTATAAGTAAACAAAGTTAGAATACAAACACTGCTTAACTATAAATTACAAATATTAATTTGTAACTTAGAACTTATAAGATTAGAATTCTCATAAACTCTACTTTTAGGCACTTGAATTTTTTATAGATAAAACAAGAAAATATAAGAGTATTTCTAAGTGAATGAAACTAATTATAAACGTACAATTCAATTTGTTATAATTATTATGCATTTTAATATTTGCATCACAAATTATTTATCTTTATCTAAATATTTTTTTGTAATATTTAAATTCTTTGCATGTGAATAATACTTTAATGTTGTGAGATATTTAGATTTTTCTAGGACAAAAACATATGAAAAACGACCATATATATGCACAGTAAATACTATATAGTCCACCACACAATTTACCTCTAACCATAAGACACCACATTAAGAAATAACTCTAGGAACCAAGATCCTCGTTAAACCTACATGTTTTTTGCTGAGATTCCGGCGTCTCTCACGCTTCATTGCACGCGCAAAATTGAGCAATTGAATGGAAGAAAAATCAGAGGGCACTCCATGGTTGATTTTTCCACCATATTTTTGAAGTTTGGCGCCGGCCATGGCACGATCGGTTGTAGGCTGGTAGAGTAAGAGTTCTTAATGAACCCATGCTTGTACAGACCCGCAAAAAAAAGGGATGAACAACTTTCTCGAGGAATAAAATCTTTGCATTGTAATAAAACAGGACAACTTTCTGTGTTCTTCTTATGAGAATGAAAGAAGATTTGGTTTTATATTATTTCGATTACTGAAGTATTATGTTTTGATACCTTTTTGTGTTCAATCGAGTTGTTTTTTCTCCTTTGATCCGTTGGCAGGTCTGCACGACCTACTTGGAGTTTAACGGGAATTTTGTCTCTAGCTGGCAGCTGGTGTACGCACATCTTCTTGCCTTGTAAGAGAAATAGCATTTGATAATTTGGATGATCAATTGACAAAATCTCAATATTTTACCGTTTTCCTTTGTTTTTAAATCACTCAAAGCATATTCTTTTGAGGGAACAAGGGAATAACTTGCAACTTTATGAGTCGATATTATTTTGTATTTAACGAATTAATGATAATTTTTGTTAAAATGAAATTGTTTGTTTAAATTCTTTTTAAATTAAACTAACATTGAAATTTTTAATCGTAGATATACATAAATACACAGACAAAGCTTTTAACAAGATGAAATCCAAATGAATTCCAAAATATCTGAGTATTTGATATCTTTGACGAGTGTATTGACAAGCTGAGGCTAGCTGGTAACAATATATATATTATGTGGATAACACCATTAAGTTGGAGCACAGAATTTTATAGTATTGGCTTCGGGGCATGAGACACGTTGATGCTCTCTCTGTTCATTGTTTAATAAACCATAAATGCTTTGATTATTCTGTTCATCTCGTGTTACGTGGGTTTCAATTTTAGTACATATTGTAGGTTAATGATGAGGTTTGAGCATAGTTAAAATCATAATTTTGAGATGATTGTGTCAACTAATATAGGTTAAAGTTATTAAATTTGATATACTATTATTTTGCTGTAACATTGGTTAATGCGTAGTCGACCAATATGCCTATTAGTTTATCAGTATTCTAATGACCATTGAATGATTAAGAAGGGTCTAAAACAGGTTTTTTTATAACTTGTTTTTGTATCAAGAAGCATTTAGGTGTATTTTACACACATTTATAATTGTTTTTCAATCATTAGAGTATCATTGTTTCATATTTATATATGTGAATGATCCTTTTTGGAGTTATCAAGTAAATAAATGAGATATTTTTGAGTTGTAATCCTTTGTTGTGGTATTAGATATTGTACTTAGGGGTGATTTAAGTGGGATTAAGTTTCTTTTTACCTTAGAAGAAGATTGTAAGAATGGTTCCTCTTTATTGAGAAAGACTATACAAAGGTTATTCTTCCCCTTGAAAGATGAATTATAATAGAATTCGAAAAAGTGTCTTAGGAGTGGATGTAGGCAAGGGTTGTTTGTCAAATCACTATAAATTGATTTGCATTTTCTCTTCCTTATCCTCTTCAAAGTATTGCTCAATTATTTAATTAATTCATATTAAACAATTTCCTTGTCTTTATTTATATCGATTGTTGTGAATTAATTATTTTGGTTAGAAAATTATTGAATTTTATAAATAAGTAATTCACCTCCCTTTTGGTGCCAATAGGGACTAACAAGTGATATCATAGCTGGTCTATTAGATTGGCATTTCTAACAAAATTCTATAACAAAGATCATAATGATATATTTAGGAGCATTATCATCATTGTCATTCAACCAAGAAGGACAAAACATTAATAGACCAACTTTCTTTGATGATGATGATTACATTTATTGGAAAACTAGGATGAAATAATTTTTAATGACTAAACGTTAAGACATTTGGAAAATAGTGTCAAATTGTACCTTTATTCCTATGAAAATTATAGATAACAAAAAGGTATCCACGTTAAAGGAATAATGAGAATTTTAAGATAAGATACCAATTTCCTTGAATAGTAGGACTATACATTTCCTTTTTTGTGCATTAAAAAGAAATGAATTCAACAAGATCTTTATATGTGAAATGCCTCACTAAATTTGGTGTACTTTAGAAGTTACACATGAGGGAATTAATCAAGTAAAAGAGAGCAAAGTATGAATGCTAAGATATCAATATTTCAAATGAAGCATGATGAAAGCATATATAACATTTGTACTAGATTTATTAATATTATTAATGATCTCAAAGGTCTTGAAAAGAACTATAGTAATGTTAAAATGGTAACAAAGCTGCTTATGTCACTTTTAAAGATGTGGGAAGCTAAAGTGATGGTTATACAAGAAGCTAAGGATCTAACAACATTAACATTGTAGGAACTTATTGGATCTCTCCTCATATAGAAATGAGGCTCCAAAAGATACAAAAAGAAATAAAACTCCCAAAGAAAAGGAATTTAGCATTCAAATCCTTAAAGGAAGAATTGAGTGAAGAGGAAAAGACGTCAACTAGTGAAAGTGATGAAGAAAACATTGCCTTAATTACTAAAAAATTCAAAAAAAATTTGAAGAATAAAGTCTGAAAAAAGAAAGGACTTCAAGGAAAGTAAAAGTGCTTAAAAATATAACTTCTACAGCATTATTTGCATTAAATTTAAAAAAATAGACCATATAAAGTCACAATGTCCTTTACTCAAGGATAACAATAAGTATGGGAGAAACTATAAGAATGAGAAGAAGGATAAGAAGAAAACAGTTAAAGTGGTAACTAGGGATGACACAAGTGAATCCAAAAGTGAGCATTCAGAAGAAGAGATTGCTCATATATGCTTTACCACTATAGACAATGATGAAGTAAAATCTAACTTTAAATTTTGTGATAGTGATAATGATTTGACATATGATGAATTAATTAAACGTTTAGAAATCATGAGTAAGAAAAATAAAGAAATTATCTTTAAAAATCAAGGACGTTTAAAAATAGTTTTCTTTATATATGAATGAGAATTAAAAGATGAAAATTAAATTGTATAACATTAAAGCAAAAAATGTGATTATTGATAATAATCATGAGTTGAATGGATTAAGGCATGAGAATAAAACATTACAAAAAGGAGGTAGATTGCTTTAAGGACATATTGTCCACGTTTACTAAAGGGAGTGAAAAACAAAAAACATGCTATAAGCTTAAAAAAAATCCAATGATAGGCATAGAATAGGATATAACCATAGAAGTGACGACAATTCTAAAGCCATATTTGTTAAATGAAAATAATTGCATAGTGAAGAACTATTGCCTGATATGAAAAATGAGTATAGAACATCCATATTTAGGCATATGTATGCATATACCACATCCACTAGGACTAATTCTAAAAGAAAACATCATGTTTTCATACGTGGCTCATAACTTAGGCATATAGTTTAATACTTTCAAGGGAATAATAGGCATAACTTTTATGATAACATACAAACCCACTCATCCCCATTTAGACCTCCAAAAAGAATAAACCAAGCTTTCATTCATAGTAGGCATCATGTATATAATCATAGGACAATTCACTTCCTTAAGAGAATATTCAACAACTTTAATATCCAATGAAAAAATTCCATATTATGCATACATATGATGACGTCTAAGAAATGCATTTATGCATCATCATTACTAATATAACATGGTATGTCTTTTTATGGTAAGTATGAATATATTGATAGATTTTGTTTTCTTAAACAAAGAATGTCAAGTAAAACCTTGAAAGTGTGGGTTGAAAAGAAGAAGGAGACTAACAACCAAGGAACTAAGCTTATTTAGGCCCTAAAACACATCAATAACCTTAATTTGTAAGGCTATTAGAAAAGAAAGAGAAAACATTATATAGTAGATATAGAAGTTATTGAATTGAGTATTATTGAGGAGTTTATGCATTTTATCATAATAAATCTAACCTTCTTACCTCCAAGAAAGTCTTGAAGATGTTATTTAGGATGTGGAAATTTTATCCACTAAAGACTTTTCAAAATAGATAATTGTTAAACCAAGTAAGAGAGATAAGAAGGTTGAGAAGCCCCCAATAGATTGTAAACTTAAGAAGAATCTTCATTCAAATCTCTCATAAGTAACATTCAACAAAAGGTAATTACTAGTTCCTAATTTAGAAATATGTGAAAACTTGTGTTATGTATCAACTGAGTCTAAATTCTTGGTGATGAATATTTTGCTTTGCATTGTGAATAAGGAATCGATAATTTTTCAAGGTATATTGCAAACTTTAGTACCAAAACTTAAAGACTGTTGTACAAAATAAGACATTAAATTAGAATTTATATTAATTGGGCAATAATTTTTCTAAACTTTTTAATGAGGATAAATTAGATTTGGTTATTTGGGAATTCTATATGATAAGGATAACCTTATGTGATTTAACTACTAAGTTAGTCGATATATGTTTTAATAGTTTTTATTTAAAATTTGATGTTATTTTTTAACATTTTAGAAAATAATAGTCAACCAATATCTAAGTGTGATCGACCAATGTACCCAAAAAAAGTAAATTTTTACCTTTTTTCTTAATGTTTGTTCATGGTCTAATCGCTTGTTTGGTCGCCTAAACGGCCACACTAATCGACTAGTATCCTTCAGTGGTTGATTAATGTTCTTGATTCTAAGACTCCTTTCTTTCCTAAGAGTTTATTATGAGTTTGGTTGCATGTATTAGTCAACTAGATACCCTAAGAGTTTATTATGAGTTTGGTTGCATGTATTAGTCAACTAGATACCCTCAATGGTCGACTAACGTTAAAGGCCACCTTTAATCGACCAACATTAAATAAAGGTAAAAAAGTAAAGCAAGTGCTCTAATATTAAAGGTCAATTAATAAAAATTGGTTGACCAATATACTCCACTGGTTAGCAGATTGGTTTTAAAAATAAACCGTTTTTTGAACCACGCCTCCCTGCTCACTCTCCCGTTTCTTTGATACACCAATACTAGTTAACCAATTGAGTCATATGGTCAACTAATCCTCTTGTATTGATATCTCCTTTTTCTCTTTTCTTCTTTTCTCATACTTTATATCTTCAAAACTCCTAAAATAATTTTCTCTCTTTTTAAAAAATATCATACCTTATTATAACTAGGTACCCTCTTTAATTTCCCTCTTTTTGTTACAGATCATTAAAATTAACTTTTTCTTTGGATAAATCGCTAAAATTTGGGATTGTTTAATAATGTTTATGTCTTTGAAATCATTTTCATAAATTACATGATTCACTCAAATGTTTTTAATCAAGTGTGATTGCATCATATTTGTCATTTTAGAATTTCAATTTTAAGTACTTTATTTTTATCATTATTTTTGAATTTTTGGGGCATTCAAAATTATAAACTTTTTTAGTTGTTGGATAACAAAATTATACTTATATTTGTTTCAATTCCAACATCTAATTTTGTTAAAACTTGCCTTTGTTGCTTTAACTGAATTTTTAACTTAGGCATAATATTAAAATTAGGAATTTTTCAAAATTAAATATAATTAGGGATATTTATTCCAAAATTGAGCGTTAATTTGACTCTTTAAAATTTTCAATGGAACTCTTTGAGGAGAAAGTTTGTCATTCTTAATCAAATATGTTTTGATTATTTTTGACAAGATAGTTTGAAGTATGACTCTTTACATTTTGCATTTTTAGATAATGATTTATTTTTTATGATTCCAAAAAGGGGGAAGAAAGATTGATGATATTATATTTAAAAAGAGGTATACCATTCAAGGGGAGTGATGAAATTCAAAGGGAATATTATTTTGTTGTTTTTGTATTTCTTGCCTTTTATATATTATGCTTGAGCAAATTTATGTAATCTATATATATGGATATTTTTTTTAATTTTGAATATCTCTTTTGTTCTTGATATTGAACTATACTCTTCATATTGAAATATGTTTTATACATGAATTAAGAGGGAGCTAATCATTATCTTAATATTTATTTATGTGCTTAATCTTATTATTATTCTCTAATGTCACGAGTGTTTTTTTATCATAAAAAAGGGGGAGATTATTTAACCAAAAGAGGTTCCAATTGGTGTTTTGATGATAATAAAACATAATTGCTACTTGTGAATTTATTATTTTGATGAAAGTATATAAGAACAAATTGAAACATTAGCTCAAGAAGATAACTTATGAAGTTGATAAAGATAAGTTAAAGTTTACAACCGTCAAAATAAAGATTAAACCAAGAACAAAAGAAGATCAAGACTAATCAAGGTCATTCTTTAGTTTTTAATATTAATTGTAATCATAATTTGTTAATTTAATACTCTAAAAGGCTCACCATGCATAAGCATTTTATTTCACTTTATTGCATGGAACTCTACATTTATCAAGAGGCATTGAAGCTTTTAATTTTAATTAAAAAAATCTTTATATTTCAAACAATCTTGGGGGAAATTTTGGGAAGTGTTTAAATTATAACTGAATTAAACAAATTGGTTTTGAGCATTTGGAGTTATTAAAATCATATTTTTGAAGTGAATGGTCAACCTATATAGGTTAATGATCAATTAATATAAGTTAAAATTGTTAAATTTGATGTACCAATAAGCTTATTCTGACATTGGATAATGTATTGGGAAACTAATGTAAATTAAAGTTGTTAAATGAGTTTGCTATGACATTAGGTGACCAATACGCTTATTGGTTGATCAGTGTTCTAATGGCTAGTAAATTTAGAGCTTTTAATGTATACTAGCATATAGTTATTATGATAGTTTTTGGCTCTAACTACTAAAAAGGATCCCATGCACTATAAATAGATGTTTTATCATTAGTTTTTCCATCAAGAAGCATTTATGTGTATTTTACACATATTTCTAAGTGTTTTTCAATCACTTAAGCATCATTATTTCATAATTATATGCGTGATCCTTTTAGATTTATCAAGTGAATAAGTGAAATAATTTTGAGTTGTAATCCTTTGTTGTGGTATTGAATAATGTACCTAGGGTGATCTAATTAGGATTAAGATTCTCTTTACCTTAGAAGAAGATGTAAAAATAGTTCTTCTTTACTAAGAAAGATTGTACAAAGGTTATTCTTTACTTTGAAAGAAGAATTTAATTAATTTATATCGAACAGTTTCCTTGTCTTCCTTTACATTGAATGTTATTAATTAAGTATTTTGGTTAAAAGATTATTGAATTTTGTAAACACCCAATTCACTCCCCCTCTCAGGTGTTATTAGGGAAAAACACAAAGTGTCCATAATAAAGCTCCTATTCGAAGATGTAAAATTGGAGCTAAAGAAAAACAAATATTTTTCTGATTTAATTTCCAAACTTGAGGCTTATGAAAAAGTTAGAAAGCCCCTTTGAGATAAAGAGCATACGTGATTCCAGATTCATTTAATAGTGTCATTATCGATAGTTAACTACTATTATGACATGAAACTCATCATTCCCTTGAAGTAAATTCCTTTACTAACATGGAGATAAATCTCAACACTATAGTCTAAACCATAA
The DNA here is from genome assembly GCA_025594535.1 of Erythroxylum domingense. Classification (NCBI taxonomy): domain Eukaryota; kingdom Viridiplantae; phylum Streptophyta; class Magnoliopsida; order Malpighiales; family Erythroxylaceae; genus Erythroxylum; species Erythroxylum domingense. Next base: position 36,921,794 of record JANQBM010000222.1, read on the forward strand.
TCAAGCGACCAACTTGATTATTCAATTGTGAATCAATTAATTTAGATTCTAATAATATACATGTTTCCCATACATCTTTATGTATATTTATATTACTTACAAAAGAATCTTGGTACCTTATGACTAGTTTTATTATGCTTATACATATAAAACCAAACTCTTTTGTTTCATTAATAATAAATATTTTTATTAAAAAAAGTAACTGGAAGAAAATTAAGTTATAAGTAAATACACTTGCTTTCCAGGGTACTATATTTACATAATTCCAACAATCTCCCACTTGCCCTAAAGCAAGTTTGACATATCCCTCATTCCCATCCCTACTAAATGACCCTTAAAACTCTTTTGAGATAGCGTCTTCGTAAATGGATCATCAAGGTTTTGCTCTGTAGGAATCTTTACCACTTTCACCTCACCACGTTGTATTATCTCCCTTATGAGATGATACTTTCTCTCAATGTGTTTGGCAGTTTTATGGTTCTGAGGTTCTTTAGAATCAGCCACAGCCACACTATTATCACAATAAGGTGTAATGACTTTTTCTGCCTCTGGAACTACCTCCAAATCATTTAGGAACTTGTAGAGCCAGATTGCTTCCTTTGCTACTTCACAAGCAGCAATATAATCAGCCTCCATAGTTGAATCAGCAAGACAAGGTTGCTTGATACTCCTCCAGACTATTGCTCCACCTCCTAAAACAAATATAAAGCCAGAAGTTGATATCCTTGAATCAACATCTGATTGGAAATCGGAATCTATATATCCTTTCAAAATAAGATTACTTCCAGAGTAAACAAGCATTAAGTTCTTCGTCCTACGAAGGTACTTCAGTATACACTTAACCACAGTCCAATGCTCCATTCCTGGATTGGACCGAAATCTGCTTACCAGTCCTACTGTATAATAGATATCCAGTTTAGTGCAAAGCATTGCATACATTAAACTTCTAACTACCGAAGCATATGGAATGTTATGCACGCGTTCAACCTCCTCTTGGGTTTTAGGTGCTTGTTCCCTTGAAAGTTTGATTCCATGTTTAGTAGGTGTGAAACCCCTTTTGGAATCTTGCATGGCCAACTTATTGAGCATATTCTCAATGTAGGTTAATTGAGACAAGGATATTTGTTTATTCTTACGATCCCTTATAAGATTGATCCTTATAACGTAGTTATCCTTTCCTAAATCCTTCATTGAAAACTGTTCATTCAGACATCCCTTAACAATAGATAACATTTCTACATCATTCCCAATAAGCAGAATGTAATCAACATACAGAATTAGAAAAATAACCTTTCCTTCTTGTATCCTTTTATAGACACAAGGCTCATCTAGGTTTTGTATGAACCCATAGGTTTTGATAGACTTATCAAACCTAATGTTCCAAGAAATAGATGCTTGCTTAAGTCCATAAAGGGACCTTTGCAATTTGCATACCTTATGCTCGCTACCTGCCTCAACAAAACCATCTAGTTGGGCCATATAAATGGTCTCCTCAAGATCCCTATTAAGAAATGCAAACTTGACATCCATTTGCCATATTTCATAATCGAAATAGGTGCAATGGACAAAAGAATTTTGATGGGCTTAAGCATGGCAACTGAAGAAAAAGTCTCCTCATAGTCTATACCCTCTTTTTGAGTATAGCCTTTTGTTACCCATCTAGCTTTAAAGGTCTCTATCTTTCTATCTGATCCTCTTTTCCTTTTGTATATCCATTTACATTGTATGGCTTTTATACTTGGTGGTAGATTTATAAGGATCCAGACTTCATTAGAGTACATGGAATCTATTTCCAATTCCATTGCATTGAACCATTTTTCTGCATCAACATCATTAATAGCTTGTGTATACGTAAAGGGATCTATTTCTTCTTAGTCTGAGATGACTATAATGCCTTCTCCTAGACCTAGATACCTATCTGGCTATCTCATAACCCTCCCACTATGTCTAAGCACAACTTGATGTTTAGGTTGCTCTTCCGATTCAACTCTTGAATCCACTTCGACATCATGTTCTGCTATATCCATATCAACTCTTGAATTAGATGAAATAGCTAACTCTTTTAGTACTGCTTCATTTCTTCCTTTGTGATTTCTCACAAATTCTTCCTCTAAGAAGGTCGCATTTATCGACACAGATACCTTCCTATCCTGAGGACTATAAAAATAATACCCTCAAATACCTGTAGGATATCCTACAAACAAACATACTTCTGACCTTGGTTCCATCTTTGTGGATTCAGGGTTTAGAACATGGGTTGGGCAGCCCCAAGTCCTCAAGTGTCATAATGAAGGAACTCGACCAGTCCACAACTCCCTAGGTGTTTTAGGAAATGATTTGGATGGAGCAAAGTTGAGAAGATATGTTGCCGTTTGTATGGCATATCCCCAAAACGATTTTGGAAGGTTGGCATAGGACATCATCAATCTTACCATTTCCAATAGACTCCTATTCCTCCTCTCAGCTACACCATTCTATTGAGGTGTTCGAGGAG
>JANQBM010000222.1:36989842-37004390 GCA_025594535.1 Erythroxylum domingense
AATGAGTTGTAATTAAATTACTTGCAACTTGTTATCAATTTCTCCTGTAGCAAAATTCTTAAGAAAAATATGAGAAACTAAATAAATATCATTTAAAATATAGGTAATTAATAAAAATATAAAACTACTAATAATCATCGAACAGTAAATATGATACGAAGAAAAATATTATGATAATAATATAAATTGCTTATTTTTTTACACGAAAGCATAAAAACTTTTAATGTTTTCTTCACTTGTGAAAATGCAAATGACATTCACAGAGAAAAAAAAATCTAAAAATCACTAAAAAAATTACAAATATAATTATTAATTAAAATGTATAATTTTAGAAAGACACTCTTGCATCGTAAAGTTAAAAGGCTTACTTAAAAGAATTCAATGCACTCATCCTTTAATACAAGTAAAGATAATATTTGATTTCTAATAAATATATGTTATATTTTCTTATTTTATATTATGTTTTAATTTTTATAACACTTGTTAACTTGTATTAAATGATATTTCTTTCACTACAATGTATCATACAAGCAATTTTAAAATCATATTACATTAAAATTAAGAATATTTTGAATTATGTGAATTTACTCTCACATATATCAAATCTAGATAATTTTTATTTAAATATCTAAATTTACTAAAATATAGTTTTAGCATTGTAGTTACTTAATGTGAACATTTTTAAAATTATTAAAATTTAATAATAATTAATCATTGGATTCGATTCTTATGAATAAAAATTCATGATATAATACTAAATGTACCCAAATTTCAAGATAACTAAATTCTACTAAGAATATTTTAACATATATAAAACCAAATATATCACTTCAATATTGTATATATTCTGTGTGCTAATATTTATAATTAATTAAAAATTAATTATTATCAATATTTTGTATATTGATTTATTTTATAATTAGAGATTCATTATATTAAAAATAAAATTATATAATTTAATATATATATTTAAATTTAAAATAACTTTCACCATAATTAACCGCATGCCAAATCATGGTGAATTTAACTTTTAGGTATACATATAAAATCGTGTATATATACACACACACATGCATGTATGAATGTAAGTCGTAGGTGATGAGTAAAAAGGAACAAGATTTCCTTTCAAGTATAGTTATGGAAAAGGACGATCTAATGGTCAGTCTCTATGAATAACAACAAATGGAGATACAATTCGTACGTAGTTATTGCATGATTGAAGGAAATATAAGTTATTTCCGATGTTAGAATAACGTGCAACATGTTTAATTCTAGGAGGCCAAAATACTAAATATCTGGGATTTGATGTTATATGGCACGAATAATGCTAGTGATGCCAAGACTTGTGCTACTACTAACCATCTAATGTTTTGATCGGTGAAATATTGTTTAACTGAAGAATTGTATTAATAATAATTAGTTAGATTATAACATGTCAATCAGTAAGACACGCTTAATATAAAAGTGTTAGTCACTAGTCTTACATTGTGTTGCAATTCACTCGGTGCATATACTTGAATCTTGATGCATCTGTATAATAATGATTTCAACCCCAAGAATTTGGCTTGCAGAATTTGTAATTATCGAAATCTTATGAGGAGTAAGGCTACGTATTACTACACTCCTTCAGATTCTTGTTGTTCAACTCCTGTTGACCAAGTGTGGAGTAACGAAATCCATAGTGATGGCTTTGATAATCTCAAGAACTTCGATTTCTAGGTCTTCTCAGTACTTTTGGAAGTATATTCAATGGTTTTAAAAAAACCGATTCAATTGGCAAGAGACATACTCTCCACCTTGTTTTTTGAGTTGGAATTTTGTGATGAGAGGGTAAAGAGAAGACAATTTTCTTGAATGCAATTAGTTCGGATTGAAACGACTTACCTAAATTTCGACTGGTAACATAGCTGGGAATTCAAATTATATCTTACAAACTTACTTCGAATTACGGCGGTCAGACATAAATGAAGCTTCCATAAAAATTTAAGAAAGACTAGACATTGATTAGCGTATTAGTAAAATCAAGGTCCCTACGTTGTAATAGGAAAGTGCAACTTGTCCCAAGCAGGGAAACAATGGATTGGTTTGCATGCCATCTTTAGTAACACACACTTCATTTTAGTTACCCACAAGTGAGATCAGATGAGGGTTTCTAGTTGTGGTTGGATATTTTCGGGATAAAAAAAACATGTAGGCTTCAAAACCAAGATGATATCTTTACACATCAAATAGATATATAAACAAGCCTAAGAATGATCGTCTCAATAAGTTATGATTTGTATATGAATTTGATATATAAACAAGCTTAAGAATGATCGTCTCAATAAGTTATGATTTGTATATGAATTGGATGACATGCTGTAGCTAAGGCCAATATTCTGGTCATATAAACCTTTAACTGAAGCAAATAAGGTGTAGCTGGTGTCAAAGTTAAGGTTGTGCCGTGAGATTTGTGGATTTAAAAGCTATTTCCTGTTAACGTCAGGTCCTGGCTGTGAAAAATCGAAGGCAAAGATTTTGTTGCTTTCAAATGTCTCTCAAATCTCGACAGAAGCTAAGCTGCCAAGGGCCCGGATTTGACAGGAGCCAAATTGTCTTACTTATGAAAGACATCTTGCAAATCAGTGAAAGGATATGTCAAGTTTTTACTCTTCTATTTTTAGTGAAATTAGAAATTAAAAATAATTAAATAATAATTATTGCAAAGTGGCGCAATATTTAATGAATGATGTGATTGCAATTACAAGTAATCTAAGCATAATTAGCTGTATTTTACATTTTTTTTACCTCATGATTTCTTTATTTTCTTTTAAGGAAAAGATTTAAAATTACATAGTACGTCGAAAAAGACAAGTTCCCGACGTTTCAACACAAAGTAAACGAGCATAAACTAAAGAGCTCTAAACAACCTGGATGTAACACGGACAAAATTGGCATAATATCCAAAATAATAATCTACATCTACTTTTTAGTATCCACTTGCTTGCGGAGGTTCTCAAAGCTTTATGATGTTAAGTCTAGTGAAGGGTTTAGGAGAACGGAGATATTTATGGAAGGTCCAACAAATAGTATCAGGTAACAATGCGATCAACTGTTTCCGCTGATGTTTCATTGACATGATTTGTTGACGTTAATTGTTTTCATTCATCTTTCTTCAGTTGGTTTTCAGGGGTCAGAACAGGAGATAAATTAGGGTTGCTGGATGCCTGAACTCCAATTGAAAAGAGACATGAAGATCATAAGCTGATGATGCAAATCGGAAACAAAAGTGGTCTCAATCAAAACACCATTTTCCTATGTGGCCTCCTTTAACAAAAGAACTCACTTTAGATCTCTAGCTATAGGCCAAAAGTGACCTGTTAAATTACATTCTCCACAAACTTTGATGTCTATTTATCAGATATTACACAAGAAGATATTTTATGGTGTGTCTGTTCCGGTGCCACCACTGAAACTTCAATGACTCCGCCTCATCGTCATCAGCCTATTCAGGGTCGTTGGTTATATTGCTCGACGATCTCACCTTCATTGGAGTTTTTACCTCTGGACATAAGGCTAGGAATACGCATATTTCTCAATTTAACCAAAAAATGTCTAAATAGTGTACAAATTGTACTGAATTTAGTGATTATAACACATAATCTCGCACTTGCATATTATAGCACTTATTAGTAATTGGATTTGAACGCATCATTTCACATGTGGGACTCGAGCGTTGGCAGCAAATAAGCTGCCAGTGCCAGCACCACCCACAACTATCAAAACACCAAAGAACATTCTTTTCTTAGTTTAGCTTTTGACAACTTAATGGAACGTCACTGTCCAATCCATTTACCCTCTCTTCCAATCAAGTGCAAAGGCGAAAGAAGAAACCACTATCACTAATTCAGAGTCTCAAGAAGCCCGGACTCCGCGGAAACATGGAGCCGCTTTCGTCCACCTCTTTTGGAACCTAAAGCCAAGACCATCAACACTCACCCTAACAAATATACCTAACTCAACCATAGTCAGTTAACCCCTGCTCAATTATTATTTACCTGTGCTGTCTTCTTTCTCAGACTGCCTATATAACGTTACTTGTGCTCTTACCTATAGTTTCTTGCTCAAAAATCTGGGCTCATCCTTTTATTTCTTGTGAACTAAGAAACTGAATTGACGCACTTTTCTTGTCCGGAATTTATCACTTTCATGTGCCGGAAAATCCTCCAAGATGAGCTGTAATGGGTGTCGAATTCTGCGAAAAGGTTGCAGCGAGGATTGTGTGCTAAGACATGGCTTGGAAGGCATAGACAACCCTCAAGCACAAGCTAATGCCACCATCTTTGTCTCCAAGTTCTTTGGTCGCGCTGGTCTCATGTCTCTCATTTCCTCCGTGCCCCGAAACCAACGTCCCTGTTAGTGATACATGTCGTAGCGCATTTGTTATTAAGTGATGAAAGTTATGATCTTTTTTGCACTGTTGGAGAAGAACTTCGTGTGGCTTTAAAAGAGTCGTTTAGAATCTGAATGAAGATTTAAGTCTTTCTTCGACAACTATCAATTTGAATATCTCGAACAGGGATAATGTTGATGTTATGTGTTATTATGCGTTTTGCGAATCTGATTCTAATTTCTGTTGTTTTCTCTGTCAGCGTTGTTTCAGTCACTTCTATACGAGGCTGTAGGGCGAACGGTGAATCCAACAACTGGTGTGTTAGGACTTCTGTGGGCAGGAAACTGGCACCAGTGCCAAACAGCGGTCATGACGGTGCTTGGCGGCGGTACTATAGAACCTCAACCATCAGAATTTGATGGCAGAACTCCAGGACCTGATTTTGCTACTTTCCCACAGTGTGGTGGTTTTGTGCCAAGAGGATTAAGACATGCTGGTTCAGGGTCTTCAGGAAGAGCGTCGAAGAGGAATAGGCCAGATGACGGTGACAGTGACATAGCCAAATGTGGATTAGCTGTTCTTGATCTCTCCTTGAAAAACCCAACGGAGAAGCGACGAGCAGAGTCGCCATCGGTGGAATCTGAAACGACGACGTTAGGGAGTGAAGCAGGGTGTAATGCTGGAGGCTTTCAGGCAAATGAAACAAAGCTTTTGAGACTATTTGTTTGAGAACAATATCAGATTGATACCGGAAAACGCAACCAAGTGTATGCTTAGTTCTCCGGAAGTTGTAAGGAATTCATAGATTTGATCCAAGAGTGCTCACTTATTCTTAATCAATCAAGTTAAGAGAGACTCTGATGAGAAGATCATACAAAATCCTGTCTCCTGGCAAGATAATATTAAAACCTCCCCCAGCCGAGCCTAATTACTTTCCTTAATTTTATCCTCTTTTCTCCAAGTTGTAATCAAGATATGCTTATAAAATCCGTGGCAGAGAATGTTTTGAATATATTTCTTTTAATTATTTTATTATGAGAGCTTTTATATCACCTAGTAATGCCTTTCACAAAGAGCTGTGGCCTGTGGGAAGCATTTCCTAAATACAAATTCCTAATATTTCCTGCATATCTCTCTTTTGCAAATTCTGTTCTTGTATCCATCTCAAGCCAGTAGTTTTGACTACTTATGCACTAAAGATTAAAAATAAAAGTTTTAACTACTGTGTAGTTAATCAATAGTTGCCATGTTCTGAAGCAGTTTTGGCAATTGCTCTCGTGCCTTCAGATCCCTTTATCACCAGAATGGAGGAACATAAGGAGCTGTGATCAATTTTTGTGCTAACTATGTGTTTAATGGCTCAACGAGAATCAAGGTAGGACTCTTACATTTTTTCCTTTACTGGAAATATTTCTTCTTATAGAAGTGTGAACTAAATCCACGTCAAGAGATCAATTGCTTGTAGATCTTCTTAGCTTACATAACCAAATACAAGGAAAATAATAAAAGTTTCAGTCATCATGTCACAATCCCATCATTGATGATTACAAGTTCTCAACTTCTTAGCTTCAGGAAACTTTGCGCAGAAGTTTGCCGGTAGGTTGCTGAACATATTTTACCAATATTGGGGATTTGTTCAGAGCATATTTTCAATATATAATTAACATCAAATAAAACATGATACTCTTCTCTGAATTGTATGTAGAACATTGGAAACCATAACGTGGTTTGAATTATTTTGTTACTCAAATTTGGCCACCGATTGATGCATATTATGGTACAAGATCTCATTATATATTTTCAAAGCTGTGTTATGGTACAAAGTGAATCTTGCTTGCAAGTGGACTATTAAACTAGTAGGATTATACAGATATGGTACTTGAGAATGTTGGAATCTGCAAAAGTTGGTTAAACTTTTGTAATATTTACCATATCTCAAAGATCAAGTTTTAATTAATACTGTTTAGCTTATGTCCCTGCATCAAAAATTGCACACATGAAAGCTTATATGAGAATAGGATCACAGGGAATTAATCAATTAGGAGGACCTTTTCTTTCCTCGGTCTAGCAAACAGGTCATGAAATAAGAAAATAGATTAAAGGCTTAATTTTGATTTCTTTCGACTTTTTTCTTTTAGTTTTTGAATGAAATGCAAGAAATGAGTAAAAGTGTGTACATGACTTTGGTTTACTGCATCTTTTAGTACACATGAAATCCTTTGTTTCGATTACGGTGTTCTAACCCTTTTTGATTAAATCTCATTCACACATTTATGTAGACTTCACATAAATATGTGGATGAGATTTAATGAAATATGATAAGAACATCATAACCGAAACAGGTGATCTGTTTCCCTTTTAGTGGGCTTTAAAATGATAAAGAAAGCATCGTATGATTGGATATTTTAAATCTAAGAAAAGGTGATTATGATTAGAATTGTTTATTTTAATAAATAATTATAAAATAAAAAATAATAAAATAAAGAAAGAGTCACAATATTAATTTATAGTGATTTAATTAAATAATTCTTGATCTATTTCTATTTTTAAGTTTTATTTTAGAAATAATTATCTTTTTTTTAATAGGTGGGGATGAACTTTTTATATGACATCTTATTTATCATAAGGAAAGATCCTTATAATCATCTTGCTTTATCATACTGATGAGAAACCCTTCACAAATCTTGTTCAAGGTCAAAATAAATACTTACAATTGTCTTACTTTGTAATGGATGAATATGAACCCTTTACAACTCTTATTTAAGATCAAGATGAACCTTCACAATATCCTAACAAATTTTCATAATAGCAATAATTGTATAACTATCTTAAACTTTCTCTTTTTGCTCGTATTAATAAACTATGACTTAATATATGCTATACAATGCACAAATATACTCTTTAGCCTCTCAACTTTCTTAACAATTTTTGGTATGCCAAAAATTCTTCCCTTAACTCAATCTTAACATATTTATACTACAACATATTTCAAAAAGTTGTTAGACACAAGCTAGCTATAATAAGTACTTTCTAGACAAGATTGAATAGCTAATCAACTTCTTTGAATTAATTAGACATCCTTTTATTAAGGTATTAGTTAGCTAGACAAAAATTCTCATATTATTAATTTTTGAAACCCACCATCAACTAGTCATTCATAACCTTTCAGGTAGTTGATGATCTATGTAGTTACATCCAACCTATTATATTTCTTTTTAAACATGGGTTAGGCTATTCGAACTAAACCTTTAGGAATAGAAACAAAGATCTAATAACACTTTAAACATCAAATTTCAACACTTCAAGCTTTTTTTTAAATAATAATGTATCCTATTTTGATAATTTTTTGATTTAAAATCATTTCAAATTTGTTTGAAGATTCAAATGTTTTCTTTAAAGTCTAAAATAAAATTTCTCTTAATTATGAAAATATTTATGCATTATACCTATATGTAAATGATTATGCAATGATTGACCATTAATTCATTGAAATGACTAAGATAAGGTTAAAGTAAAGATTAAAATAATTGTTACATATGAAATGACTTTGTTCTTTCTTATTTTTGGTTCATTTAATGTCATGACCTGAACGGGCACAGGAAACTCGAAAGTTGAAGTCTTCAAATCACATGTAAGATTGAATATTAGTGACAGAAATAATGCAAAATATAAAAAAAAAGTGACAATATGGTCACATGTAAGTACAAACACAATAAAGTATAATAATGTTGGTGTGCATATGAACAAAATTCTTTTTCCAATATGCAAAATCATATCATTGAGGGCACTACAGTATAAGTACAAGTGAAAACAAATGAAAACCATACATAGAAGTAGATATATTATAGTCGACGATCCTCGAAGTCACTCATGTGAAGTTAGTGGTAGCTAACCTAAAAAAAGTAGAGTTGAAGTGAGTCAGACCTCACTGAATAAGTCTATGTTGTTCTACAACACCAAATGGCATGTTCACATAATATATTGTTTATAATAGTATAAACAAATATGTATGATGCATGATAAATCACATGTAATACATAGTAAATCATGAAGAAGGAATATATGTAACACCCTAGTCTCTAAGGATACATCCTCACAACACTATTCCTCGAATGGTTGTGGGGAGCTAAGCATCACTAATTGCCCAGCCATATACCTATACTCATATAGTAAGGCTCTCTTATTCCAAAGGGGCTAGAGAGCTAAGCGTCACCAATAAACTAGCCCTCATTTAATACGTCCAAAGTCACAATCACGTCGATAATATATATGTCAAATAAGGATTTGACTAAGAGTCGAGCATCAATTAGGATCGCCCGTATCATCTCAATGTTATATCACAATCATCTCTTGTAATCAAACCAGTGCGTATTTAGTCTTGATGCAGACCCATTAAGAGATATGTCCTACAAATTTTTTCTCCTCCATATTCACATTCAAACATATCCACACATAAACCAAATATTAACCACACAATTTCTTAAAAAAACACTCAATCATGTAAGGACTATCATAAATGCGTGCAATATGGCATAGGTACCCAAAACTATATCCATATACTTAGATATCATTGTATTACTCGCATAGGCATCACAATAATGACTACTTAAATTACGTACTTATATATATATACTTATATTTACTTATATATATATATATATATATATATATATATATATATACTATGTTATAATATAATATAATATCATATCCACATGCATAAGGATATGAACATCCATCCTATCTTAATTGTCATCAATCATATTAATCTATAATCATACTTAATAGAGGGTATGGATTTGGTATCGGTAGATACATATCAACTTACTTGATTGATGTACTTATTAGTTCGAACCTTATGGGTCCCAGTCCTAATATACCTATAAAATAAGAAAAGAAATATCCTAATCAGTGTCATTTATAAGTTAATGGGCACAATTAACAACCCAGGACTCATTGGGTTTGCTAGGATGATCCAATTATGCAATTCAGCCCTTGATCCTATTCTCATATAAACTTTTCATGATCTTTAATTCGCAAACCGTTTAGAATCTTGCCATGGTTCCTAAGGTAAAATTGTTCAACACAATTTATAGGATTTTGAAAATTTTCTAAAATAAAATTCATCAAAAGATCACTTGAACAGTATCTCTGACGACTAGAATACTCCTAAAGTCATTGAAATATTCCTCTGGTGACAAAATTTTTTTATAGTATCAAAATTCAACAATTTTTATACTAAATGAAAGTTGTTGAAGAGTAAAAACAACTTTTATAACTACAAGAAAATCAAAATATCAACCAATCTCAATGAATTGAAGAAAAATTATTTCAGAGCCCTAACCTCTACTTTCGTCAATCGACAACGATATAGTTAATGATCGGCAATAAGACCATAGGTCTTTTGCTCCTGATATTGTGGGGAGTCTAATGGTGGTAGTGATGGTCAACAACACTCACTAGAGCAGGTGAATCAAAGATTTAATTTTTTCTTTGATTTTTCTTATCGATTTTATGATGATTCTGATGTTAATATGAGGCAAAATAGGTATAGTTGTGACAAGTTTAAAGAAAGGAATTGATTGGTGTATATGGTCAATCAGAGTCATCAACGGTGAAGAATAAAGAAAGGAATGTTTTATAAATAGTAACCTTAGGGGGTGACAATGAAAAATTAGGAAAGATGAAGGTGGACCAGTATATTATACTCGTCAACTAATACGATGAATATAACCATTATAATAAATAACTAGTTCTTAGCTCCAATGACTATTTTGGATCCTAAAAATACTATAAATAGGTGTTTTCTTATTGGTTTTAGCATTAAGAAGGTTTTGTATGTTAAATACACACATTTCAAAGAGTTTTTTAGTCATTTTAGTATGATTATGTCATATTTGTATGATTCAGCCATTTTTAAGTTATCAAATGATAAAGTGAGGCATTTTGAGTTGTAATATTTAGTTGGGGCAATGTGTTATTGTATTTAGGGGTGATAAAAGTGAGATTGAGATTCTTCTTCACTTTAGAAGAAGGATATAGAAAGGATTCATCTTTACCGAGAAATATTGTAAAAATGTTATTTTTTACCTTAAAAGAAGAATTATAGTGGAATTCTGAAGAGACTCTTGAGAGTGAACGTAGGTATGGATCATTTAACAAACCACTATAAATCGATTTCCATTCTCTCCTCCCTATAATTTTTAAATTATTGTTCAATTGTATATTAATTTATATTAAATAGTTTTTTTAAAAATTTGATAGTAATTCATTAAAAGCCTAATAATGAGCGTAAAAAAGGAGAATGTATAAGTGTACTCTATAATCTATCTAAGCTCTTGTTACAGTTAACAACAAAATAGCATGTGAAGGAAATTAAGCATCATTCCAAGCTCCATATTCTTCGTATTGGTAGTCAATCATTCAGCAAGCCTATAAGCTATCAAAATTTCTCTAATCTAGTAACAAACTTTTTGAGTAAGTGCATATCTCTCAATTTTGTAATTCCTAGATAATGTATTATTCCTTTCTGACCAAATGGAGTAAACTGAGCAAGTTATGTAGAGACTAAGACTAAACTGGTCTTTTCCCATTATTTTGTACAGTTTATCAGCCCAAATGAGGATGATTTGCCACTCTATAGATGGACAGAAAAGGTTCAACATATGCTACATCCTAGCCCATATAACTTCATAGTATTTACATTGGAAAAACAAACGTTAATAGTTTCAAGCATGAGGTTGCATAATAAACAAATTTACTCAGCGGATCTAAAAAATTTGCCTTTGATTTTTAGTATGTTTCTTGCTTCTAACCATGTAACAAGTGAGGCTTTATGCAAGGTACCTTTCCAAACTATGTTATACCATTGGATGTTAGGCAACTTGGGCTGAGACTTAGACAAGAATGATTAGAGAATTCTTCACTACTGTTGGGTATTTAATGATTATTATCACCCCTTGTGTGATTTTAGGGGCAAGGGCGGGGGAGGGTAATCAGGAAGATAAACTTGAAGTTTAATATTACCTCTAAAATTAATGACCCAATCATCTTATTGAATAGTTCTCATAACTCAAACTTGAATAGGAATCCTAGCTAACAGTAATGATAGATCCTCCCTAAGGATTAGGGGACTTTGCTTTGACCAATTATCAAACCAAAACTAAGAGCTCTGTCCATTACCTATATGTGTTTTGATTAGGAGAAAAATGCAAATCTTTTCCTTAAAATTTGTGTAAATAGCAAGGACTGTTCTTTCCTCTCTCTAATTTTCCAGAATCTTGAGTTTTTAAGAAAATATTCATTGGTACATTTGGTCCAGAGATCCTTCTTATCAGTAATCAATCTTCATATTCTTTTTATAACTAGGATTAATTGAGTCATCTACAATCTTCCTATTTTCTCCAACAAAGTTGTTCCAACTTAATTTTTGCACCTTTAAAGTTATCAGCAATTCCACTCTATAGAAAATTCTTAATACATTTTTCAACTCTTTGTTGTTCTTCTTTGGAAGAAAGAGATGGGTGCTTCAGTGAGTGTGTCAGTTCCTAAGCATAGAAGAGATAACTTAAGGAGTCTCTGAATTCGACAAAGTCTTATTCTGCCATGCATTGATTCTTCTCTTGTAAGTTTCCAGAAGTAGAAGACAATCATGATATCTTAACTTCTTAAAAGATATGGGAACTCCAAGATATTTAAATGGGAGGTAGTGAGCATTCAATCTAGTAATCATCCTTAGTTTGGAAGTGTTTTCCACATCAGAAGAGAAATAAATCTTGTTTTTATATTGATTGTCACTCAAACTTAAAAGCCTGCAGAACTTCTTAAGAGAATTATGCAATATTGCTATAGAATTTAGATTAGCTCTACATAACATAATCAAATCATCAATAAAGCTTATTTGAGTAAGCTTTAACACCTTGCATTTATCATGAAACTTGAATATGAGGCTTCTTTGAGTGTTCTTCATAATCATCCTAGTAAGAATTTCTATAGAAATAGCAAAAAGGTATAGAAGAGGATCCCCTTACCTTATCTTATTTGTCCCTTTAAATTGTTTACTTGGAATACCATTTATAAGGATGCTGAATGAAGTGGTAGAAATGAATGTATTTATCCAGGAGATGAATCTGCAAGGAAATCCAATCCTTTTAAGACAGTATAGGATAAACTTTCAATTGTTATTATCAAAAGCTTTTAAACAGTCTACTTTAATTACACAACTCCTAATGGATCTACTAATCTCATTGTCTTTTAACAGTATACATGAACTCCTAAATAACTTGCGCCAAAAGGCCCCTAGAAATGTCTCAAGTAGATTGGAAGAAGAGGGTATTGAAGCCATATGGACTTGGAGCTTTCTTTAGGTTTAAACTAAAAATGTACTTTTGATTTCTAAGTAAGAGGCTAGGTTTTGTAAATCTTCCAACAGATCCTCATTAATAGAATTTGGAAGACCAATCAAATCCACTAATTCTTGCAGCTTTAGTAGGCTTGGAGCACTAGAATCTAGAATCTTCTTGTACTAATCAACCACCATACGTTTTATTGCATTTTTTTCTATAACTAGTTGGTTATCGTTATCAAGCAGACAACGGATTTTATTAAGGTTTCTTCTAGCAAGTATAGAATTATAAAAGAGCCTGGTGCTGGAATCACCACCTTTCAGCCAGTTAAACCTAGCTTTTCGTAATAGAAGAGAGGTATAATCATGTAAAGCCCTATTATAAATCTCTACTGACTTAAGTTTTTTTTTTTTTGTTTCAGCTTGATTGTTTGGATCCTGGTAACATTCTTCTTGGAATTTTTTAGCTTTTCCTTAGCAGTTTACAAACTTTGAGCAGAAGGGGAACCTCATGCTTTAAGAAAATCATTTAGCTTAAATTTTAAAAGCCTAAATTTTTTCATGAGCTATAAGACTTGTATAATGGAAACCTGACATCCTAAACTTATTTCACTAAATCCATAAACCCTTCCTTATGAATTAGAAAATTGAAGAATCTAAAAGGAGCATTGAATGAGATTCGAGTAGTAAGGTTGTTAATTTCCATACTGGAGTTATCAGAACACAAAGGAGGACCAAAATGAGTAAATGACTAGGAAACCAAACCAATCCAAGCCTGATTAGCCAAAATTTTATCAAGTTTTTTCCTTATGAAGTATATCCCTTCTTGTTTATTACTATACGTGAAATGATATCCTACATACTTTAATTCAAACACTTCCATCTTGCATATTTTAATATCTAACTCCTTGCCTATATTACTAAAGTTAACCTTATCACGTTGAGCCTCAAAGGAATGAAGATCACAATTAAAGTCACCTGCTAATATCCATAGGCTAGCCATTGAGAATTGAATAGTAATAAGGTCTTCCCAAATTTTAGCTCTTTGGAAAGGAAAATTTGAAGCATAGATGATGAACATTTAAAAGGACACTAAGTAATCCACCATTTTGCACACCAAATGGAAAATTTGATAAGAGCTATTTTGTGCAGTAATTTGAACTTTTTCCTTATCCGTCAGCATAAACAGTTCTTCCACTATAATCATGCTCATGATTGGACCTTAAGATCCAGTTAGAACCCAAGAAATTCATAAAACTTGGCCTTGTTTCCATTTTTGACCTTAATTCTAGGAACTCCTTCAACATATTCAACCCCACTTGGTCTAGATCCAAGTTCCTTATTTACTTCTGTTGCTTCTGTTACTTCTCTTAACTCCTTTGGGATCTCCTTCTAATTATTAATCAATTCTTCATCCCTGTTACTTGATGTTTCCACGATCCCTCTCTATTCCAACTTTATCTATTTCCATTCCTGTAAACCATTTTTGTATAAACATTGATCAGCTTCCAATATGCCAAGGACCAAATTCCATAAATGAACTTAGACTATCCTTGTCTCTGAATTTGAATAGGAAAGAATCCTTTTCAGTCAACCAAATCTTTTCCAAGCCTTTGCTTCCCCATCTCGTTTAAGACCAAATTTTAACCTGAGGAAAAGAAGGTCTCTTGGTCAGGAAAAAACCTATCAAAGTACTGGACCAGGTTTTAGATCTTTGTGCAATAATTACAAAGGCTGGGAGACTATCCCATTCTATAACATCCCGTTTCCAGAGAACGGGTCGGACCAGAGAAACGGGTCCAGGTGTGGTAAATTACCACACCTCATGCTCA
>JANQBM010000222.1:37014564-37037835 GCA_025594535.1 Erythroxylum domingense
TCGTTACAGTTAAAACATAGGCCTTGGAGTCGCCTATGATGCATTTCTTCCCAACTCAAACATCTAACAAGGGTGGTTGATGTTATTGGTGTCGTTCGGTTTACGGAAGGAAGAGCTATGGGAGCTCGCATTGGAGGTGGAGGACGTATGAATCTCCGATGTTTCGTTAGTTGGTCCTCTCTCATGCGCACGAAACTGATGGCATCTTTCAATGTTTGAGGTTTAAACATTCGAATCCCGTTCGAGATTTCCGTTCATAACCCGCCCATGGAGGTGCCTACAAGAGCTTTTTGTGTCCAGCCTCTTACTCAATTGCCTAAGCGTTCAACTTCCCTTTGGTATTCCCGCAAGGACCCAGTTTGTCTGGCCCTCGAAAGGGCTTCGTCAAAATCCTCGCACTCCGAAGGTTTGAAGCGAGCCCAGAGTTCTTCCTCAAAATCCAGCCACAAGTGCACACGTCCATCTTCCTGGAATGTTCTGCGAATCCACTGCCACCATTGGTTGGCCTCTCCTTCCAAGTGGCAAGAGGCCAAAGAAACTCTTTGTGCCTTGGGCGTATTCTGGAACTTGAAGGATTGGTTCACGCAATTGAACCACTCCTTTGGATCATCTCCTGAAAATCGAGAAAATTCAAGTTTTGCCATTTTGGACGATAACACCAGCCGTCCTTCCTCATGGCCTTCTCGGTGCTGATGTCCATGGATGGGATTCTCCTGGTTTGCAAGCAAGACATTGGAAAGGCGGTTGAGAGTTTCTTCTACGTGACGAAGCCGGTCAGCCATACAAAGCTCTATCCTGTGTAACCTTTCTTGTACTCCACCAAGTCCTACTTCCAGTTGCTCGATTCGCTCCTTATTGGTTCCCATTAAAAAAAAAATTGAACCTCAGACTGTGGGCCATTGACTCTGATACCAAATGATAAGTCTAATAAAGGTGATCACGTTAACGTAAAATAGTTTTCTCTTCGGGTGAGAAATAAACCGCAATAGTTGAATAATTTTCTTCCCTCTCATAACAATTACTGGGCCGCTTTAAATAAGCAAAGCCATTTACGATCATGCAGAAAATGAAGGGAAACTAGCAGCCAACTAACAAAAACTCAAACACTTAAACAGATACGTAAAACATAGCTCAAAGCAGAACAACACTAACGGAAAGAACAACACGTAAATGCTTAACTACTGAAAACCCATTCCTACGTAAACTTCCAACTCTAACTTCCCACGTTTCCAACGTTCCCTACGACCCGTTCTCGTCTCTTGTTGCATGCGGCATGCATGCAATGTAAACTGCATATTGATCACGTCCGACTTATCCCAAATATTTGGGATTGGGTTTACGGAACCTCATTGACTGCCGTGGCCTATCAAAATGTGCCCCAAAAAGATCGAAGGAAAGACAACAATGACTTCATTCCCAATCTTTTAATAAGTGCCTTTAGAACTAATTGTTATAACACTGCCACCACATCAAATACTGTTTCGCTTATTATTACAAAAAATTACTTTCAGTCTCCTCAATAAATTATAGTCTCAAGAAATTAACAATCTTATTCTGGTAGTATTGAAAACTTCCAATACTATAGAGAGGTTCAGAGCACGGGGTTCTGCATGAAATTGAACATAATGAAGGATGTACAGATGGCAGGCATTTCATTTCAGACCTATCTGGTAGTAAAGTGGGTTGTCTTGAACCAGAAATTAAACAACCTGAAAAGCAGGTCACCCAGCTTTGTTACTGCCACCTACAATCTTATCAAACCTCAATTAGATCTGATCAAACCAAGTTATTACAAACTTTCTGGGTGCAGCTCCAGGTAACTTAAGCTAGTTATAAGTTAATCAGCATTCCGCTAGTGATCATGCATCCTGTTGTTTCTTTCCCCTTCACCGCATACCTAAACTGACTTGCTAACCTTCATTTTAGAAGTCCATTTGCTACGTTTTCCAATGAAAGACAGATGAGGTATTGATAATTGAATGCAAGTTCTTGATTTTGAAACAGAGGAATCTAGTTCCTCCAGATTCTAGTTTTATTTGAACTAGAATCCATACCGTTTAATAAAAAAGAAAAAGTTACCTTACAGGACAATGAGCATATGGAGGATGCCATTGCTTGCATCACATCAACAGCTGAACTAACAGCATCCTTTAGATTGTGTACATCAGCCTATAAGGAGCAAGAAATTTTGGTTTCTTTCAAGCACCAGTTTAAAGGAATCCACTTTAAACTCAAAGATCAAAAGTGAATGTACTCACAACAGCTTTCCCAATAACTGGAAGACGAAGAGTGCTCGCCTTGAAAGCTTCAGTTGCTCCTTCCAAAGAGTTTGAGTGATCTCTATCTAGATTAGACCATGCTTCTAAATAAGAAATCTACATTTACAAGAACAACTAATTTCAGCTATGACAAAGAGACAATTCCACCACAAAATCAGCCAACTGAAACCTGAGCATAAAGGTATTACATTCCAATAAACAATTTATACCAGCAGTCCAGTACCATCAACATCAATGATCACAATCAATCTTAGATATCTATTTCCTTTTCTGCAGAACTATTACTATAAACAGCTGGATAAATGACAATTTACAGCTCTTAATATGTCTAGGAATGGAATTCCATTGAATTACGTTAGGGGTTAGGAAGTTCTCCATCATGCATCTAAGGCATAGTGAGTGTCCCTGAGGACCATGTGCAAAAAAAGTTTCAAATCCCACTAAAAGATAGAATGCTTCTTGTCTTCTAGCTTATGTGGTAATTCCTCCACAAGATTTAAGGAACATATATTCCAGATTGCTCAATTTCTAGACTGGCTTGAATAGCTAGAAATGACCTTGCAACAAATTGAAAACTTTTCCAGAACAATGCATTTTAGGGTATTATTCCTGGTAGGTAGAATGAGACAACCAGGTTACCAAAAAACTACATATGTCAAAAGAAATAACGAGGAAACATTTTCAAGAAGAGAAAGGAAAGGATAACAAAATCATTAAGAATGTTAGCAAGTCCTGAAGCATTATATATTTTTGTTAGTGGTATATGCTTTTGGTACATACAGACATACATATGTACGTATTATTTCGGGCAAATGGCATAAATTCTAGGAGGTGTAGTTGATTTCAAGGGTTTACAGACTGCAACTGGATTACTGCATTTGACTTGTATGGACTGTACAATCAGAACGAAGGGGAATCCCATCACAAGTGCAGAACAGACGATATGCAGAATCCACATTTGTCAAGAAAACTATTATGAGAATTGGTGGAATGGCAATATATATTTCTCCATGATTGGTTATGGATTATCACATAATTTGTTCACAACAGATTCCAGCTTATGTCATCAAATAAAGTCTGACACACTTCACAATAAAAGAATGTTTGAACCTACAATTATCGTAAAGATGATCTAATTGAACACAAAACACAGATAATCGTAAAAACATTTAAGCAATAAAGTAAGTCCGGTGATCTTACTTGTCCCTTCAGGATAGAAGTTATCTTCAACTTTTGCCTCAGTAATAAAAGCTTGATTCTTTTAAGAGTGACAGAATGGCGTAGTTCTGAAATTGTCACCCATGCATTCCACAAATTTTTCTGGTAGAAAGAATAAAAATAACTATGTAAGATTGATATAGTGCTCTCTGCTAAGTAGTATAAGAGCACATCAAACATCTTTTCTTTGCGCATTGAAGCCCCTTAGTAAAGACCAAGTCTACAGAAGTTTAAGATCCAGAATTGAAGTATTAGGGGAATTGATGGAACCACCTCTAGAACACAATTTACAGGAGTTAATATACACCAAATATGAAATTTCTCTAGATCTCGAGTTCTGGTCATAGAATATGCAGCTAAGATATGCTTTGTCTTGGTCTATTTGGACTAAAGAAGCTTTCACAAACTGTAAGTTTCCATTTCTTTATCTCTACATTTCATTTCAATTAGTTGTGAACTCTGACCAAAAAGATACAGTCCAAAGTCACACATGGATGATAACAATCCACAAACTAAAGCACTAAATTCTCCTTTAACATACCACTACATGATTAAGCCCCAGGCCTTCATCTTGAGCTTAGTCAAATATAAAAGAAAGCACTTGAGCATGGTGATAGAATGACATTTTAATTATTCGGAACTCTTGCAAAAAGCATTAATGCTACACCATCCTAGCCATGAAGATCAAATATCATGTTTCGCTCATGGATTTTAAGAATTGAAAGTAAATTTTCGTTGGCACATAAATAGGTAGAATTATCACGAACTAATTTTAATGAGACCTTCAATGAGTGGAATCCTTTTTTTTTGGCAAATAGCAAGTAAAAGTCAAATCTACAGAATCACTTTCTTTAGTCAGTACATCTTTAACCTCCAACCACATTAGAGTCTTCTATGTGCTCAGAAACCTCAAGACCTTCTTATCAATGTCCTTCAACTATCCTCAAAGACAAATAATCTCCTTGCTTCATTTAGTTCATACCTCTGTTGGTGTTCCAGTTGCCGCCTCAACACCTTTGTTTTCGGGTTCAAAGTTCTTTTCATGGATATTAGAGGTTATAAACAACTTATCTATGCTAAAACAAATATCTAACTGAATACAGATTTTGAGTTTTATAATGGAAAGCACACAGCAACTTTTATCATGCGAGACTTCAAGAGTTAAAATGATATTTACACCCCAAAATGAGGTATGACTCGTATATGACCAACAATAACCATTTCAGTCAAAGCTGTTAACTACTAGATAAAAGAAGCAAATATGGCATTAAATTGTCCGAGTTCGGATCCTCTATCCAAAATAACCTTGTCCAACGTCTAAAACAACTTCGCTTTGGCTATTGGAAGTGAGTTTATAGACTCTCGTTTTGGACAGGATTTGACAGTGTTATTCTGGACAGATGATCTGAACAGCAAACTGTCCACCTAAAAATAGACGAATTACCATACCTCAGCATTAAGTTTCTGAACCGTGAATGTGGCATCAGCCCTTGCATTTACAAACCGCCATTGTAATTGATGATTATAAAGGAGCCTCAACATATGAGCATCATTTATTCGATTCTTCCCCATTTTACTTCTTCTTAAATCAACGGAGAAACTAAGAATTGAAGGTGTACTACTAGAAGTGCTACTCGTTGGTCTCACCCTTGAAGGACTAGATATCCCTCCTGTAGGAGATGAAGCAGATGATGTCCAAAGCTTACTAGGTGAAGCTGGCCTGGTTCCTCCCTTAACAGGTGAAGAAGCAATTGTTCTTGGAGACGCCAATGGACCATCACTACTAAATCTTTTAGCTTGTGTCATCTTTGAAGAAATACTCATTCTAGAACCAGGACTAGTAGACAAAGGCGAGCCTGGATCCTGCAAACGTCTCAATCTGCTATTAGTTTCTTGCCAAAACCTCGCAGAGACAAGAATGCCACGACCCCCACCTTTTGTTTTCAACATCCCACCACCACCACCACCACCAAACTCTTGCACACCGAAAGTACCTCCAGATGACACACTATCACTATCAGATGCAGTGAGGTCACCAGTAAAAGATGACTCATTTGCTGAACTGGCATCTGGGTTTTGCTTAGCACTGCCCAAACCCAAGCTCAATCTTCTAGTATCGTTAACTAGCATAGATTGCTGCAATGACTTGAACCCCATCAATCCAGATCCCATAATCATCTTATCACTATTGCCGATACAATCCAGACTCCTGCACAACAACGTGTTGCTCTCTCTCGAACCCGAATTCCCCTCTCTACTCCTACCGGGCCACCTTTGTTGTTCCGCTGGCTTCGAATTTTCTACCTGATCTTTCACCGGAGTAGACCTCCTCCTCTCCGGAGTCCCTTTTCTTCCAGCATTTTGAGGTGTCACAGCCTTAGCTTTACTAATGGGAAGCGAAAAGGCCTCACCTTGAAAAGACACTGATAAACTACGACTAGAAGTGACCAACATCTTTGTTACAGTAGACATGTCGGTGACATTGCCTTCCTTACTTTCTAGGCTTGGGGTTGATGGCCTTTGCGTGGCAGGTCGTCTTCTATCCACAGATTGGTATCTTCTGGGTCCCGAGAAAGAATGAAACTTCGGTGCTGGTGTGTGTGGTGGGCCGGAATTTGTAGAGAGTGAAAGTAAAGGGGAAGGGAATCTCTTTGAAACAAACGAAGAAGAGGAAGTTGAAGAATCTGTAGTAGTTGCAGTAGTACTACTACTAGTAGTGGTGGTGGTTGATGTTGAAGGAGAAGGAGAAAGGTACCTAGAAGGGACTTGTTTGCCTCTGGGTTTTCTGGTAGGAAAGTGCGCGACACCATTGTTGCATTGGTCTTTTTCAGAGGGTAAAAGTGGAGGTCTTGAGGTTTGATTTGGGGTTTTCTCAGTTGTGGAAGTAGCAGAAGCTGTCTGTGGAATGGCAGCGACCATCATTTGCGAGAAAACGTAAAATCCGGTTTCCAAGGCTCCTCACATTGCTGCTTGAAATGTGCGGGTTTTCACATTAAACCCGTAGCCTTCAGTGGTCTCATCGTCTAAAAACCTGCAAAAGGAACAACATAAGCAAAAAGTTAACACATTTAGGAAGAACCCGGCACTCCTGGAAAGGTTAATGGTTCATGATCCTGCATTTTCAGTGTAAAATGCTTTCTGGGTTTCCTGGCTTTGAGAGAGAGATAGCAGGTGAGAGGTAAGATTTTGGAGTGGAGAGTCACAGGTGGGCTGTTATCAGTTTTGGGTTTTGGTGAAACTTTGTAGAAACGTTATGATTATTTTGATCATACGTTTTTGTTACTAAGCTTCCAACAACAATGTTGTGTCTGACTAATTTTATCATCAACGCCCAGATATAGTTAGGGTGTGGTTTTGATATGGGTTTGTTTGTATTAACTGTATATTTTGATTTTGATGGATAGAGAAGAATTAACAAACTTGATAGGAAAAAGTTTAGTAAATGATTTAGAGCTTTCTACCCAATTATCGGAATCAATTGAAGACCAATGAGTATAGAGTGTTTTGGTTGGTTAATATTCCTGCACTTCACCTACAAATCGCCCTTTTAACTAACGTTTGATAGTTGATAACATAACTGTTTCCAAATTTTCTCTTCTTCATTGCTGGAAGCCCATCGCACACTCCAAAGATTCACATGAATGAAATCAGCGTTATTCTATTGCTGCTAAATTGTTATCATTCACCTCATTTTCTTTATATGTGCTCAAATTATCATGGTTAAACAGTAATCACGTTATACATTACCCTTTTTGTCTCTATCAAAACTGGTCAGAATGTCAAAAACACCTTCTGTAGATGACTCAAGCTTCTAACGGCTAGTTTAAATCAGCATATCATAATGGAGAAATGGATGAATTAGCTCTTAAAACTTCATGGCAGACGCTTATCAACGAAGATGCAACTAACTTAAAAGAAGAGCTTAATAAGCCGCAAAAAACGCATTGTGACTTCAACAAGCTCTATGTTAATTGGTTTTCCATTAAAAAAAAAAAAAAGATGCAACATCTCATTCCATCCATCCTTCTTGCTTTTAAAGCATATTAGTGTTTCTTAGAAAATCCTCCAATAACTTTTTTTTTCCCTTTTCCTTTCTCACGATGACCCAGTTGTTGCTTAACTAATATAGTATTGTGTATCATATGGTGAATAAGGTCAACGGTGTCCCTTAAAATCTCTATTCCACTCGAGTTGTTTTCAATTTGGTAGAGAGGTCCCTTTAAAGCGAAACGCAGTAACTAGTTGTGACCCAATGAAGTGAAAGAGATGGGGTCAACTACGAAAGGTGGGTCATTTTACATACCAATTACATAATTGGATTATAAAATGAACATTACATAGCACTTTTTGAGTATCTGACTACACTAACAAGTTAGTGTCTAATTAGTTGTCGGAACCGATGACGTTTCAGGGACAATTTTCTTCGCAGAACATCCCTACGAAGAAAAATAGAATTCTTGCTGTTGTCAGGTAGATGTGTAATCTTAAAGTTTCAGTTTTAACTCCCCTCGACCAAAACTCGAGGTCACGCAAACGGAGCAAGTTTACTATGTGTCTATCTTAGGGGATATTTAGTTAACGATTTATTAATGAAATGTAATATTAATCTATTGTTTGGGAGGAAGATTTCTAATACAATGAAATAGAATGAAATAAAAATGGAAGTTTTTATATTACATTTTATTTTATCCTAAATAGTAAAAATAAAAAACGTTCAATTTGGAAAGTTTAGGATGAAAATTAAAATGATAAACAAATTCACAACATATTATATTATAAATCCTTCATTCAAATAACATTTCTCTATATTATCTTATAAACCTTTCGATTCCTTCCAATCAACAATTTTTTAATATTACATCTATTTACATTCCATTATATTTTATTATAAATCATTTCATTATATTATATTTCATTACATCATATTAAAAACTTTACGTTCAATCAAATATAACCTTATTTTATGAGAATATATTTATTCAATAAATGAGACTCTTTTATTAGATAGATGGATGCTTATAGAATAAGATAAGTACGTAATAATAATTATCTAATAAATGATTAGATGGATAGTTACTAATAAAATAAGGTAAGTACAGAATAATGAAAACAGATCATATGAATCCTACAATAATACGGTCAATACTACACATAACTATACAGTCTTTGCAATATTAGAATTAGTAGTTTATTGCAATAAAAGCACGTGCATATTAGCTAATCTATCATTTCACCGCATTGTAATAAGTGTTCATTTCAAGTTTACTGTTTTATTGAAGTTACTAAAGGCAAGTGCGGTCTCACCAACATACTGGTCATATATTTGTACAGATACATGTTGATGCTTCAGCACTTATCGTATACTACAGATATGTTAGAGGGATGATTCTTCTGAAGGTTTAAAGGTGTCTATCTGAAGATGAAGGTGAAGATGGTTGAATTATTACATTTGTTATGGAAACAGTGAAATAATTGGTTTCTTCGGGACTATAACAAGTTCAGGATAAATAAATAAACAAGACATCTTGAAAACGTTGAGAAACACCAGAACCAAAGCTTCTACTTCTTAAATTTTGGGCTTCAATAAGGTAATACACCAATCAAGAGTAATTCTCAACCCTCCAACTTGTCTTCCAATCCTCTCTCTTTTCTCCGTATATTTAAGTCTTTTGGGACTCTTAATGAAGCTGGAGTCCATACTTGTTTAGTTTATCGTTAAAAGGAAATGACTCAGCGCGACAAGTTCAAGTTCTAACAGGAGTCTATCCGTGAATAAGGTCAATGGTAGACACAGTGTTTGATTACGTAATTTTGTTAGTCATAAATGAGTTTTCCTCGGAGTATAATATATGCAGCAAAATTTTAATGAGTAGAATTAAGCAACGCCCAAGGATCTATATAAGAGCCACACGGTTACTTTTTCTCTTTTGGGATAGGGAAAAAAGAGTTATGGCAATAAGCAGAAATGATGATGAAGAAAACTACGGAGACATAGATTGTCAAGAAATAAGTTATGCTGCCGGAAATAGAGGAAGAACAAATTTATAACACCCTTGTATATGAGTCAAAAGACTAAATTTTCATCAATATATACGTACACACATACAGGAGAGTATAACATATACTTAGGCGAATTTTCTAATCACATAAATCTCTAATTTTATGTAATTAAACAAGTAAAAAATTATAATTGAAACATGTTTTCAATGTTATGATAGAATATAAGTACAAATTAACTCCACCAATTTGTAATAAATTATAAATTCACAATTCTAATGTTTACTTCAACTTGACTAATATATAGGCAAGTTATAAATGAACCAAATTAGTTAGAGAATATACCAAAAAGAATTGGAAAAGTTGTTTTTGCCAAATGAGTATCTAAACTATGAATAAGTTGTAAGTTTAAGTTTTCACAATATTCTTACGACCTTGCTTCAACTTAAGTTGCATTTTCTCAAATTTTAATCTATAATACTTGTCCAAGTTAGGAAAAACATGAACTAACTTGTTCAAACTCGATATGACATGTTCTACTTAGATTTTTAAGTCACTGTAGCTTTGACGCCAAACATAGATTATTCCACTGAAGTACCATTGTTGTTATGCTTTATTTCTTCATATTCGGCATGCTTCATTTATGTATAATCTCTATATTTAATATTAAATCACCTTGTTTATCTATTGAATGGTCTAATGACTTAGATCATAAAACTCATAAAGCATCAAAATATGGACACCAAGTCTAAAAACGACATATACAAACTTTAAAAGCTCTTCCAAACATAATGCAGCTTCACTCTCTTGCTCGTGAGGTATTATAATTGTTTCACCCCTTAATTTGGATTTAAAGGATCATTAGCTTGATGTTTCAAGAGAAATCATCAATTCCAACACTCTTTCCTTATGTTTTTTTTCTTAAAACACTAAGTTTTTCACTTAAGGCTCCATATCTCCTTGAAAATACTTTGTTCACCATAATTGTAATATGTTCTGATGAGTACTAAGGCAACTTCATTTCATCATTCAGTTTAGCATTCACCTTTTCTTTTTCTTTTTTCTTTTTCTTTTGTGGTTGGAAAAGCTTCTTTTCATAAGAGTCTTAGCAAGCATTTCAATCTCCTCTTTTCTTTTGCTTAATCAAAGTTTTCTTTTTAACATCTTTGGCCTAACATGTTTGCTTTAATATTTTCTTATTATATCTATCACGAATCTTAACCAAAGTATTTTCCCTTTTAGTTAAAGCCACTATGTAAACTTTAAAATTAAGATTCACAACTTTCTTTGCTTTCAAAATAGAGTAACACTTGAATTTGTCAAGCCTTCAAATATGCCACTAACTTAACATTTAGTAAAGTGCATGTCATAACCTTTTTCAATTAATTGATCTACACTAAAAAGGGTTATTCTAATATTGGTACTAATAACACATCTCAGATTAATTTGATACCTTAATATATTTTGGCAATACTTATTCCATTCCCATTCATTTATATACTATGTCCATTGTTAACTCTTATCATTGATTAAAAACTCTTGTCAAGAACCTTAAGATTGGACCTATATGACATATGCAACTCGATTATATAAGCCACTCATCCTCGTTGTTATATCTAGACATTGCAAAGGCCATTGACAATGTCTCTTCTTTATGTTCATTAAGTTTAGTTTCATTTCTTTCTTGTTTTGTCTCATTCTCCTTACTCTTACATACCTTTTCAATATGCCCAACTTGGTTGCATATCCTAAACCTTACATCTAGTATGAGCCATCAATATTTGAGTGTATGATTGCACATTTTACAATATTTTTAAGGTAAAAATGTGTCATCCTTAATTCTATTAGAATATTTTCCTTCTTGTTCCTCTTGATCTTTCTTCTTTCTAACTAGGTATGACAAATCGGTAGGCTTGAATTAAGTTAACAAGAAAAAGCTTAAGTTGATTGAGGTCAAGATCTAAGCTAGTTTGGCTAAAATGCTAAAATTCCAAAATGATGTCCTTTCGATGTAGTCAAGATTCAGATTGTTAGAACAATTAGGCTACCCAAGTCAACATTTTAAAAAATTAGGTTAGACAGTCTATTCCAATCGCTATCTATAACTTTGTTCCTTCCTTTTACTCAATTTGTACTAGTTTGATTACAGCTTAACTTAGCCTTGGATGTTTCTTCTCCATCTTATTGCCTTTGAAGCTTATTTGAAAAATAAAAAAGAATTCATAAGCGCCATCAATGTGAACTATGGAATATCCATGAACTCCTTCAAGGATGAGATTTTAGATTCAAATCTCTTATAAAAACACAAGAACTTTATCAATAACTTTTTTTCTTCTAAGTTCTCTCTAAGTAGCCTTAACTGATTTAGAATCTTTATCAATTTATTGATAAACTATTTAACATATTTATATTCTTGTATCTTCAATAACTTAAACTCCATCTAAAGGTTGAGGATTAGAAATTGTCTTATTCTATCTAATCCTAAAAAATATTCGTATATCTTATCCCAGTATTCTTTTTTAGTCTTATAAGTCATGATTCTTATAAAAATAACATATAAAGTTGAAGCACGAATG
Organism: Erythroxylum domingense; assembly: GCA_025594535.1. Lineage (NCBI taxonomy): Eukaryota > Viridiplantae > Streptophyta > Magnoliopsida > Malpighiales > Erythroxylaceae > Erythroxylum > Erythroxylum domingense. The sequence continues at coordinate 37,026,635 of JANQBM010000222.1, forward strand.
AGTATAACTATCTTATATTTCTTTGCCTTCTTCTTACTATGGTTCTTTGTTGAGAAGATAAATAACAATAATAGAGAATAATAAAAGAAAGAAATAAGAACATAAGAAGTTTTAATAAGGTCTAACCAATTAGGTGTACCTACATCCTTGACATTTAAGAGTAGTTTATGCACTATTAAACAATTATGATGATGGTTACATCAAACTAGGTTTACAATGATATATTTATATGAAAATCCTAACTATTGCAATTTTACTTAAATAATCCCTTTACCAAACTCTACCTAATTTAGTCATAACTCTGGTGAGTCCTAAAATCTTTCTAGAGTTTTAAACCCACCAAGAATGTGTTTTTAGATAATTTTGAGTATTATAGCTACAACCTGATATACGATTATGTCAAACGTTGTGGATTTTGTTTTCTTTCTGTAGAATATGGCATAATCTCTAGCGTGCCCATGACCTTATATTGTGGATCTTGCTTCTCTAAATACTAAGACATGGCCTATAAAATGATTTTCTCACAAACTATGGATATTATTGACTTCTTTATGCGCAAGATAAAGTTTGTGATACACTTATAACTAAACTGTTTTTTCCTTTAAACGCACCTTCTCCACACTAACACGACCAAATTTTTAGCCTATTCCTTTGCCTTTAATTTTTGGAAAAAGGCAAGCTCTCTTTTCATAGGTTGAGTTATATCCATGTCTAACATCTTGAGACATTAATATATTATAAGCAATGCTTAAACTTATCTATAGTAACCCGACTTTGTTAACATAATTTTTGCATTTTTTTAAATGTAAACATTTTCTAAAAATAATGTCTAAATGCAATTTAGCTTCTTGATCTTGCAAAACCACACATCTATATGCTTAATCCTTACATGACATTTTTTATTTTTTAAAATAAATGGCATTTTAATATCACAGTATGTGCAAACTCTACCTTAATTAATGCTTACCTCCTTTACGCACTATAAGCTATAATGATTCTTTAGTATTCTCAACCACTATCATATGCTTTGCTTTAATTATAAACAATGCAGTTATAAAACTATAATGTTGATTTCTAATAAATTGACCCTTCTATAAGAGTAAATACGTAACTTATAGTAGACCTCCTATTATTTAAATATTTTATATAGTTCAAGTTCATATATATTCTAAAACTAGAAGATCACCTCATTGCTACTAAATGCAATCTTATAGTTTGACGTACACCTTAAGTACTTGAATATCCATTTGGTTACTTTTTAATGTTGTCTTTCAGGTTTTTATATGTATTTACACCTCAATAATAATATAAGCCAAATTTGGCCTTGTACAAACCATTAAATACATTAAAAATGTAATAGCATATGGTACCTTAGACATATCATTGACCTTTGCATATGTTTTAAGACACTACTATAGGGAAACCTAGAAGTGATTTATCAATTCCATATTTTTCCAACACCTTCTCAATGTAACAAGATTAAGATGACCAAAATGTTTTAGATCTCTTATCCTTTCAAATCACCATTCCTAGTATTTTGTTTAGCAACATCTAAATCCTACATCTTACATGTTTTCATCTTAAATTTCTTTCTTAATAAGGTCTTTAGTACATTCACATCATGCATATTTTTTTCACTAATTAGAATATCATCCACATAGAGTAACAGAAAAATAAATTATCCATCATCGATTTTCTAAACGTATACACAATAATCATATTCACTTCTCCAATTTCCAATTTAGACTATATAAGTGGCAAAAATTTTCTACTATTAACTTGGAGACTACTTTAATCCATAGAGTGATTTCTGTAATTGACACAACATATACTCCTTTCTAGGTAGCGTAAACACCTCAGATTGCTCCATATAAATTTATTTCTCCAAATCACTATAAAGAAAAGTTTTCTTTGCATCTATCTACTTTAAATGCATATCCAAACTTGCCACTAATGCAATCAAAATATTGATGAAAATATGTCAAACCACTAGAAAAGATTTCTTTATAATCGATTCCCTTCCAATATGTATATATTTGAGCTACTAGTCAAGCCTTAAATTTTTCTCTTTCTTTTTCTACTACTGATGGCTTCCTTTTATATAAACACTTGTACCCTATAGGTCTCTTCCGATTACGAACCTACACTAACTCTTACGTTTGATTCTTGATCAAAGTTTTAACTCCTGTATTATAATTTCCAGCCATTTATGCTTCTCTTGATTGTTCATAGCCTCTTGAAAGTTACTTGATTCCATATTTCGTATGATGAGCGTAAAGTATATTGAGTCTTTATAACCATATCTATTTGGTGGGCTAATGGTATGTCTTGCATTATCTGTGGCTATATTATGTTGACGACCTTCTTTTAACATTAGTCTATTTTTTAATCAAAATTTTCAACCTTCTTTAAGTATGCTCCAAGTTGTTTTGGTTCCACTTATTCTTGCTTCATACTACCTTTATTGATCTTTTTACATCCTCTCCATTTGTTCATCCCTTCATACCTTTAAGGTATCCAATAAAAATACATTTTTTTACTTTAGATTGAGTTTTGACCTCTCATCACTGAAAACATACACATAAGCAGGATAATTATAGGTTTTTAATCTATAAAAATCTTACTTTTTGTCTACATTTATACTACCACTCTCTTGTAGTCATCTATTAATGAGGTAACGTATCATACTCATAACTTTCACTTAGAAATTTTTAGAGGCCTTATATTGACCCTCAAACACCTCGCTCTTTTAGTTATAAGTATGTTCATCATCTCTAAAATGTCATTTTGCTATAGTATTTTTGAATTGTTTAGTGTCTTTGAATCCTATAATCCTTATAGAATTTATAAATGTCTAACCTAAAGTACTTAATTTTTTTGTTTGTTTGATTCTCTACCTCCTATATCTTGAATCTTGCAATGACCTTAAATTTTCACTTTATGAATTGTACCCAAAATTTTCCTAAAAATTATAAATGAACGTCACAAAGTAATGAGATTCACCAAAAAAATAACTCTCTAGTAGGACCTTATTCATTAGTATGCAAATAACACACAATTCTTTTGGTTATGTGCTCCCCTATTTTGAATGTTACCTTAGACTATTTACTATACATATAAATTTAGAAAAAAATGACATAGTATTTGATGCTCTTAAGTAGACTCCCATTATGAAGTTCTATGATCTGTCACTCACTAAGATGACCTATTTTTATGAGTCATAACATATTATTATCCTCATTTGACTCTACTATAGTATATTCTCCACTTACAATTATACTCCCCATTAGTAAGTGGAGGTTTCCCATTAATATTAACCATTTTATTATATTCAATGCACCTTTTATAACTTTAATATTGTCTTTGTAATCAAAATTTTTCATATTTAAGGTGTCCACTAAAATCAAGTTCTTTATCAAATCTGGTATATATCGAACATCACACAACATCCTAATAACACCATCAAACATCTTGATGTTGACTTATCCTATTTCAACAATGTTATAAGTTTTATCATCCTTGAATGGATCAATATTAAAGTTGCCTGAAATGTATAACACAAACCAATCTTTGTTATATATAGAATTTATAAGTCCTTAAATTCATTAGATAAAACATAAAGAATATCTTTATCACTGTAATTAAATCCTTATTTTACACTATATTAGTAGACTTTGTGAATCATAAGACTTCATTTCTTCATCATGCTTATTTGTTTGGATAGTCCCTCTTGATATGTCATGCTTGCTCATCTTATAGTAATGTACTATTTTTCTCACCCTTGAATTTAGATCTAAAACTCCTCTTAGATAAGCCATACTCATTATACTTCCCCTTACAATCCTAGTTTTCCTTCATATATAGCCCTTCACTTTGAGAGCTTTCACTAATATTAGGTCTCTATTGATTATGAGTTAAGTAACATAACAATGATTTCCTTTAAAGTAATTATCTTCATACTCAATATGATCTTATTCACTAAATATACATAGTAAAGAGGTAAAGAATAAAGTAGAATCATTACTTTAACCTTATATGCAATTGTCACTTTGAGCCTCAGCAGCTGATTAACTATTTGATTTAACATATTGATATACTGTTCTAAGTCTATTCTTTCCTACATCTTCAATATGTACAATTTTTACTTCAGATACAATTTATTTGTGAGAAACTTTTACAAATACAGACTCTCCAATTTCTTCAATAGGAAATTTAGTGGCATAGTATATGACCTTATCCTCTAGAAAAAGCCATATCGTTATGCCACAATATGAAATTCTTAATTCTGTTAAACTTCCTGACTTGAAACTTTATAATTAAAGTTATTATTGCCTTGACAATGCTTTAATACCACTTATTGAGAAGACAAATAGCAAGAATAAAGAATAATTAAAAAATATCATAAGAAGTTTTAATGAAGTTTAGCATTTAGGTGTGGCTACATCCTTTGGAGCTAAGAGTGGTTGATTCATTATTCAATAATTATGATAATAGTTACATCAGACTAGGTTTATACATTATATTTATATATAAACCTTAGCTAGTACAATTTTATTCAAATAGGTCTTTTTCTAGCTTCAATCTAATTTATCCATGACTTGAGTGGGTCTTATAATCTTTTCAGATTTTAAAAAGTACCAAAATAATTTTCGAAGTAATGTTGATTATTATAGCCACGAAATGAAATATGGTCATATCCTACGCCATTGTTCTCACTATTTTTCTTTATAATATGACTCAGTCTTTAACATGCCAATATCCTTAAATCATAGATCTTCTTTCTTCTATGTATACTAAGACACAGTCTAATACATAATCATGTCTTAGGTTGTAGATCTTATTAACTTCTCCATACATAAGACATAGTCATATTTCAGACTGTGTCTTCCTTAAAAAATACCTATATTACACTTATACACTCGTATCTTTATCCAATGCCTTCAACTTTAATTTTAATAAAGATACCCATCTTAGGCTACACTCGTGTCCTAGGCTATATCAATTAAAAAAGCTTATAATAGATGTATATTTTCATCCTAAACTTTAAAATTGCATATCTGTATATATATAAGCCATACATAATATTCTTCAGTTGATTAATTATTGAGTAAGCTTCATCTTTATAGTCTATATAGCACAACTGTCACCATTGAGCATACGAGAAGAAGTTGTAGTGAAACTTGTTAAAGTCGTTATTATCATAAACTCGAACAACTTTAGTTTTGCTATGTATCTAAAAAAAGCTAACTTTCTATACTAGTTTTCACTAACACAAGCCTTTAAGATCCTTACAAATATGATACCATATTAAGAAATACGAATTATGTGATTGGAAACAAAGCTGGAAATATAATAAAATAAAGTCAAAAGTGCATTTTAGACCATAACATTTTAGTCAAGTACAAGTTGTACCCTAACGTTTTAAAGTGCTCAATTTGAATGCTAATTTTTTTTAAAAATTCAGAATAAATCTTAAATGAATGAAAAATTAAATAAGATTAAATTTTCTTATATTAAGTGCCACGTCATTACTTATGTGACACATATTTATTATTTTCAATCCATAAATGGGACTTAGTTCCATATGGTTAAGTGGATATAGTTTTGTTTAAAAAACATAAATTATTTATATTTATTTTAAAATATTTTGATTATATTCTATTATTCAATTTTTATTATTTTGAATTAAAAACCTAACCTTAAAAATCTTAAATCCTAATCCTGGAATTTACCCCTCTTACCAGTGGCTTTTTAATCGATTTAACACGCGACAATTCTCCCTCCAACGACTCCTTCCACTTCTCCCACTAGTGCCTCCTTTACCACTAGAGGCTCCTTCTACTTGTGCTTCATCTTACTTATCATTTTTAGCCGTATAATTCTATAGCTACAAACATTGGCTTTATAAGAGACACTATTAATGTTTCTATAAAATAATTTGGAGCTATGTATCTTATAGTTCCTCTTACTATTGTCAGGGTAGCGATGTTTTCATTTGTAAGATATAATTTGGCAAGCCTGAAATTTGAAATCTTTGGTACAAAATTCTTATTCAAAAGAATATTATGAGACTTAACGTCAAAATTCAATATTTGCATGTCACAACCTTGATGTAGGTATTCAATCCCTCTATATACACCAAGAAAAATCTTGTTCAACACTTATTAGCTTAGGTTAATTGATTCCTTTCTAGGAGATATATGAATATTCAGAGAACATCGAGCATGAAAGCATAAACTGAAGCTCCCCTACATAAAAACCAATAAGTTGTACAATATTAATATGGTGACCCTACCACTTACAAACTAGTAAGAGGCATAAATCTTAAGAGTTAGGAATTTCAATTAAAATTACCTAGATTGCAGAATTATAAATTTTAAAATAAAAACTAAGCCCCACGTTGTCATATGATAATGGGGCCCATTTATGAATTAAAATAACAAATATGTGTCACGTCATGATTACATGATTCGTAATGGATAGAAATTTAACTTCATTTAATTTTACGTTCACTTAAGATTCAATTTGAATTTTTTAAAAACATTCAAGTCTAAATTGAGCATTTTAAAATATTATAGTTCAAATTATATTTTAATGAAAATGTTCGAGTCTAAAATACACTTCTAACCAATAGAATAGAGAAAACATAGCAAAAGAAGAACAAGATGACAACTCTTTTGTCTATGAGTCAGAAGATAAACTTGTCATTATATAAACATACATATATATATAAGGAAGAGTATGACACACATCTAGAACACTCTCTTTGTCATATACATCTATGATTTTATTCAAATAAACAATTAAAAGCAACCTAGAAATACAAACATGCTTTTTCTTTCATAATAATATATAGGTACAAACTAACTCCTTAAACTACAGTCTCTTAATTCTAATAGTTACATTAACTTGACTTTATTTTAGACAGATTACAAATGAACCAGAATAGAATAAATCAAAAAGAGATAGAGAAGCTTATGTGAATTCACTTGGGAATATCCCTAAAGAACCTAAGAATAAGTTTGAAACAACCCAAGAAGGTGAAAGCAGATGTATAAAATAATAAAATCATTGACTATAAAGAATCAATAACCAAATTCATAAAATATTTGAACTTAGTAGAGGAAAAATTCTTTGATAAGTGTGAATTTTATGAAGAACAAGGGAAATAATCTTTAACAACTGCTAAAAAAATATCTCAAAAGTTCCTTAATTAAAAATAAGAATGTTTTAAATGCTAAACAAATAAACCTAAGGTTTTAAGTGGATATCATGAGTTAGACCATATTGATTATGAAAATTTTAACATCAAAGGACATGACCTGGGACTTGCTTGTGACTAAGATCATGGCTAAGACAATAGATCTTTTTCTACCTTTATGAATTTAGGTATGATCTAGGCCAGGCTCATGTTTAAGGTTCTGAATCCTCCTATAATTTGGTGAAATTGGATACGGTTTGGACCATACTTATGCTTAAGGTCATATCTTACAACTAAGTTTTTCATAAAGCTATATGAGTTAGTATATGATTGTATAATATGTCATGTTCACATCTAAGTCTTTAACGTTAACTTAAATTAAGATAATTAATGCTAATCCTTTCATTTGACTTGATTTCACATATGTAGCGACTTCTCTCACAACATCATTAAGTATATTATAAAACCTTTTCTTATTTTTTCACGTACTTGTTTCGATTGGAAAACCTAAAGCATCAAAAGCAAGTTAATTTCTATAAAAAATTTGTTTTTATCAAAATGCACAATTAAGCCATGAATAAGCTAAAGTTTTCACAGCTTTGTTGTGAAAGACCTTATTTTCTTTGCCTAAGTAATGGTGCCATCATTATCACAACACAATATTATTAGCTTAACAATACTAGGAACTATTTCAAGTCTAATGATGAATTTCTTGATCCAAACTACTTCTTTTGCCTCCCCTAATAGTAAAATGTACTCTACTTCGATTATAGAATCTGTAATGCCTAGATTTTGGAACTTTTCTAACTTATTGCACCATCATTTAGAGTGAAGATGTACCCTGACTATGATTTGCTATCTTCAGTTTCACATTATAATATAGCATCTGAATACCCTAATTTAGCTCCTTTATAAACCAATAGAACACCTTGATTTCTTGTTAAGTACTTTAAGATATTTTTCACAGCCGTCTAATAACCATCACTAAGGATGGCTTAAAATTTACTCATTATGCTTAAAGCGTAATAGACATCTGGTCTAGTACATAGCTAAGTGATCTCAGCTAAAGCTTATGGAACATAATCCATATTATCTCTCTTTTCTTGTATCTTTGAACATATACTCTATGAGAGATGAATCCTATACATTACAAGTAAAAATATCCTCTAAGAATTCTCTATGTTGAACCTCTTTAGCACTTTATCTATGTATGTGAATTAGAATATGCCAAGTAACCTCTTTGATCTATCTCTATAGATATTTTTTCCTAGAATATAAGATGCTTCTCCCATGTCCTTTATAGAGAAGTTCTTGAACAACTAAATCTTTATAGATTAAAGCATTAGTGTGCCATTTCCAATTAGCAATGCAATCCATATATAGCATTAGGAAGACGATTACCTTCCAACTAACCTTCTTATATGGATATGGCTCATCCACTCTTTTAATAAATCAAACTCTTTAATTGTATTATAAAAAAGGATGTTCCAAATTTGTTGCACTTACTCAAGTTCATAAATAGACTTTTGTAATTTGAATACTTGATTACGAAATCTATTTGATTCAAATCCTTCATGTTGTGTCATATACACTCCCTCAAAAAAATTTTAATTGAGAAATGTTATTTTGACATCCACTTTTCAAATTTAATAATTATGACACGTGGCTATAGCCTATAAGATCCTTATGGACTTGAGCATAGATATTAGTAAAAGGGTTTCATTAAAATCAAAATTTTGTTTTTATTTGTAACTTTTATCCACCAGCCTTGCTTTTTAAGTGTTACATTACCATCTATGTAATTTTTTCTTTTCAAAACCTATTTACAACTGATAGGTATAATACTATTAAGAGCATGCATCAAAGTCCATACTTAGTTAGTGTATGTAGATTCCTTTTCAGACTCATGAGTTCATGCTATTTTAAATAATTGTTGAATGCAAAAACAATCTACTCATTTTACATTCAAAAATCGCAAGTATACAGGTCATAACTTATAGTTAAAAGCAGATATCGATCCCATAAGAAATGAAGCCCAGACACCACTTAATTCAGATCAAACTTTGTTTAAAAAATAAAATTGTTTAATTGAAATAATCTGGAAAATTAAATTAAAATTGAAAAACTAATAATGAACAATGAACAATACCAAGATGTAGAAAATTGGAATGAAGAATTTAAAGACTAGAGATTACTTTCTCCCTATTCTGTCTCCCTCCTATTTTATTAATCGAATTATGTATCCCCTAAGATTTCTGAATGTATTAACTACCATTTTTAAAAGTGTAATTAATTATCCCTAATCAAATTAAATGGAATCAATTGAACGATCTCTCAACCTACCCAATCACTCCATCAATTTAACTAGTTATTAAACTATCCTATGGGTGATCAATCAAATTAGCCGAGATTTCTCTTCTAACTAATCAATTAACGTGATGATTGCAAGTCTATAGGTTGCCAACTCTCGTTGTAGAATCTTACACATATAGCCTTACTCATTCCCTCAATTTATTGCAAGATAGAAATAAAATCAACAATTATCAAAGACACTTTCATTCAATTCAATAAAATAGGAGTTTTAGCAAAATAGTTCAAAAACGATCACTAAAACTAAATAAGCCAATCATGGTCTCCATAATATCATCAACACATAAATAATCCATCTTACAAAGATTAGAAGAAAGAAAAACACAGAAAATTAAATAAAGGAAACTTCTTCTCTTCTTTGCCAAAATCTAGAATTTTGATGTTGATGTGCTATTTCCCTAATCTTGATGATAATCCTTGAATCTTCACCTTCCCTAAGGCTAAAAACTTGTATTCTTCACTCAAATAGGCTCTTTCTATAGAAGGGTTTCATCTTTTTTGCCCCGCATAGTGTCTCGGATTATAGTTCCCACGATCGTGGGAATTAGTATGATTCCCACAATCGTGGAAATTTGCCACAGAGATTCTCCTCTTCTCTTCTCCTCTTTGATCTCTACCTCAATCTCTAAGTTGCTTAATCTTCTGTAATGAATTTTTTCCCTAAATTAACATCAAACATAAAAGAACAACAATGGAAATCAAACTAAATGAAAATATACAAAATGAATCTTAAACTACAACAATAATCAACAATTATGCAAGAAATACATGCTAATTACTTAGAAAAACATAGAATAATTAATGCATAACTATCAATAATCAATGTCAAACATTACTTCCTTAAAATTAGTATGCTCATAGAAATCATCTGTAAGTAATACATTATATCTCCCTCTTTTAATTTGTAGAACTAATCTAGTATAGGGATGATTTATCCTAGTAGTGCATCACAAACTATATACCTCTTAAACCATTGGTTGTATTTAATATGTATCAACTTAAGATTCATTTTCTATTTAGATATAAATTTGTGATTCTTGACCTTCACTAGGTTCTACCTCACTCCTGTTAGTTTCCTTGAGGATAAATCATATTTTTAAAAGTGAAAAATATCTTGAGGCAAACATATTTTGCTTAAAAGGATGGTGAAATTAATATATAACACTTTCTTTCAACTACCTTATAAATTTACATTTATCTGATTTAGCTTAAAGCTTATCAGATGTTGCATGCTTCATATAAGCATCACATTTCAATTCTTTAGGTATAACAAGTTTGGTATGCTACCAATTTATATCTTGTAGAAAGTCTTATAAACCAATTTAGATGGAACTCTATTTAGAAGTTAAGTAGCAATTTCAAGGGTATATCCTTAAACGGAAATAAGAAGTGCTACATAACTTATCATAGAACATACAATATCTAATAGAGTATGAATTCCCCTTGTATACACTTTATTATGTTATGGATTTCTAGGTGAACTACATTATGAGAGAATCTTATTCTCTTCCAAGCAACTAAGAAACTTGTGATCTAAGTATTAGATCTAAGTGTCTTAAGACTCTTATCAATTTGTTTGTCAACCTAAAGTCCAAACTTTTTGAAATTTTCAAATGATTCAGACTAGATC
>JANQBM010000222.1:37165598-37195783 GCA_025594535.1 Erythroxylum domingense
TATGGCTATTTTTTCTACATTTAAAGCAAATAATGTTAGAGGATTTATGTTTTAAATCACTTTCACTTCCTTGAAGTCTTTTCTTTGGGAGAATTTTGTCTTTAAGAACTTCTTGAATTTTATAGTAATTAACTACTATCTTTTTCATTGCTATCACTAGTTGATGTCTCTTCCTTTTCCCTTAATTCTTCCTTTGAGGATTTGAACTCTAAATTCTTTTTCTTTGGAAGCATCACTTCTTCTTACATCTCTTAAAGCCTTATTTTGTATGTAAGAAAAGACTCAATAAGCTACTCCAATTGTAGTGTTGTTAGATCCTTGGCACTTTAGCTTGTTACATCTTTAAAAGTGACCTATGTAACTTTCTTACCATGAGAATTAATAATATCAATAAATCTAGTATACATGCTAGATATCCTTCAGTCGAAACAATTCATATTGAGATGTTTTCATGGTTACTTTGCTCTTCTTTACTTAATTGGTTCCCTCATATGTAACTTATAAAGTATGCCAAATTTGTGAGTCATTTCACACATAAAGACCTTATTGAATGTATTTTTTTTAATCCACAAAAAAAGATGTGTATGGCCCTACTATTTAAGGAAACCAATCTGTTATCTTAATATCCACATTCTTCCTTTAATTTGGGTATCATTTTATTATCTACAATTTTCATAGGAATAAAAGGATATTTTGCAACTATTTCCTATAGGTTTACACTTTTGGTCATTAAGAAGAATGTCATCCTAGTTTTCCATTAAAGGTAATCATTACCATTAAAGAAAGGTGATTTATCAATGCTTTGTCCCTTTTGGTTGAATGATGATGTTGATTCTCCTAAATAGTCATTATGATCTTTGCTATATGATTTCGTTAGAAATGATAGCCTAATAAACCCACTTTAATACTACTTGTTAGTCCCTAATGGCACTCAAGAGGGGAGATGAATTGATTGCTTAAAAAATTAACAACAATCAATATACATACATACATACATACATATATATGTGAATAAATGGATTGCTTTAGATAAACTAATTAAATAGTTTAATAATAACTTAAAGAGGATGAGGAAGAGAAAATGAAAATTGTTTTATAATGGTTCAACAAATGACTCTTGCTTACATCCACTCTCAAAACTTTGCTCGAAATTTCACTATGGTTTTTCTTTTAAGGCAAATAATAACCTTTATATAATCTTTCTCGATAAAAGGAACCCTTTTATAATCTTCTTCCAAGGTTAAAAGGAACTTCAATCTCACTTTGATCACTCCTAAGTATAATAATATAATTTCCTAAACAAATCTTGCAACTCAAAATAACTCATTTTATTATTTGATAACTCTAAAGAGGCTCACTCATACAAATATGAATAATGATGCTCAAATGAATAAAAATACCTTAAAATGTGTTTAAAATACACCTAAATGTTTTTTAATACTAAAACCAATAAGACAACACCTATTCATAGTGTTTATAACAACTACTTATAGTATATTGGTTAAACAATATAGCATATTGGTCAACCAACATGCATTAAAAACACCATATTCATGAGTTGATGGGATATTAATTGACTAGTAGGTATGTTAGTCAACCAATATGCATATTGGTCTACCAATATATCAATCAATGTTACAATAAACTCATGGTATGTCAAATTTAACAACTTTTTCCTATATTAGTCAACCACTAATCCATATAAGTTATCCAATTACCCCCAAAAACATAATTTTAACAAATTTAAATATTCAAAACCAATTTGTTTAATACAATTATAATTTAAACATTTCCTAAAATATTTCCTAAAGAATGTTTGTAAGATCAAAAGGTTTTTCTATTAAAACTAAAAGTTTCAATGCATCTTGATGAATGTAAAGACACATGCAATAAAATGAAATGAGATGTTAATGTAAAGTGAGCCTTTTAAAACATCAAAGTGATTAAATGAAATTACAATTAATATTACAAACTAAAGAATGACTTTGTTAAGCCTCTCTTGGTTCAATATACCTGTTAGTCCCTAGTGGCACCCAAAAACGGGTGAATTGGGTGTCTATAAAATTCAACAAATTTTCTAACCAACGTACTTAATTAATAACAGTTACTATAAAAAAGGATGAGAAAACTACTTAGTATAACAAACTGATTTATAATGGTTCAATAAATAACCCTTGTCTACATCTACATGCAAGACTCTTCTTGAAATTCTATTATGGTTCTTCTTTCAAGGTGAAAAATAACCACTGTACAATCTTTTTTGGCAAAGAAAACCCCTTTTTCAACCTTTTTCCTAAGTGAAGAGGAAACTTAATCTCACTTAGATCACCCCAAGTACAATAATATAATGCTCTAACGAAATATTATAACTTAAAATACCTGACTTTGACACTTGATAACTCCAAATAGGCTTACTTAAATGAATAAAAACACTTAAAAAATGTGTGTAAAATACACCCAAATACTTCTTGATACTAAAACTAATGCAAAAACACCTATTTATAGTGTTTTGATATTAATTGTTAGAGCTAAGAAGTAGGTGTTGCAATGACTATTTACAAAGCATTATTGTTCATTGAATGCATAAATTCACTAATCTTTGAGAGACTAGTCGATCAGTAACACACATTGGTGACCAATACGACACATTATTCGATCAATACATTGGCTAATGCGACAACAAACTCTCAATACATCAAATTTAACAATTTTAATTTATATTAGTTCACCACTAATCCATATAGGTCGATTAATCACCCTTAAAACATTATTGTGACAACTTCAAATGCTCAAAACTGATTAGTTTAAGAAAATTATAATTTAAACACTTCCCAAAATGTTCACTAAAAAGTGTTTGAAAGATTAGGATTTTTTTTAATTAAAATCAAAATCTTTAATGCTTCTTGACGAACGTAAGGACTCATGCAATGAAGTGAAATGAAATGAAATGTTCAATAATGGTAAGCCCTTTAGAACATCAAATTAACAAAGTGAAATTACAAATAATAATACAAAGTGTAAAGTTAGCTTCATGAGCCTTAATCTTCTTTTTTTATTGGTTTGCTGTTCATTTTAATGATTGCAAACTTCAAGTTCTTTTATTAACTTCATAAACTCTCTTCTTGAGTTTTTGTCTTTATTTTGTTCTTATATTGTATTTTATCAAAACAATAAACTAAGTACTAGTAGTTATATATTTTGCTATCATCAAAACATCAATTGGAATCTACCTTGGTTCAACATGTAAGACTGATCTCACCTAGATCTATATCACAATTATTTTATTATAAAACAAAAAAAATCTACAATAAATGATAAAGAACAAAAGACTAAAGAAAACTTCACTGCGATTCTCAAATATTTGAAGTTCTTGATAAATCTTAATGAATTTCTTTTTTTTTTCCTCCTAAGGTTGCTCTTCTCTTAATCCAAGTTGCTTAAGTTGGCTCTTACTTAATTTTCCACTCAAAAAACTAATCTCCTCTTTTAATTTTTTAGTTGCCTCTTCTTTAAAAATGTAAAACCCTAATTTTTTTTCTCCACACAACCTTAACATGAGCCTGTTTTAGGCTTTTATGTTGCTAGGTTTTCTTTCTAAAACCTTTATATGACAAATCACCACTAAAAAAAGCCAAGACACGAGTTCATGTCACTATTATATTGGAGAACATGGGTTGAATGCGGTGGGATGTCACAAATGCTTGAAGGAATAGAATGATAATATCTTGAACATAGCCTAGACACGAGGACATAGTGTTGTGATAGTAAGGTAAAAAAAATCAAATGGCATATTGGAACATATTAATGTTGGTATCGTATTACAACTCCTCTTAGAGTCGACCAAAATTGCTCTTGATCGACTCAAATCTCTCCAAATTCATTTCTTTCTTTTGAAGGATTGAAATAAGACTTTGCTGAGCTTAGCTTTTCCACTCACCCGATGGAACATTTGAACAACCAATATATGGGGCAACTTTCTTCATGAAGATAAAAGCCCACCAATAATTGTGTTAATCGGATTTCAAGGCTACCGTTTTCCTAGTACTAAACCAGTGTTCATACGCATAAAAAGCTTGTATTGATAAGTATCGTAATACTATTTTATAAATTTAATATTATATTATGTTATATTTTTATTTAAGAATATTATTGATCACGTATGATATTACGTCAAATTGGACTCAACTAATATCTAGTTGGATTGTTTAAAACATCAAACGCACAAAACACTCAACCCCTGGTCTGGTCCTACCCTTAAATATCTAAATTTTCATTTTCACCTCAAATTTGTCGTTCTCATCAACAAAAATCCTTGCAACTTGTCCACTTTTACGACCACATCCCTCGTCTTTATTTATTTTTCCTCCATCAGTCCCTCCAACCCTCTCCAAAAGTCGAAGCTATGGAAAGAACAGCTCTTCTTCGCTCTACTTCTCTCGCTTCTCGAAGCTTCTTCTACTTCTGCCCTCGCTCTTTATCTTCCTTTTCTCACAAACCATGCCTCTGCCGACCGCTCAATGTGGCGCCTCTGTCCCGCCGTAGCCTCAGTCGCTGGCGGTCACTTCCGGCCTCCACCACCTACTCCTCCTCCTCCTCGCTTCGAGTCAATAGACATTTCTCTTCTCTCTCCACTCGCGCCGTCGCTTCTCCACCAGCTCAATCTTCTCAAGGTCATCCTAAGCACATACTTTATTGTTTCTGCTTAGTTTTTATGTCCTGTTTAACCAACTCCTTGTTGTTCTTTCAAACTGAGATAGTTTGAAAGATCACTGGAAGAAGTTGAAGAAGAGTGTATCGTATTTCGTGTGATAGCTAAATTTTTTCTTTTGATGAGATAAGTTTAAAAAATGATGTAAGGAGGAGAATTTGTTAAACTGTGTATTTATTAGTTTTGTTTTGTGGAAGCAGATGTTTTTAATAGTGTACCAGATGGTGTGGCTGAGAAATTTGGATTTGAGAAGGTATCAGAGGAGTTCATTGCCGAATGCAAATCAAAAGCAGTGCTTTTCAAGCACAAGAAGACCGGGGCAGAAGTTATGTCCGTCTCAAATGATGATGAGAATAAAGTATTCGGCATTGTTTTCCGCACTCCGCCGTAAGTGTATATACATATGGATAGATAGATACATATCTAGATAGATAGATAGATACATAGATAGATTCATTCGATGCAATTGGGATTGGATGTCCTAGTAAAGAATTGCTCTAATTGGTAGCGTTGCAATGCAGGAAGGATTCTACAGGGATTCCACATATTTTGGAACACAGTGTACTTTGCGGTTCAAGGAAGTATCCTCTGAAAGAACCATTTGTTGAGTTATTGAAAGGGAGCTTGAATACTTTTTTGAATGCATTCACATATCCCGATAGGACATGTTACCCTGTTGCTTCAACAAATACTAAGGTGTGGTAGTAGCTTGCATTGTTAAATGGTGCTGATAGTTTTGAGTGAGTACTACTGTTCTGACATTGTACGGGTAAATTATTCTGTGAACAGGACTTCTATAATCTGGTTGATGTATACCTTGATGCTGTATTCTTCCCTAAATGTGTGGAGGACTATCAGACTTTTCAACAGGAGGGTTGGCATTTTGAGCTTGACAACCCTTCAGATGAAATTACTTATAAAGGTTTTGTTCTGACCCCCTGTCAAACTTATACTCCAATGCCCTCTTTGCTTTTGGGAGGCCTAGTTTTCTGGCTATGTTAAGCTATCAAGTACAATTGAAAACATATAGATCTTCCTTCTTTGATGGGTTCATGTATTTCAGGTGTTGTTTTTAATGAGATGAAGGGTGTCTATTCCCAGCCAGATAATATATTAGCCCGAATCTCTCAACAGGCAAACTCCTCTCTCTCTCTCTCTCTCTCTCTCTCTCTCTAATCTATGCTCATGCATGCGTGTTTCTAGGTTGTATACATCTATGGTTAAATGGCATATGTCAGTTGTCATGAATTTCTTCATTTCCTGGTATTTATTTGGTTATAATCAATAGTGGTAAATTTTGCGTTTAACTCTTTTTGTAGGCTATGTTTCCCGAAAATACATATGGTGTTGACAGTGGAGGTGATCCTAAAGTTATTCCGAGCTTGACATTTGAGCAGTTTAAGGTCAGCTTTTTGCATTAATATCAGTCTTGTGCCAGCTTACTGGTTAAATTATTGGATAGATGGAAGGTGGAGGTTAAATAAAACCAATTGATTGATGCATTTGAGATTATTTTCTTGTATTCTGAACCAAATTAGTGGGCGTGCTATGAAATCCTGAAGGACTTTGATGTTTCCTTGATGCAAAATTAAAATTAGTTTAGTTGTTCTTAGCTATTAATTTTCTTTGATTAGAAAAGGAATTGAAGTATTTTTATTTTGGATTGCCCTTGTTTATTTACGATTTAAGCCTATTAGGAAATCCTGAGAATATTTATCGGAGTAGGATTTAATTTCTATTACTCTTAAGTTAGAGTCCTTATTAAGTAGGAGTAGGATCAAGAAAAATTCTGCATATAGGACTCAATGTCTCACTTATGAGGGAGAAGATAAAAGTTTTAGGTTATGAATTCGTAAAAATGTGTTAGTTTCTATCTAAAAGTTATTCTTAGATTCAATGAGTGACTCCTGGACACTGGGTGCGAAGCTTGGTTCTTTATAAACCCTAAATGTGATTTCTTGGAGTTTCTAGTGTGAAGCTAGTAAATCTTTATATAACTTATATTCAATTTGTCTTAATATTAATAAAGAGACATCCAAATCAATTATATTTTACTCAGTTCGTGTGTTTTGCCATAAGTTACTGTTACTGTTTCTATTTCAATTTTCATTTAGTACAGCTGTGCTCTATCTATCCTATACTTTGCATTTCTTTCTTTGAGGTTTTAAAGCTTCAGGTCTTTTATGTGACCTAGGGGCTTAAGGAGAAACTTATTTTGTTGCAATGCTTCTAAGACGTAAGATTTTGTATCTGGAATGAAAATCATATGCTATTAAACTTGGAAATGTTATCTTTTACTTCTCTGGCCAAAATATGTACTTTGGATCTGTGTATAGTGTTGAGGAAATTGCTTTTTTGTTGACTTTTTAATTATGAGAACTTGTTAAGTGACAATATCATTTATGAATGAACTGATAAATGCCAATTTAATCTTCTTTCGTTACTCGAATTTGCAGGAGTTTCACAGCAAATATTATCATCCTAGCAATGCCCGGATATGGTTTTATGGAGATGATGATCCAGCTGATCGGTTACGCATATTGAGTGGTAATGTTACCTTTGTTTACGGAGATATGAGCTAAAGATTGCATTAAAAACCTTTTTTCCAGTTTTAGTGCATGTTTTTTGTTGCAGAAACTTCTGATGATTTGCCTAAAACAGAACCGATGCTATAATGAGCATGAAGATGTTAGGTTCAGCCTAAAAATATACTCAGAATACTCTGTAGGATATTTCCTATTATGACAAGAATATTCTGTAGGATATTCTGACATACACTCTATAGGATATTCTGACACTCACCGTCAAGCTGGTTTGTAAATGTCTTGCATCTCCAGCTTGCTTACTAGAAAATCAAATTGTTTTTTCAGTAGACATTTGGTGAGTATATCAGCCACTTGTTGAGAAGTAGGAATATAAGGAACACAAATTAGTCAACTGTCAATTTTCTCCTTTGATAAAGTGTCTATCAACTTCAGTATGTTTAGTCCGATCAGGAAGAGCTGGATTATGAGCAATTGAAATGGCAACTTTGTTATCACAGTAGATTTTCATCAGAAGTGACACAAGGAGCTTCAGGTCTTCTAGCAATTTCTTAGTCCACATAGCTTCACAAATCCCACATGCAAGGGATCTAAATTCTGCTTCAGCACTACTTCGTGTGACAACACTTTGCTTCTTGCTTCTCCAAGTTACTAAATTTCCTTACAAATGTGCAATATCTAGATGTTGTTCGCCTGTCCATCACACTACCAGCCTAGTCAGCATCAGTATATTCTTCCACCTGAAAGTGATCACGTTTTTAAACATCAAACCCATTCCAGGCGCCCCTTTTAGGTACTTTGGTGCCCTATAGGCAGCTTCAAAGTGTTCACGACCGGGTGCATGCCTGAATTGGCTTATCATGCTTACAGCAAATGCTATATTGGGGCAAGTGTGTGACAAATATATAAGCCTGCCCACCAAACGCCGAAGTTTCTCCTTTTGAATTATATCCTCAATTTTAGCAGGATTTAGTTTGAGATTTACCTCCATTGGAGTTTCAGCAGCCTTGCAACCTAGAAGGCCAGTCTCATCGAACAAATAAAGGATATATTTCCTTTGATTTACAAAGATCCCTTCACGTGATCTTGCAAATTCCATGCCAAGAAAATATTTCAAGGTTCCTACATCTTTAATCTCAAAGTCTTCAGCTAGCCTCTTCTTTAATCTCGCTAATTCATCAAGATCATCACCTGTGAGTATCATGTCATTGACATATGCTATAAGGATTGCTATTTTTCCTTTAAACACCATGTTTATAAAAAAGAGTACGATGTGCTTGACTTTGCAGATAACCATATCCTTTTATAGTGTTCCCAAACCGTTCAAACCATGCCCTTGGAGATTGTTTGAGACCATATAAAGACTTCTTGAGTCTGCAAACTTTGTTCTAACTTACAGATTCTTCAGAACCAGGAGGTAGGCTCATAAAGACTTCCTCTTCCAAATCACCATTCGGGAATACATTTTTTACTCCTAGTTGGTATAATGCCCAATTGAAACTAACTGCAAGAGACAATAGAACACTTATGGAGTTAATTTTGGCTACTAGGGCAAAAGTTTCCTGGTAGTCAACACTATATGTTTGAGTAAACCCCTTGGCCACAAGTCTAGCCTTTTATCTCTCAACACTACCATCTGCCTTGCATTTACAGTAAATACCCATTTACACCCAATTGTTTTTTGACCTTTGGGCAGCTCAACAATTTCCCATTTCCCATTTCCCATTTTTCTTTAGTGCATGCATTTCCTCCATCATTGTTGTTCTCCGATTTGGATCACTAAGTGCTTTCTGAATATTTCTTGGAACAACCAGATGAGAGATTTTTGAAATAAATGCCCTATGTTTTTATGAGAGACGACCATAAGACATATTTTGCAATAGGATGATTAGTGCAAGGACGAGTTCCTTAGGACGGTCTTGTAGTATTTCCCCCCTGTCACAGATCCAACAATTTCTGGTAAATCATCCTTAGGTGTAGAAACTACTGTTTGGGGTAATGTATGAAACATGGGCATTTTATCCCCACTATTTTCTTCCTTTAAACTCTCCCCCTGAAGAAAATTCTTTTGAAAATAAGGCTGATTTTCCAAAAATAAAACATCCATAGTAACTAGGACTTTTCAGTTCTTTGGATTAAAACATTTATAACCTTTTTTATTTGATGCATGACCAACAGAAGCATATTTTTCAGCCCTAGGATCAAGCTTGGACCGATCCTTATTGGGTAGATGAACATAAGCTACACACCCAAATATTTTAAGGGGTCATTTGGAGGAAATTTGATTTTCTGGGAAGAAACTTGTAAAGCACTCAAGAGAAGTAATGAAGTTAAGTGCACTGGTAGGCATTCTATTTATCAAATAAGCTTCAGTTAAAACTGATTCACCCCAAAGATACTTAGGGATAGGCATAGAAAACATAAGAGACCAGGCCATTTCCAACAAGTGTCGATTTTTTCTCTCAGCTATACCATTTTGCTGAGGTGTATCAAGACAAGTTGATTGATGATGAATGCCCTTCTCCCTCAAAAAGCCTCCAAGAATTTCATTGAAATACTCAGTACCATTATCAGAATGAAGAATACCAAATTTAGTTTGAAATTGAGTTTCAATCATGTTATAAAAATTTGGAACACTATCTTAACTTCAGATTTATTAGTCATTAAATATACCCAACACAACCTAGTATGATTATCAATGAAAGTAACAAACAATTTTTTGTTTGAATAAGTAGGAATCCGTGAAGAACCCCAAACATCACTATGAATTAAGTAAAATGGTCGTGAAGGGTGATAATGTTTTGAAAGATAAATATTTTTATTACTTTTTGACAAACTACAGTGTTCACAATGAAACAAAGAACAATCTATTCCCTTAAATAAGGTAGGAAACAATTTTTTAAGATATTAAAAATTAGGATGCCCTAGTTTATAGTGCCAGAGCATTATTTTATCGTTGACAAGGTTAGAACTGATACTACTTAGTCCTTAGAGGTCTTTTATCCTTGGAGACTTCATCTTCAAAATAGTAAAGACCATCGATCATTCTAGCACTGCCAATCTTCTTCTCCAAAGTCAGGTCCTGAAACACACAATAGGAATCCAAGAAGGTGACACGACAATTAGAATCTTTTGACAACTTACTGACAGACAAAAGGTTACAAGCAAGTTTTGGTACATGAAGAACAGATTTAAGGGATAAAGTATCTGACAAAATTATCAAACCTTTGCCAGCTATAGGTGAATAAGACCCATCTGCAATACGAATTTTTCCATGACCAGAACAAGGAACATAAGTATGAAATAAATTTGAAAAACTTGTTATATGGTCAGATGCTCCAGAATCAATGATCCATGGAGCATATTGTAATAAAGAGTAACACACTAAGGCATTCAAGTCAGTACCTGTTTGTGCCAAAGAAGCATTAGGAGTACCAAATAATCTAGAATTGGATTTGAGCAGTTTCAGGATATCATCCACTTGCTGCGGATTCAAAGGGACTGTCTCGGCTTCATCCGCAACATAATTTTTTTTAAAATTTTCCCTTCATGTTTGCCCTTCCAATTTTCTGATTTCCCATGGAGTTTCCAGCAATTTTCCCTGGTATGCCTTGGTTTGTCGCAATAATCACTCCAAACACGATTTTTGTCTTCAAATTTCTTTGTTGTCATTCTACCTATAGGGTTACCTATGGTTGCCAATGCAGAGTTTTCTACTGTGCTGCCCAGAGCTTTCTTACCCAACATCACCAACCTGAGACTCTCCTCACGGTGAACCTCAGCAAAAACTTATCCAAAAGATGGAAGGGGCTGTCTCCCAATTATTCGTCCCCTAACATCATCAAACTCAACATTGAGTCCCATGAGGAATTTGAATATCCGGTCACCCTCAACCTTGTTATTGTAATGATTCCAATCTTCAGAAGATTTCCATTCATAAGAATTGAATAGGTCTAGTTCTTGCCATAGATTTTTTAGAGAATGGAAATACTTTGTAACACTGTTCTTACCTTGGCAAATTTCTCCAAGTTTCAGCATTATTTCATATACTTGGGATTGATTTCCCGAGTCTGAATACATTAAAGTAATATTATCCCAAAGTTCCTTTGCTGTGTGATAGCACATGTAGTTGGAACTAATCTCCTCTTCCATAGAGTTCACTAACCACGTCATAACCATAGAATTCTTTGCATCCCAAATTGGATAGGCTAGATCGTCCAAGTCTGGTTCCTTCTTATCACCTGTTAAATACCCAATCTTTCCTCTGCCTCGGATGTACATGCGCACAGATTGAGACCAAGGTAATAAATTGTCCCCATTCAGCCTAATAATAGTGATCTGGACTGAATGGGAATCTGAAGATAAGATATGAGGATTCTTTGTCTTATTGACAAAGTCCTTGGGTTCAGAATAGGAAGTAGGAACACCAAAGGGTGTAGAATCTGATGTGATTTCAGACATAGTGGTGAAGAGAAAAAAAAAAGGTGTGGTTAACAGCTAGGGTTTGTTGTTCAAAGAAAATAGGTATGCTCTAATACCATGTAAATTAATATGAACAAGAGAATGAGTTGTATTGCGCACACACATTTTAGTTGTTACAGCGAACATAGTATCTAAACTAGGAAATAAAATCAAATATTTACAGCCAAAAAATATACTCAGAATACTCTGTTAGGATATTTCCTATTATGACAAGAATATTCTGTAGGATATTCTGACATATAATCTGTAGGATATTCTGACAGTTTCCATGAAAAACTGGAAAGCAAGCAAAATTCAGTCTTATAGTTGGTGCTTTCTAGACATTATTCCCATAAATCTTATCCAAAATGGTTCCATTATTAACTGCTATTGACCTATCAAGGTTAACTTGCTAAAAAATTTCACCAGTTTCAAAGCTCTCCAGACTGACAATTGAATTGAAAAATGTAGTTTCCAGTTGAATGACCAATTTGCTTATGGATTTTTAACTTCTTGTTGGTTGCTAACATTAATATTGTTTACATTCTGACAGCACACACAATCCATTTACATGGAATATTCAGCTTACTGATTTATAATAGTTGGTTACAGTAAAATGATAGTTAAAATATATTTATCTCTGCTTGCAGAATACCTTGACATGTTTGATGCTAGCTCAGCTCCAAATGAGTCAAAGATAATGCCACAGAAACTTTTCAAGGAACCAATTAGGGTGATTGAGAAATATCCTGCCGGTGATTGTGTTGAGCTGAAAAAGAAACACATGGTATGCCTTAACTGGCTGCTTTCTGATAAGCCTTTGGAGTTGGAAACTGAGCTGACACTTGGGTTTTTGGATCATCTTATGTTGGGAACTCCTGCTTCCCCATTGAGGAAAATTTTATTGGAAAGTGGTCTAGGAGATGCCATTATTGGTGGTGGCATTGAAGATGAACTCCTTCAGCCTCAGTTTAGTATTGGCTTGAAGGGTGTTTCTGAAGAGGACATCCATAAGGTGGAAGAGTTGATAATGAACACACTTAAAACATTAGTTGAGGATGGATTTGAGGCAGATGCTGTGGAGGCATCTATGAATACCATTGAGTTTTCTCTAAGAGAGAACAACACTGGGTCATTTCCTCGTGGCTTATCACTGATGCTTCGATCCATTGTAAGTTGTTTGTATTGTTTCCCTTTGGAATGTAGCTTTATTATGGATAATTTTAAAGATCTATTTTTTAGGGAAAATGGATATACGATATGGATCCGTTTGAGCCTTTAAAGTACGAGGAACCCTTACAGGCCTTGAAAGCTAGAATTGCCAGGGAGGGTTCTAAAGCTGTTTTCTCTCCCTTAATTGAGAAATTCATTCTGAACAATCCCCATCTTGTTACAATAGAAATGCAGGCAAGCAGTCCTCATAAAATCTTGTTTCCAGTAATATTCAGTTTTTTCTGAACTCTACAATTACAATGGATGTATTTTGCATGTCAGCCTGATCCAGAAAAGGGTTCTCGTGATGAAGCTGTCGAGAAAGAGGTTTTGGAGAAGTTAAAAGCAAGCATGACAGAAGAAGATCTTGCTGAGTTAGCTCGTGCCACACAGGAGTTGAAATTGAAGCAGGAAACTCCTGACCCACCAGAAGCTTTGAAAAGTGTTCCGAGCCTCTCTCTAGAGGATATTCCCAAAGAGCCCATACGCATTCCCACTGAGGTTATTTTTAGATGCAATGCTCTCTTGGTGCCCTAGGTGCAGCTATTTTTGGGTGAAGCCTTAATGAAATTTTGCATGCTTATTGTAGATTGGGGACATTGGTGGAGTGAAGATATTGCAGCATGACCTCTTCACAAATGATGTCCTTTATGCTGAAGTTGTCTTTGATATGAGTTCACTTAAGCAAGAACTTCTTCCCCTGGTTCCACTTTTCTGGTAGGTTTTGCCTTTAAAGATTCATGAAAGAGTTAAAGCTTGTTTTGCTGACATGCATCCCTTGAACCATAGAATATGTCCATGAATTTACATCACAACTAGAACAGTGCGTGTTTAGATATTAATAGTGTAATTGATATATGGTCAGCACTTCATTTGGTTTGCATGCTTTAGTGGGTGAACTTCTCTTTTACATTTCATTGGTTAGATTGGTTAAGATAGATAATAAGACAGTGATATGAATATAAAGCCACTGCTCCACTTGGAATTCCCTAATTTAATAGTTATTAGCAGACAAAATTTTGCCTTCTTTCATCTAGCCTCCAGAGGCCCATGTTTTATGTTAAGTCATTTTGACTGTGTTTTACCTACACCAATAAGGTGCCTTATGGCTTCATTTCTCTCTAATTGTCATAAGCTATATATTCCAATTTTTTGTTCGTTTGATTGCCCATAATCATATATCGCTGCAATCTATGAATGATGAGTCTCATCCCCTTTCTCTTACAGTCAATCGCTGCTTGAAATGGGCACAAAAGATTTATCCTTTGTGCAACTTAATCAACTGATTGGACGGAAAACAGGAGGAATATCAGTTTATCCATTTACATCATCCATTCGAGGTCGGAAGGATCCCTGTAGCCATATAGTTGTTCGAGGAAAGGCTATGGCTGGGCGTGCTGAAGACTTATTTAATCTGGTATTTTCAGTTAACTTGTTATCATTCATTGTGTATTAATCAATTTAATAACTTGATATATATTAACTTCCACAAAAGCTGTTGGAAAGTCTCTGTGGGTTTGATATTTGTGTTTAATGTAGATGAATTGTATTCTTCAAGAAGTCCAGTTAACGGATCAGCAGCGCTTCAAGCAATTTGTGTGCCAAAGTAAAGCAAGAATGGAGGTATTGATAGACTTTTGGTGAAATGAATTTGATATCAGTTGGATCTTTACTTTTGGGATTTAGTCTCCATTTGCATACTTATTTTCAGAACCGTTTAAGAGGCAGTGGTCATGGAATTGCAGCTGCTAGAATGGATGCCAAGTTGAATGTTGCTGGCTGGATGTCTGAACAAATGGGTGGTTTAAGGTCATTATATAACTTTACACTGCCTTTATGTTATCTACTTTTGCTGGTTAGCTTTTGTGGCCATAATAAAAATTCACTTATATTCAGAAAATACAGGGTGATGATGCACTGAAGCTGTAGTGTCCAGCAATTTTGTTCTAACGCTGTGCTTCTCCATGCATCTTGAGCAGAATGGTTTTGATAGCTTTGCATGAATGTATGGCACCTTATATGTTGCTATATCATAATATGCACTGATGATGATACATTTTTGCAATTATGCATGTATGTAGTTACTTGGAATTCCTACAACAACTGGAGGAGAAAGTTGACCAAGACTGGGCTGGAGTTTCTTCCTCACTTGAGGAAATTCGTAATGCCTTATTGTCAAGAAATGGTTGCTTGGTAAACTTGACTGCTGATGGAAATAATCTCAGAACTTCTGAAAAGTATGTAAGCAAGTTTCTTGACTTGCTTCCTAGTAATGCTCCGGTTAAAACTTCTGCTTGGAATGCTCAACTTCCCCCGCATAATGAAGCTATTGTCATACCCACTCAGGTAAATGAATTGGTATATTTGTGCTTTATTTGGCTTTCTGACTTGGATTCTAACAACAAAGAGGTTTTACAGGTTAATTATGTTGGAAAAGCTGGCAATGTATATGAGACTGGTTATCGACTGAGTGGGAGCTCCTATGTTATATCCAGATTCATTAGTAATACATGGTTGTGGGATCGGGTGCGTGTCTGTGGTGGGGCTTATGGAGGATTTTGTGATTTCGATACCCACTCAGGTTGCAATCATTAGATGTTATATTTTGCACTGTACTGTATAGCAAAATACGGAAATATGACCACTGGAATTTGATTCTTATGCTTTCATGCAGGAGTCTTTTCCTTCTTATCCTACAGGGATCCCAACTTGTTGAAGACCCTTGAGGTATACGATGCAACCGCTGATTTTCTTCGTGGATTAGAGATGGATGATGATAGTCTTACTAAAGCGATAATTGGGACCATTGGAGATGTTGATTCTTACCAGCTGCCAGATGCCAAAGGTTATAGTAGGTAAGTGATAGTGATTTGTCCCCTGCTATATTGTTCCTTCTTTTTCTTTGTTGAAAGAATAATATGCCTTGTTTTACTGCTTTTGCAGTTTGTTACGTTTTTTGCTGGGAATCACAGAAGAAGAGAGGCAAAGGAGACGAGAAGAAATATTGTCAACCAGGTAAAATCAGGACCTGGTAATATTAAATCGCTTTTGTCAAATATACCATTTGTAGTGCCAAAGTCATGCAATTTTTTCCTAGTGCGTTAATTAAGAAACTTAGGTGAAACTTTGCGATGTTCTATTGAATTTTAGAAGCCAAGGGTAATTATGGTAATGCTTATACTGTTATACGTCGAAGATTTTATCACGATAAAAGGTAACTTGTTTCTAGATATTGCATCATGATTTAGTTTTATTTGCTCGTATTTGACTCTTATGCATCACATGTATGTTATTGCCAACTGTTATGTGTCGGTCTGAATATCCTCATTTTCTCTTATGATTAGTGGAATGCTTAAAATGACTATTTCCATTATGCGATGACCTATTGACCTGAGCATGTTGTTTCGCAAAATGGATTCTGTTAGTGACCCGAATTTGAAAATTTCCAATATTTACATTTCCCCATTGTTAACAGTTTGAAAGACTTCAAGGAATTTGCTGATGTAATTGAGGCCGTCAAAGATAAAGGGGTGGTGGTAGCTGTAGCATCTCAAGGGGATGTTGATTGTGCAAATAAAGACTGCAATTATTTTGAAGTGAAGAAGGCCCTTTAATACCAAACAGTCAATTTTGATACAGATAAATTATTCCTGTACGTGATGAGCTGATGAAATTCGATTCTTCAATTTGTTAGAATAGACCCAAGAATCGATTTGAAACAAGCAAATATTCTTCAAGTTTTTCCTGTTTTGATCAGATGATACCAATTCCTCAATATGTTATATACCGATCAATAGATGAAGTTGGTAAAAAAGTTGGACTCTGGTTTTCCATGGAATTTGAACCACAAATATAAATGCTTGGGGAATTCATCTGTGTGCGTTAACAAAGACTGAATTTTAAGCCTCCTTTAAAAAATCGCTGTTAATTTCTAGCTCATTTTGTTACATTTTTCAATGTCCGTTTCACGTCACATTATCTAATTACAAGTACAAGAACAATACAATCAGAAGTCTCCCTTCGCCATAGACTCTTCAGGGTAATGACTTTTGACTATCAGGCAGGCATGTGATGGTGGGCACAGGATCCCATTTCTCCCCATTTTATTTCACCATTATGAGGAACTGAAAAGGGCTTCCGTCAGCCCACTATTGTAAGTAGTTGGTTGATTGCTCCAACATTAAACCCTTTGACGTATCAAGTTGGTGGAAAAGAAAGCATGATGCTCAGATTCAAACCCAAGTCCAGACTTTGCCTGTTTTTGCATTTTTTAAAACAAACCATGGATCCAAATTTTTGACTCGTACGAGAAAATTATAATAATAATTGATGTAAGTGTAGATTGATGAGTAGTACTGGTATTTTGATTGCACCAAAGTAGTAGGTGCGAATGCATACTACTTTACCATAGTTCAAATTTTGGTAAGAACATATTCTACTTATTTCAAAGAAAAATTCGTATAAAGTGATTCCAATACTGTACGACTCTTAAAGTCCTAAAGCAAAAGACAATCTTTTTCACAAAAACTTGTTGTCGACCTTTCTGTTTCATGATTAGACTGTAAACTTGCAAATGCATAACCAGTTCAGTGTTTTATCTTTTGTTTTGAAAACTGAACCAGATATGCCTCGAGGAACAAGAGCTCAAACGATCATTTCATTAGAAAAATAAGTCTCATTAAATATAGGAACACTGAGAGGCATTAAAAGGTTCAATTAGTTTGAATTTGAATATGTGAAATTAATGTAATATTAAAATTTTTAAAACTACTTTCGAATATTATGATCTTATCTATATTTCAATATAAATTTTGAGCTCTATAATCACCATTTTCTCAAATATTATACTCACCCAATTGTTTTTCTTTTTCTCATATTCATTAAACAGCACAACGTAATCCCCTCACTTTTTCAACCCTCGCATTGTCAAACTAATAATGCATTGATTACTAATAGTTTGATTCTCTTTTTAAGTGAGGTCTTGGTTCGAATCTTATAAGTGAAGAAGCAAATAGGTTCTAAAAAACTTTGTTACCACTTAAATTAGATTAGCCACTTTATGATTTAAGTGATGAGAACAGGAGTTTATTTCCTTTAAATAATATCTCTCATTCAAACTCTTATGAATAAAATATGAAAATTTTGGTCTTATGAATTCAGCTAACATAAATTGAATGAGTTAAGACCTCAATTATCATTTCCAGAACATATAACTAAAGAAAGAGATGTTTAAGAAGTCTAAAAGCATCTCATCCATATTTAACTAAAATAGATCAATTGGATTTTTTGAGTAAAAGTAAATTCTCCTCGGGCAGAAGATCATCACAGTAAAGTCATGGCATATTAATGGAAAACTATTGTTTTAGAATATTAGTCTCTATAGGCCTAAGTTACGAAGCAAATTCAATAGATAAGTCATTATATCTAGATGAACAATCATAAAGAAAATCATATACAAAAGGATTTGTATAGAAGTAAAATGGATTGTCACTTACCAAAAACAAAATCATGAGGTTAGATATGGGAGGCAAGTAAAAAGAAATTGATATTCTTGTTAGTTACCTACAGAAACCAACAAGTAAAAGGAAAACCAAAGAATGGAGAGCCATATGAGATGTGAATCTACCTAAGAGTATGCCATAGAGAACCCAAGAACAAGTTTGAGTCAATCCCAAAAAAGTTAAAATGGATGAATAAAAGAATTGATCCATTGATTACAAAGAATCAAGAACTAAATTCATAAAATATTTTGAATGCAACAAATAAAGAATTCTTTGATAAGTTTGAAGTTTTATAAAGAATAAGGGAAAGAAGCTTTGATGACTTTCAATAAACAAATATTTTTAAGCTGTTTTAACTTAAAAGAAATATACTGTAAATACTAAATAATAAAAAATAGATTTTTTAACTTCAAATAGAAAATAAGGTTTCGAATAACACGATTTGGGCCATAATCATAGACTGAGTTGTGACTATAAAATTTTTTTAGTGTTGCACGACTTATATCCACAATTGTATCTTATGGTTATGGATCTTATTGCATCTTCAAGGAGTTGGGCATGACCTAGGATATAATCATGAGTATAAATCATGGATCTGTCTATAGCTTTTGAAGATAGACACTATTTAAACAACACTCATATTAAAGAACATGTTAATCTAAAGATAATTGTTTTGCCTCCAAATTTCCTTTAAGTCTAGCTCTTATCATTGCTCTAGGCTTACATGTAATGGATCCCCTATCTTTGGACTAATCGTGGTTGTATCATACTCGCAATCTTTAAAGGATTCGTCATCGACCTTGATTAACATAAATAACACTCCTTAAATTCCTCCCTTTTTTCGACTCTCACTCTTCTTCTCTTTAATCTCTCTTTTCAATCTCAATTGGTCTTCATAAATCTACTTAAATATTAAAGGTATATGAGTAATGAGCTTATTACTCATGATGAAGGAATATCTATCTATAGATCCATTTTTATGGTCTTTTTCGAACTTTGAAGTTTTCCCTAAGAGAATATGGCCAATATGCATAAGTACTATATCACACAATACCTCATCACAATATCTACCAATTCAAAAAAAATAAGCACTTATTTAATGACCTTCATCTTACCACATTCATTTAGTCACGAAACTTGTATGGCTTCAAATGCTTCATAATGGGCAAACTCAATTTCTCTTTAAGAGTAGTGCTAACTACTTTAGTGTAACTTCCTCCATCAATAACCATGCTACGTATTTTGTCATACGGCTTGGCCTGGCTCGGCCCAGCCCATGGTTCGGCGGGCCGGGATAGGTAAGCCCAGGGCTCGTCCGACCAGTGGTCCAGGCTATGCCATAGCGAGCAGAGTTAACTCGGCCTGTCCTTTGTTTTTTTAAATAAAAAACTTTCAAAACGACGTCGTTTCAGAAGTAGTGGTTGGGTCACGGACCAAGCCGGGTGGGTTGGACCGACTTTACATTCCTACTTGTCATGAATGTGACATACAGTATGAAATATATTTATCCTCTATAGCTTTGACACATCTCTTTAATTTGAAGACTTAATGCCCTACTAATAATAAGCATCTCACTTTCAACAATATACTTATTAGTCTCATCACTAGACCCTTTAAATGGCGGTAAAGGTTTATCTTCATATGAATAACTTACACTTTTACACTTCTCTGTCATTCTTTATGATTATAATTCTCTTATTTGGGTGTTGGTATGCAATATGTCATGTTCCTTAAAAACAAAAACAATTAATAAATCTATTTTGAGGATGTTGAGAATTGATTTTATCAGTTCCTTGAAGTTTTTAGTTGGCTTAGTTGTTGCTTCAGAACAAACCCTATTGTCTTTTTCCTTGTAAGCATTAGTACCAATTAGGTACTTTGATATTCCTTTGTGTTTTAGTTGTCTCTCAACCTTCATAACATGTAACCATTTCTTCTGACTCCATATATTGTTGTAACTCCACTATATTGGTTATATCTTTAGCCAACCTATTCAAGAATCTTGTTGTAGTTGCTTCTCTATTATCTTTTATATTGGCTCGAATTATGACTACTTTTTTCTCCACATGATAATATTCTACACTTATTAATCTTCGAGTAAGACTTTACAACTTCTAAAAAAATTCTTCATATTAGTGCTTGACACAAATCTCCTTCTCATCAAAGGTTTTGATTTATTCCAAGTCTTTATAGGTCACTTATAATTCCTCCTCCTATCAGTAACCATATGATCCCACCAAATTATGGTATAACCACCTTTTTTACTGATGTGCATCAAGAACTTGTACTGATTGTTTCCCTTTACAAATTGTCTATGGCAATATCTTGAATCTCTAATCTCGCCAAACATCATATTCATCCTCTCAAAATGTTGTTGTTTGATCTACATAAAATATGAGTTGTCTTTATCCTCCTTTGATGATAAAACACCTTTAGAAGACATATTTGAAAGATGTAAGAAAAGTTAGTAAAGAAAATTTTCTTATACCCCCCTATATATATGCTCTTAAAGGTGACAAACTACTTATATTTTACTATTTGCTTCCTTTATAAGTTATATAAGGAACTAAAAAAACCTAAATAAGAATCTAAACTTATAGAGTCTGAAAATTTAAGAACTATTGGTCAAAAAAAGAAATTAACTCATAAATTAAGTAAAAAATATAGAAATTGAATAAAAAAGGAAAGATCGTTAAGAATTTCATTTTGTATTTGAGAATGCGTTTTTTAAAGTAACTATTGTTGTTTACCTTCTTTCTTTTCTTTTCTTTTCTTTTATTATGAATAATTAGTATAAATATCATGAGACGAAGGAATTAAACAACAAAGAAACTCTAAAACAAAATTAGAGATAGGCAATCCTTAGCATAAGATAAATAAATTGAAAATACTTTAAATAAGAAGCTAATAAGAATTTTTTGTCACTATAGCAAAAAGAAGTAATTTCAGTGGAAGGAATTATAAAATTACGAGGAACATAATTTGTTTTCTTAACAAATAAAAACAATATAATCTAAATGATTCAAAAATAAAGATGAAAGGATAATCATATATGATTTAGAGCCAAACTCTAATACCAATTAATGTGAACCTCCCATAATACACCCTAGAGAACCCATAAATAAGTTTAAATAAAACTTTAAGAAAGTTCCAAAAATTGCATAAAGGAATTAATCACTTGATTATAGAGAACCAAAACCCAAATTCGTAAAGTATTTTGAAATCCATAAAGAAATAATTCTCACATAAGTTTGAAGTTCTATGAGAACATATGAAAGAAGCTTTAATGGCTCTCATAAAAAAATATCTCAAAGTTGTTCGAACTGAAAAGAAACATGTCTTAAATACTAATCAATAAAAAATTGGTTTTTTTAACTTAAAAAAAAAAAAGGTCTCGACTAGCACAATTGTGAGAAAGGTCATTTTTACTTCAAAAACTTTGATACCATACAACTTATATCCATTCCTGGGTCTAGTGTCCATAAATCCTACTGTATCTCTAAGGAGTTGACTGCAAATTGTAACATACCTGTGGGTATAAACTATGTACTTGTCTATAACTTTTAAAGATAGACATGGTATGGGCATATATGTATTGGAGGCTGAGTTCATCTAAAAGTAAGTGTTTGGCCTGTAAATATCCTCTAACCCCATCTTTTGTGATCGATTTAAGCCAACATGTAATTAATCATTTATTTTAGGCTAGTTATGCCAGCATAAAAATACAAAATGTTTGAAATAAAAAACTCTGAAAACTACTAGGCAAAGAGGGTATTACCTAAAATCCAAAGCTAATTCCTGAACCAAGCCATGTCATAGCCTTAGATGATCCTAAACCAAGTAATGTTATGGATCCAAATGCTTTTACTGACAAAATACAAACATTGGATAATTCAACCCAATTTCTACATATTGCCAACTACTGCGACCGGTTAAAATATTCCACTAAAGCTCCAAATATGCTAATTCCTATAAGTTATAACAATTCATTACGCTCTAAAATCCACTAGAAAATGATACCCCAAGTCTTAGGACATCCCCCAACACATCTTAAGAAATAATTCCAACAATTGAACATTTACCAATTAATGCTCAAATTCCAAAAGTTGCAGAACTCATACCTAAAACAAAAACAAGAATAAGGAGTTCATATTAGTTAAGAAAAAGAAGCCAAGTTATGAACTTATGAAGAAGGACCCTTCCTCTTCATATCTTCTATGAATATTATTAATTCAAATGTTAAGAGGCTCGAAAAAGGGAGAAAAATAAATAATTGGGAACTTTCTCAACATTTATAATTTTATTAGTCTTTAAATACCAAAATAAAATTCAATAAACTAAAAGGAAAACCTTTTGCTTTTTGCCTAAAGGATGGAATATTTTGAGCAATCATATTACACACCAAAAAGGAAGAATTATGGATGTCTATAGCTCTAGGATAGTATCAATGCATTACCATCATTATAGTGATTAACTCATACACCTCAAGTTATTAATCAACCCCACTCCTATCTTAATGAATGTAACTTTTGTCTATGCGTTGTCAATAACGTAAACAAGCTTTAGGAAAATCTAATCATACTTGGAACTTCTATTCTTTACCTTAGTTGGTTTTGGGGACTTAAATGGTACCTTATACATGAGACTGAGGAAAAAATTCAAAAAATTGTATAATAATGAGTTTAAAAGATGGCTCACTTAAGCAGGTGTGAGTGATCTTAATTTTGAAGGATAATGCTTTATAAGTAGATAGATAAATGACATCTAAGAATGAAAATCAATTGATCTTTGGTGAATTCATGATGGCAAGCTACCCATAAAAACAATAGAGTTTATTTTAACCTACTTCTCTGCTCATATCATTCCTTAATTGAGGTTTATCCTCTAAACAATCTTAATCCTAGGAAAAGCCATTTCAAATTCTTAAACTTTTTTGGCATTTACCCTAGGGTTTAAATATGTTATCACTAGAGGTATACACTTTTATATTAATGGTTTTAAAGCATACATATGAATTGAAAAGCTACAAGCTAGGATGCCCAGGGCCCTGCCCGTGGCCCGCCCATTTTTTTCAAAACAATATTGTTTTGTCCAGAACGACGTCATTTTGAAATTTTTTGCTTTAAAAAATAAATGGCGAGCCATAGCCCAAACCAAGGGTCGGAATGCGGGCCAGCCCATCCTGGCCTGCCGGGCCACAGGCCACCATGACCCTCGGCCCGAGCTCAGCTCGACCCATTGACATGCCTACAAGGCCTCAAGACCAGACAGGTTAAATGCCTATTTCTTAAAAAAAAAAGATTGGAGATTAGTAGGCAACACAACCACTCAGGTAATTCTTGAGTTCTTTACTTTATGTAAAATGATTAAAAAATTCAATAAGACTCATATTTGTCTCATTCTCAATACAATATTATAAACTAATAGCTTACTATAATGTCCTTTATAAGATTCTCTCAAAGATCTTCGTAGCTAGACTAAAAGGCAGCTTAAGCACATTAATCGATTCTTATCACAAGACTTTTCTTGACAAGGAAAAAACATTGGGTAAAATATTTTAATTGCTCAAGATCTCTTCAAAAATTATCACAAGAAGCTAATTAGTAGAATTTCTTAATCAAAGTAGATTTTCATAAAGCATTAAACACAATTAACTATAATTTTTTGTTCCACACTATTCCAACTTTTGGATTCCTAAATAAATTCATTTAATAGGTCTAACAATATGGCACAACCACCTTGTATAACATCATGGTGAATTGGGAGCACTTTAAACTATTTAAAAAAGTCAAGGTTTTGAGGTGAGGAGCCCTATTGTCCCCTTATTTATTTTTTTTTTGTATTGAAGTGTTAACAAGATATGTAAGAAAGAATATGAATAATGGAAGGGGCTTTAACTATCACTTCCACCATAAAATACTCAAGCTCTTTAACCTCTCATTTGTGGATGATATGTTATTATTACGCAGAATTGATTCCAACTCTCTTAACATCATGATGGACTCTTTAAAAATGTACAACAATTTGTTGGGTTTGGCCATTAACAACTTAAAAAGTTCTTTCTTTGTCTTTGTAGGTAGCTTAAGAGAATTCAAACAACTATCCATTTAATTAGTACAATACAAGCTCCTCTCAAGTACCTAAGTATCCGTATCTCAGCTACCAAAATCAACCATAAGGAATGTCAACCTCTTTATGATGTAATCTCAAAAGAATTGATTGCTAGAACCATCAATTCCTAACTTGCATAAGAAGACTTCAACTAATCCATTTCGTACTAAATATCCATGCTTACTAGTGTTTAAATCTTCTATTTCCTCTTAAATAAACCAAGGCAATTGAAAAAGTGATAAAAGATTCTTATGGATATGCAAAAGGGATGATTCATCAAAGGAAAAAGATTAAGTAGTATAAAGTTTTCTCTTCAAAATAAGCTTAAGGGCTTGGAATTAAGTTCATCAAAATAATGAATGGAGTTTTATTAGTGAAAAGGATTTAGAATCTCTTTAATAACTATGAATCCTTTAGGTCTAGTAGATTCATTCCCAATTCCTTAAAGGAAAACAAAGGAAAATACAATCTACAGACCACACCTCTTGCTCTCTTAAGTAAAATTTTAACCTAAAAGATGCACCTTATCTGGGAGTAAAAATAGGGGGTGGATAAAGGACATAACTAAGGTATAACAATTGGCATCCATAAAGCTCTTTTTATAAATTACCCAAACTCTAACTCTCTAATGGTTAGCATAAAAGAAAATTCCAAAGGTTTAGTAATCATACAAGAGAATTCATAGTGCTATCCTTTTCTTAACTTAAAAGGATTCAACTCAATTATTGACTCCTTATTAGATTACTCTTTTAATCTAAATGATGATAGGAAAATTATTTATTGAGTTACAAATAATCAGGTAAATTCACAAACAAGACTTGTTAGGAGTTATTTCATATAAGTATGCTAAATGTTCTATAGAAAAACCTAGTATGGTTTCCTTAAGACTATCCCAAATTATCTTTTATTCTTTAACTAGTCATTAAGAGAAGATTAAGTACCAAAAACAAACTTAAGAATGGAACTTCCTATTGTAATTATGTCCCTTATGCAATAATGGGCAAGAAATAATATATCACTTATTTTTCAAACGTCAGTTTACCTCCTAGATATGACTTAACATCCCTATAGCACCTCTACTTAAACTTTAACATCCCTATAGCAGCTACTACTTGAGTAATCAATTAAATGATAGGTAAAAGATACGAAGCTTCCTTATGGTTTAAGTAACTTAAAAGATAATCATTAAAATTCTCGAAAAATCTCTTTTAGTTTTTGATTTTTTAGAAAAACCACTTCTTTTAGACTTTCATTAAAAAATAAAGACAAAGAATATGTAATAAAAACATTATATGTAAACCAATTAAATATTATTAACATGACGATCCAATCTAATTATTGAATTTGCTCGAATTAATTTATTATAGTTATCTTAAATTATTAGTTTGAGTTAGATTTATCTGATTAAGGTTGGGTTAAGTAACTATATTAATAGCATTTGATTGGTCCATATGTAATATTCATATAACGTATATTTCTTTATTATTTTTAAAATAAGTCCAAGCGAAGTGTTTTTAAAAATTTAAAAAAGGAGTTTTGATGAAAAATTTAAAGATTAAGAATTTTTTAAAGTTACTTAAATTATAAGGAAGTCCTGCATCTTTTATCTATGAAATGATATAGTTTCCTAGGTAAATAAGATGTACAATAATGAAAGAGATCTAGAATTCTTTAAACTGGCCTTTAATAACATCATTTACTTCATTTAGCTAGAAAGAAATAAAAGAATATTTAGAAAGAAGCATATAAACATTACAAACACAAGTAATAATTTTTTTATCAACAAAATAGTTATAACAAAAGACCTCACAACTTTCCTGAGCCCTTTTATGGAAAAGAGATGGAATTTTTTGTAATCCTTATTTATAATAGAAAACTTAGAGCTTCACTAGTCCCTAATTCAAGAAATAATATATTGTATAATAAGTTTTTGATTTTTTTATATTTTATATGAGGGTTTCTTAATCTATTTATACATGTTAAAGTAATTATAAAAATATGGAATTTGAGTTTATCAAATCTAAGTAAATTACAAAAATTGATAAGATTATATCAACAAAGATAAGATGAGATCTTTAATGTGAATCTCTGTTAATAGCCCCTTATAAACTTATGTTTGGAGCAATAATGAGTTTGTTATATAACCAAAAAATAGCAATAGATCCTAAAGTCTTTATTGTGATATCAATGATTTGTTCAAAAGTAGGGATATCATGGATAAAAAGAGACTTCTTAGTAACTAAATCTCTAATAAAATGAATTTCAATTTCAATATTTTTCATATGAACAAAAGATACGGGATTTATAGCAAGGAAGTAGCTTTAAGATTTTCACACCAAAAGAGAGGCTTGATATATGATAAACCTATTTCACTGAGAAAAGAGTTAATCCAATAGATTTTAGTAGCAATAAGAGTAATAATTATGTATTCAACTTTAGTATTAGACTTAGAAACAATAGGTTGCTTCTTAACACTCTAATGAATTATCGAAGGACTAAGAAAAATTGCAATAGTCAGATAGATATTGACAATCATCATAATAACCAGCTCAATCACATCTGAGTAAACATATTATGTTAGGTAAGCAAGTTTAGTTAAATGAAGCCTATGGGAAGGAGTTGATCAAAGGTACCATAGATTGTTCAACGGATAACTAGTGGATGTCAAAAAGATAATGCAAAAATTAAGAGAACTTTGTTAATAGCAAATTATATGTTCGATTTAATGAGGTAGCGATATTGAAGGGCTCTAACACTATTGTAATATTCAGTGGGATCAGAAAGTGGGAGGCCATAATTTTTAGAAAAATGTAAAGATGAGGTAATTAGGGGGTGGGGGATAGTAGAGATCAATTTTGAGGAATCAAGATGGGTTTAATAAAGAATATCACGAGTATATTTAGTTTAGGTAAGAAGCATAATAGTAGATGTAATGTAGCTTCAATTATAAGAAAAAAGTGAAAAAAAACAAAGGTCTTTAATACTAAAGGTAACATCAAAATCAAGAAGGATAATCTAAATAAAGAACCTATAATCAAGATATCATCCACGAAAATAAGAAGAAAGGTTTTATGAGTAGAGGGGAGTGAATAGAAAGAAAGGTGTCAGCCTTGGAGAAATAAAACCAAGGTCATTAAGTTTTTGACTTAATCTATGAAACTAGAACTAAGGAGCCTGCCTTCTTAAGATGACAAATATGGTGAGGATAGTGAGGATGAAACCAAGAGATTGATGCATAAATATAGGTTCTTAAAGATTTATTTATGGAAATAGATTATTGACATCATATTAACTAATAAACCAACTTTAGCTAAAACAAGAGTTAAATTATGTAAATAGTGGTTAATTTGAAAACTAAACTAAAGTGTCAATGTAGTCAAGGCCAGGAGATTGATAGTAACCTTTAGCAAATAAGGCAAACTTTGTAGCCATCAAGAGAACCATTAAAGTTACATTTAGACATTTAGTTTAGAAAATTCATTTATCCCAGACAATATTTGTACTTCAATGGGAAAGAACAATAGAGCAAATTTTATTATGATAAAGAGATCTGAAATCATCAAGTATAACTTAAGACTAATGAGCAAATTTATTTACTTAATTAAAAGAAGTGTGATTATATTTACGAGATGATTGGATGGTGGTGTTATAGATAATATGGTCATAAAAGTTTTAATTTATAAGTGCAATCATAAGTTTGAGTAACCATTGAGTGAGAGGGTGGTGGCGGTGGTGGAAATACTAGTGGTGATGATGGGAAATGTGATGAAGAAGAAATAGGTGATCTTAGAGTTAAGGAAACATATGATGGGGAAAGGTTAGGATTTGTAAGGAAGGGAGAGTAGGTACAAATTGAATGCTAGTGGTAAAGAAAGAGATTGAGGATGAGAGGAAGAAGAAGAGGTGAGTTTAAGATACAGTAATTAAGTTTTAATAAATCAAATATGAAGAGAAATATAGATTTTATCAATTGAGGGATCAAGATAGCAATATTCTCTATTATTGGAAGCATAATTAAGGAACATATAAAGAATAGATTTTGTTGTAAGTTTATCAGATCTAATTAAACCAATAAAAGAAAAACGTATACAACTAAAAAAATAAAAGTGATCAAGTTTAGAGGGTGCATGAAAAAGAAGTTCATAAGGGAATTTTGATAAGATAAATAGTAGTGGAAAAGGAATTAAACCAGAAACTTTACACAAAAAAAACTATAAAGAAAAATGTGATACTACTTTTAATGATGCAACGAATTCTACATTTGATAATACCATTTTGTTGTAGGGTATAATGATATGATATTCGAAAGATAATGATATAACTAGTAGAAAAATGAGCAAATGATCCTTTGATGAGTTAAAGAATTCTCTCATATTGAAACATTTTTATTTTGGTGGAAAAGTGGTTTTCAACAATGACCTTGAAATTTTTTAAATTTATTTATGGCTCAAGTTTTATCATTAAGAGGAAAATTTTGGTTTTGTTAACTAAAATCATCAACAAAGATCATAAAATAATATGAACCATATAAAGAAAGAGAGGGAGAAGGTTCCCAAATGCCAAAATGAATAAGCTCAAGAGGTTTTGTACATACTTTAGTAGATGAAGTAAATGGAAGATGATAACTTTTTCCCTAAAGTCATGAAGTATAATCAAGAACAACATTAGGCACTTTGAGAGATTGAAATAATTTGTATGGAGTTTTACTGCGTGGATGAATAAGACATTTATGCCAAATGTATAGAGAAGCTTAATGAGCAACAAATGCAATGGGATTTATAAAATGAACAAGAATATTCAAGGGGTAGAGATTATTATGGATGCTTTTTGTGAGGATTACAGTATTGGTTGAAAGATCCTTTATAATATAACTAGAGGGATTAAATTCAATCAAACATGAATTGTCTTTAACAAATTTTACAATAAAAATAAATTGGTAGTAAGATAAGGGATAATAAGAATATTTTGAAAATTTAAAGGTACATGATGTGTGGGTAATATTAAGGAGCCTGTAGAAGAAATAGAAAAAGCATTACCATTATCAAAAAATATTTGGTCAGTACCTTGATATGGTTGAATCAAGTCAACAAGATAAGAGCTAAATTTCATATAACAGGAAGTAGTTGTATTTGCGAGTTATTTAGAAATATCATTGGAAGTATATATGGATGGAGGCATAGTGTTTTGAATA
This sequence comes from Erythroxylum domingense, assembly GCA_025594535.1. NCBI lineage: Eukaryota > Viridiplantae > Streptophyta > Magnoliopsida > Malpighiales > Erythroxylaceae > Erythroxylum > Erythroxylum domingense. The sequence continues at coordinate 37,195,326 of JANQBM010000222.1, forward strand.
TTTAGAGCTAAAAAAAGGCAAGTTAATGTAAGGTAGGATGATGTGGAGAGGTCAATTGGCTATTTCTAGATTGCATATACCTAAAACAATAAGTGGAAGCTACATGGCCAATTTTTTGACATATTTGTAAGAATTAGAAAAGAAAGATGAGATGTATAAGGAATAATGGTCTAGGTTTGGGATATTATAGGGTAGGTTTGGAGTAGGAGGAAATAAGCTTGGAGTACTGGCATATAAGTTTAGGGTTGGAGTATTAGGATAAGAGCAATTATTATTATAGGTCAAAAAAACTTGACACACCTTGTGACTCGCTTGATTGTCATAAAGAAAAACTCCCAAAATGATTTGATGAGGGTTGAAAGCTACCCTTATGTTGTTTTCATTGTTGGACCCCGCCCTTAGGTCGGCGGCGTCCAACAGTGGAGCCCGGCCTCCACCGCCAGCACACCAGGTATTGT
>JANQBM010000222.1:37204506-37224920 GCA_025594535.1 Erythroxylum domingense
TGATGAGAAAGCTGGGATTGATTATATGCTAGATATTTTGTATAATAAATAAGGCATGATATCATAGCGCACAAATGTTCTCTCTCATCTTCTTTGGACGCTACTATTTCATCTACTTGTATCAGTGGTAAATCTCTCGGCCAGAAATTGAAATTGGCGAAATCACGTTACAGACAATAAGTATGGATGTGGGCTACAAACGTGTCTGCTTTGTTCAACTTGGGTTTTGTAGCATTTCAACAAGCACGACTGATCAAGTGCGAGGATGAAAACTGGCTCAAGGAGTCCTTTTTAGTAATGATGTCAGTTGTCTCATCGCAAATACGCTATTAATGTATGCTTACCAAGTTAATGAATTCTGCTGAGGTAATTGGTGAACGTTGGAAAGGAAGAGGAATGAAGGAAATCATTAATCTCCATTAAGAGGAAATCCGAACATAAAATTATCTCTCATCTCATCCTGCCACTGGTAGAACATGACTTAAATGAACACAATATGAACAAAGAAAATACTTTTTCAGTCGTCTTCTCTTTCCAGTTTCCACTGTAGTTTAGTTAGGCAACGTTAATTACATTTGTTCATGTTTCGAAGTCCCCCCTAATATTGTCATGTATTTAGTAGCGCCCGACAATTGAAAAGCTGCCAACTTTGTTCAGTCATAACTAAAACAAACTGCTATTGGACTTAGCTATTTGGTGTCCATTTCCCTTCTAAGTAAAGGGAATTGGAATATTCTTAAATCCTAATAAAAGATTGTCTATAAGGAAAAAACATGCAAACAAGTATTCCTTCTTTCTTTCTTTGTTATTGAGCTGACGGTAAGTTGAGACCATTAGCAGTCTCAGACTTTAACTTCCACACTAAAAAAAATGAATTCGGAGATAATTGTCAAAGGATTGTTTGGTTGTGTTTAGTTTTAGTTTTCTTTCTTTTTAAAAATTTAGTAAAAAAGTATACTTGGTTGATCTTATGTTTTTATTTTATTTCCATTTTCTAAAAATTATTTTTATTTTTATCATAACTTAGTTTATATAATATTTAATAATCTAATATAGTTTCTAACTTTTTACAAATTTATATATTTTTATAACTTTTTCTTCTTTTCCTGTTTATCCTATCACTGGATAAATCGAAATAATTTGGTCAAAAGGATTTGGACCTTAATAGGTAGAACAATGGAAGCGTGTCGAATGCTTAGTCAAAGACTTTTTGAATAATTTCTTTTATAATTATAATTAATATACTTTAATTATTCAACTTATTTTAGTTTTTATAATAATTTATATTTTCAAAATTTTTTAAAAATAAAAATATTTAAAATTAATTATTATTTGACAAATATGGTTTAAACTAAAAGTATCTTAAAATATTTTAACATTTTAAATTGATTGTTTATGAAATAAAAATTTAAATATTTAAAAATATATTAATAAGTAAATATTAGTTTATGCATAAATTTTACAAATTATTTATTTTAGTAAAAATTGACCGCTTCTTTATGATATTAGATGTTGTTTCATTTAATTTTTTTCATTGATAAACTCACGATTTGACATTATCATTATAGAATAGTTTTAAGATCAGTCTTGAGCAGGAAAATATGATTTTAACAACTATGAAAGTGCCTTCTATAGTGACTTTATATAAACAAATGACTAAACTCAAATATGTTATTGATATAGGGGTGTATACAATCACACGAGGAATGCTCAATATCAATTCTTATAGTACTATTTAAGGAGTTGATAAGCTAATTATTGTAGATATATATTTGTTTGTTGGGTTGTCTACCTAAATTGGAAGCGATGATAGATGCTATAACAACGTCGTACAAAAATCTCGAGAGATTTATAAAGAGCGAATAAGAAATTGGTGTCAAACGCTTCTTATAGGCTTGATGATAAAATTTCCACAACTAAGGAACCATTTTGCCAGAAATCGATGCAAGATTCAATAACCTTATTTGAGAAAATTCAAAATTCAGATAAGATCCTTAGAGCTTTCACAAGAAACTTCAGTGTAGAAGTCACTCAAATATCCAATCTTAACACTTCCATTGCCATTATCAACTTTGAGAAAGGAATCAATAAATATCAACTCCTGCAAAAATCCTTGCAGATGAATATAGCATATATATTCAAAGAGGTTCAAGAAAGGCCTAAAGGATACAACGAATTAGAGGAGTCTAATTTGTCTATTAAATAGCCAAACAAGTATTACAAACATAAGCATAACCAATCATACAAAGAATAGTATATATTGCATATAAAATAGAAGCAACCTATTAGGCATTGGAAAAATAGTGTGGTACAACACCAAAGAAAAAGAGATGTCCACGACAAAGAATGGAAGTAAAATGTTTTGATTTAGTTACATTTAGTGGCGGTAGCTTGGGGTGACAAGGGAGGCCTACCGTCACCCTTGCTCTGGCTTCTTCCATATTTGAACGCATGCTTCATCTCTTTACTAGCTACTTCCTCCTCTCTTACTCATTGCGAAATCTAGTCACTCCCTCCTCTCGCCCTTCTTAAAAATTAGCCGAGCTTCGCCACTAATTACATCGCTTAATTACATTTTAGCAAAGGAGAGGATAAAAAAGACTCACCAGAGTCACTAATATGATTATTGATGAAGATAATACTTATATTAGATCCTAATTAAAGAGGCATGCTAAAGGAAGTGAATGCCATAATAGATGTATAAATCAAAAGGCGTTGAATAGGAAAGCAAATTATAATTGATAAGGAGGAAGTGCCAAGTTAGTATAATCATCACAAACACACGTTGGTCATTAAGGAAAATATCTTCAACTTAAAAATGAAAAGAATTCTAACGGATAGTGACAACTCTGTTTTTTATTCTTTATTATAAGGCCTTCAAAGCTATGAAACTTGAACCGTGATGACTTCACCAAATTTGAGGTGATTATGTCTTCATAGACTTTTAAGTCGAAATCGCCAAGAACCCCATGTAGACCACCAAATACATGATGCAGTACATGATGCAGAACATACCCATAAATAAGAGTTGGACAAAGATATATAACAACATATCAAAATGGTACACTTCTTGACAAAGCGGTAAGACTTTTTCTCAAGGTTGTCAAAATAGGTTTTTACTTTATTTTAAATTGTTAGTTTATCAATTAAAATATGTATTTGATATATTACTTTATTTAGATTATTATTAAAAGCGTCATTGTCTTATTATAAAACTATTTCAATATCAAGATAATTGATTTTATCATAATTTAATATCTTTGATAATATTTTTATTTCATATTATTCTTTGTCTCTTGTCTCTAGTGTGCTACTGTTTACAGATATTGACATCTTTCCTTTCATGCTTATCCTAAGATATACAGGATTTTGAATTTTGATTCCATTTCTTGTATTAAGATAAAATCAGACAACAATTTGGGTACATTATTTGGATAAATTGATCTTTAATTCCTATAAGATTAGGCATGGGCATGCAACTCCCTGCTATTTGCTATTATAATTTACATGTCTCTTGTTTTAAAGCCTTGGTTGGTAGGTTGATTTGGTAAGTGTCACAAAACTCAATTTATAAAAAAGACAAAAGAAGCCTACGGGGTATAGCTCAATTGGCAAAGATTTGGGTGGTATAGTGCCTGTCATGCTAGCGACTTATAAAGTGAGAGTTTGAATCTTGGGGGCAACTTTTAAAATTTAGACTTCTTATATGATGAGATTAGTGGGTAAGTCCAAATTCTTGGTTAATTGAGACACATCTCGCAATTTACATCCTCTATTAATAATAAGGGCATAGGAGATGGGGCTGCTAATATTAGAGTTAAATATTTTTTTTTATAAAAAAGACGAGTTTAACATTCTTTTTTATAAAAAAGACCAGGAAAAGTTGTATAGCTGTAATCACGAAGCATTGTTTGTTTGTGTTCATGTACATGTACTTCTGACATTTTGTGCAAATGAATCCCACGCGGGTTTTTCTTATTGTAATTGATTTCCTTGTTGACTTCACCAAAATGTTTCCTTAAAAAGGAATTTATTAAATACCAAAAATATTTAATTAAATTGAGTCCTTATCTCTTTAGTCTTTTCTCCTAATCATCTGTTTTACTATTAAGTAACATAAGGTTATATTACAAAACGTGACTAATTTGCAGAACCAAACGAAATAACAAAACAGAACATTGCTCAAACAAGTCATCCAGTCCTCCACTCCCTTTCAATCTTTCTCGGTTCTTTCTTTTTAAAACGGATTTAAAACAAAAGGAGAAAGAACCCAATCCCTTTCTCGTCGATGGAGGAGGACTGGCTTTGGCTTTGGCTTTTCTCCGTCGCTCCCATCCTTACTTGGCCAACCCAAACCCTAAACTAAGTTTCTTCTTTTTCCTTAAAGAACTGGAAGACCAATATGTTTCCGTGGAACATCGCGAGGACGGCGGAGGAGGTGTTCTCGCGGTGGGCGATGAGGAGGTTGTTCAAATTCTTGTTGAAGAAGAAATTAGGACATTTCATATTGGGGGATATCGATCTTGATCAACTAGATGTTCAGCTCTTTGAAGGGACCGTCCAACTCAATGATCTCGCTATTAATGTCGATTATCTTAATGAAAAGGTAACTTATTTCTGGAATTAGTCCAATTTAGTTGCTTTAGTTCAAATAATAACATCCAAGCTCAAAAGTTTCCTGTTTTTTTGGGGGTTAAATTATGCTTCTTATTATTAAACCAGGAAATATCGCCTTGTTGAAGCTGTGCTAGTTTCGTATAGGTTCCTTACAAACGTGGAAGTTTTGAAGTTAATCAAGGTTAATTAAGTGATGGATGCAGTTTGAGAGTTATTTTATAGATTGAAGAAGGTTGTGGTGGAAACTAGATATTTCGGAATTTATTTAAAAAGCTTGATTGCCTGGAACTTTTTTTCTCTTAAATATGCTTCTAATTTCCTTTTTCCATTACAGTTAGGTGCAGCAGCGTCAGTTATTATAAAAGAAGGTTCCATTGGGTCGCTTTTGGTTAAAATGCCTTGGAAGGTGAAAGGCTTTCAGGTTGAGGTGGATGAACTTGAGATTGTGTTTGCTCCTTATCTGAAAACGGATTCATTGTCTGAAGAGGCAAGTAGCAGTTTCAGTGATGATAGTAACAGTGGCATCCATAATGAAAGAGGAAAGCCTGGCATTGATTCAAGTAAAAAAAGTGTGAAGTCTGGTTCTACTGATGTTCATGAAGGTGTTAAAACAATTGCAAAGATGGTTAGGTTGTTTCTTACTAGTTTCCATGTAAAGGTTAGAAGCTTGATTGTTGCTTATGAGCCAGGCTTGGACATGGATGGAATGAAAATTAGTCAGCAAAGAACCTTGGTTCTTCAAATATCTGAAGTAGAATGTGGAACTTGTTTTTCTGAAGACACTAACTTGAATTCTGGTGTGGGAACTGAGAACTTTCTAGGAATAAGTCAATTGACTAACTTTGTAAAATTCCATGGGGCTGTGCTTGAGCTTCTCCAAACGGATGATGTTGACAACCAAAGCTGCTCTCCACATGCATCATGTTCAAACCATGCTTTTCTTCCAAAAAGCTTTATGTCAAGCTGCACAACTCCGATAGCAACAGGAAAGAAAGGTGGATTTTCAGGGAATTTAAAATTGAGTATCCCTTGCAACAATGGTACCTTAGATATACACAAAGTGGATGCGAATGTTTATGTTGATCCCGTTGAACTGAGATTTCAGCCCAGTACAATCAAGTGGTTGGTACTTTCATGGGAAACTTACAAGAACTTGGTTAGAGATGGAGGAACTAAGTCAACAGATTCTGTCTACTTAAATGCAGCTTCTCGTTTCCATTCATCAGCATGCTTTCCTGCTCTCAGTGGCTCTGACAGGTCAATCTTTGGTCACGGTAGTTTTGCTCCTGCATTATCATTAAATGGGCAAGAATGTGTTAGTGAAGCCCTATCTGGATCACATCTTATCCCTGATTGGGTGACTGATTCTATTTGTGCAAATGACTACAATGATGCAAGAGAAGAACTTGATCTTGGTGCAAGGTTAGTATATCTCTCCTATAATGTACACCACATTCTTTGCATGTATTACAAGTATCAGAAAAGATATGAAACACATTGTACTTGCTTGATATCTTTATGTAAGTATTTAACTGTTTTGCAAATTTAATTTCTAACACCTAGTCTTTGTTTTATTTTTTATGATGAAAAGAATTTTGTTTTTCTTCGGATATTTTAAACATATTTATATGTCCTTAGGGTGAGTTTTCAATATTTCCATTTTCTAGTTGTTTAACATGCTGGACATACATGAATGACAGACATTATGAACAATCAAGTTTTTCAAACTATTGATTTATGCTATTGAATTGTGCTGATGTTTCTTGGTATCACACTCATACTTGCAGTGTAGAACAGTTTTTTGAATGCTTTGATGGACTTAGAAATTCTCAATCAGCATTGGCCAGCAGTGGAATGTGGAACTGGACATGTTCTGTTTTCAGTGCACTAACAGCTGCATCCAGCCTTGCTGCTGGATCTCTTTCTGTCGCTTCGGGTACCCATTACCAATTGGTCTAAGTTCCTATTTGGATATGTAATGTGATACTCTTTTTGTTGTTCTGTACTTTTCCTATGATGCTTTATTTGTTGAAATGCAACTTTCACTTGTTATTGAATTTTAGTTTATTATCCAATCGCTGGTTCTCTGTTTGAGGTCCAGCGGGGGCAAGAAGAATGTTGTTGCAATTTGTTCTTAGAACTATATACATATATGCATAGTCTTGTAGAATTGAAGCTACATCATTAAGTTTTAAGTTAAGGCTGTGAAATTATGAAATAACTTTGCCTCTCACAGCTAGATTCATTATAGTGGGTGTTATATGCATTAACACTACCGTCGGTCTTAGTGTAATTTAATTTCTTAGTTGGGACTTGAGGGTGTTCTTGTAATATGCTCCTTTTTTATCACACCTGGCATGTAGTTGAGATGATTGCCTTCAATTCACTGGATATGCATTTTTTATTGAGTTCCCTCCCTATTTTGTAGTTTGTCGAACTTCCTTACGTACAGTGTTTAGAGGTGGTTCAAATATGTTTTTGAGTCATTTTTGTAGTGAAACTATTTTTTTGGTTGTTTGGATTGATGTCAGAACAACAGCATGTTCAAACCAACCTCAATGCAACTTTCGCGGAAATTTCAATCTTATTGTCCTTCCAGGATGAGGATGTGGAACAGTTATATGGTCCTGATCGAAGTGAAGGCATGAATGTTCATTTTCTGCATATAGGATGCAAAGATATATCTGTTGTTTTCCAGGTGATCTACTTGGATCATTCATGTTCCGTCTATATTCTTCTATTATGTGCTCTTCTTTGTTAGTTCCATTGGATGTATCCTGTACTAGTCTGAACAATTTGATGATGTCAATAGGTACGGCCCCGAGAAGTAGGGTTTGAAGGAACATTAAAGTATATTGAGATTGCTGAATACTTGCCCACTGAAAATAATGCTGAGGATCATAGTTTCTGTGCAAGTAGTAGTAATAACAGAAGTCAAACTTATTTGATTCAAGACCTGCAAGCTGATATCATGAGCGCTCTCCCTGTATTGTCTGATGAAAATCCTGATTCAGATGAATTTGGTGTGCTTATTTCTCCTGATTCTCCATTTGGGCGTGCAATGAAAATCAAATTGTTTAGTACAGCAGGTTCCGTGAATTGTAAATTTGCTGTAAATTCTGATTCATCAGATGGAAGTCTAGTACGCCCAAGAGCATTTTATTTGCGACTTCCTCAGTTTGTTTTATGGATGGATTTGTCCTTGATAAATGCGATAATGGATCTTCTGAAGGATATTGAGAAATCTATCAAAATCAACAGCCTGAAGAAAGAATGCAATTCTTTTGTTGAGAAGCATGAATCATCTATTGCTGGTGCGGGAAAAGGCTTACAATCTGGCATTGCAAAATTGTCTAGCAAAGAAATTTGGCAAGTCAATATTTCAGTTCCCAATGCTAGAGTGGTTCTTTGTCCTTTAGTTGAAGGTGGCCTAAGTTCTAGTACCTACTCTTCCTGGGAACAATTTATTGTTGTTGATTCTTCTCCCCCTTTGACTTCAGCAAAGGTAAAAGCTCATGTCATTAGTATGTCAGATGCCAACTTGCATAAAAGGTATTCAAAAATGGCTACTTTCTCTCTGCATTTAAATGTTGGTGATCTCAAGGTTTACTTGGTCAGCTCAATGTGCCAAGAAGATGTCATAATTGATTTCCCTGGTGTGTCAAGGAAGAAATTTTGTGCCGACAGAATCTTGTCAGTCAGCAACGAAGCTGGTTTTCTTTCTAAGATTAGTATGCTTTGGCAAGATGGTTTTGTCAGCGGTCCTTGGATAGCAGAGAAAGCCAAATCTCTGGTCACTTGTGCGGAATCTCAAAGCAAAGAAAATTTGGTGATAGGTGATGAGTTTGCCATTTCTCGAAATAAGAAAAGTCTTCAAGATGGAACTCCTCAGACTAGAGAAGAGATAATTTTGAGCTCTTCATTCTTACTGCATGTTAATCTGTTTTCTCTTGTTGTCAACCTTAACAGTCCTCAATATTTCAAGTTACAATGTCTTCTGGATAAGATGATTGAAACATTAGCAGGTGTGGTCTCTGATGGAGTGGATGATGGAAACAGATCTGTATCTCAAACATCAATTCTTGTGGAATGTGAATCTGTAGAAATTTCAATCAGGCCAAATCTAAAGGAAGACATAAAAAGTTCTTTGCAGAATGAGCTTCCTGGACCATGGCAGTGTTTAAAATTGAAAATAAAGAAGTTCAATCTTCTCTCTGTTCCAAATATTGGAGGCAGCAGGGATGCTAACTTTTTGTGGCTGGCCCATGAAGAAGGCGAACTTTGGGGTTCCATATCTTTAGTTCCTGATCATGAATTTCTTCTAATTTCTTGTAGCAACTCAACAAGAAAACGTGGAGATGGACGAGGTTCAAATGCATTATCTTCTAAATCTGCTGGTTCAGATGTCATATATCTGCGGGAACCAGAGAGTTACAACACTTTTACATCAATTACTATCAGATGCACTACATTTGTTGCTGTTGGTGGTCGCTTGGATTGGTTGGATGTGGTAACCTCATTTTTTATCATGCCCTCTCTTGAACAGGAAAAAGCCGTTGATAATGAAAACCTTTGCAAGGAAAATTTTCGTGCACCTTGTGATACTTCTTTGTTTCTTGAGATGATTGACATTGGTTTAAGTTATGAGCCTCACTTGAAGACTGGATCCAGTTCCTCATATGTTAAAGAAACCTGTGACTCAAATGTAGCTTGTCTTTTAGCTGCATCTTCTTTATCTCTGTGCAACAAATCCTCTGGAAATTTTGATCAGAATGAACACAAAATTAGAGTGCATGACCTGGGGTTGCTTCTCTGTCCAGCCTATGATAATCTTGGAGGCACTTATAGTGTGGAATACCTTCATGGGATGGGTTATGTAAAAGTTGCCTGGGAAGCTCTCATTGAAGCAAATTTGAGAACCAACTGTAAAGGTTGCCTTCTTTGGGAATTAGATTGTTCCAATTGCCATATACATGTTGAAACTTGCGATGACACGACTAATGGCTTAATGCACTTGGCTGCTCAGCTGCAGCAGCTTTTTGCTCCTGACTTGGAGCAGTCTGTTTTGCACTTGCAGAATCGATGGAATAACTTTCAACAGGCTCGACAGAGAAAAGATTCTAGTCACAATTGGGCATCAAGTGATGATTCTGCTTCATCAACTTTGCCAAGTCATGCCTCTAATATGGACACAAAGGGCAAACTTGAGAGGCCTGGATTGTTGGATGAGATATGTGAGAATGCATTTCCTCTTGGTGTAGATCAAGCTTGGCAAGATGATTCTTATACATCGCAAATTTGTGTCCCAGTTGATGAAAACGTACTTGGGGATTCTTGTCACCTAAATGTAGAAGATCCTAAGGTTTTCTCAAATAATTCATTTTTTGATGGATCACTACCTGTATCAGGATTTGAAGATAGTCAAACCTCAGTCCTCAAAAGTAATTCTTTTCCTGAACTGATAGAAGGTTATTGCTTATCTGACTTGCGGCCGCTATCAGAATTAACCAAAGGTGGGAAATCATCATCTGGGGACAGAGATCTTGGAAGACACAGTGGATGGTACGGTGATCCCTGTATAAACATTGTCGAAAATCACATCTCTGAAGTAAGCGGGGAAGATGATGTGTGCCAATATAGGCAAAATGTTGCTGCATCTATTAATTCAGAAATTTTGGAACTAAGAAATGCCGTAGGCCGCATTCTTCTTAAGAATATAGATGTCAGCTGGAGGATATATAATGGTTCTGATTGGCATGCATATGAAATGAATAGCGAGTTTCTCGGAAGAGATACAAGCGCTTGTCTAGAGCTTTCGTTATCTGGGATGCAATTACAGTATGACTTTTTTCCGGTTGATGCAATTTACGCATCTAAGGTCTCTGTTTCCATTAGGGATTTCTACCTTTATGATAGGAGCAAAGCTGCACCTTGGAAATTGGTAATACAAAATTTGATTTCGTATTTCCTGATTAGTTTCATGATTTCTTTTATTGACAATGATTTAAATGTTCCTTTTAAAATGAAGATATTAGGAGATTATCATTCAAAGGAACATCCTAGGGAGTCCTCTTCAAAAGCATTTAAGCTGGACCTGGAAGCAGTCAGGCCAGACCCCCTAATCCCTCTCGAGGAGTACCGGTATGTTTTTTATTTATTTTGGAACTTTATACCATTTGGCAACATGAATACTCTTTCTATTCTTTTATGTTGTTTGGAAAACCTTACTGCGTGAGATTCATTTTTTTTCAAATCTCGACCTAGGAATCCTCTTTATTAAATTAAGTGTTTAAATTTTGGTTTTCATTGTCTATGTTTATGTTTTTTACTTTCTCGATTAGGTTGTAAAAGACCTAAACTGGTATCTGTAAATGAAAGAGCATAATTTGTGGGCCATGTCTTGATGCTTTTGCCAACGCATGTTGCTTTTCATTCTTTGTTCCTGTTCTTTGTTGGTGATAAGAATGTTAGAGTATGCTTATTTCATGCTGATTGTTGTATTTCCTTTTTATCCTTTTCAGATTACGGATAGCTTTTCTTCCAATGCTATTGCATCTTCACCAGAGCCAGCTTGACTTTCTTATCAACTTCTTTGGGGAAAAGGGCCCATCAGCTGGTCTTTCTGATAATTATAAAAATTCAGGTGGTAATGTATTATCTGCATCAAAGATTGACAATTATCACGAACATGCAGTTGATGAAGCATTGCTTCCTTTTTTCCAGGCAAGTGCTCAAATACCAATATTGTTTAGCAGTTGACACATGATTGCCATTGCCTTTTTCTTTTTTTGTTTTTCTTTCTTTTGAATTTTATTATCTGATTTTCTTGAGTCATATTACTGATATTGTTTTATTCCAGGTGTTCGACATATGGCCTATTCTTCTTCGAGTTGATTACAGTCCATGCCATGTTGATCTGGCTGCACTTGGTGGTGGAAAGTATGTGGAACTTGTGAATCTGTTCCCCTGGAAGGTGAACACTTCTTTTGTGCTGAGATTTATTAGAGTTTGTACATTACTTTACATCCCTGGAGTTGCAAGCATTACTAGTCTTTCATCTGTCAGTTTCTTTGTTATGGTCTTACTTTGATTCTTTGTTTGATGGTCAACTGGTGATAGAAATGGGGCCAAAGGTGATCAAATTGTCATATGGCTTTTTGGTTGGCGTTCACCTTGAGATCACTGATCATGCTATATGAGCCAGAAACCTTTTGTTATTCAATGATAATTTTGGTTGAGGATGATAGCAGCAGAACTCGAAACTTTGACAAAAAGGAAAAAGATTAGGGGGAGAGGTTATAGAGAAGGAAGAAAAGAAAGTAACTAAGAATTAGAGAATGGTAAACAAAATCTTAATGGTTCGTGAATTCAGTATGCCCAAACTGAATGGCACATGTACTAGCTGGAGATAAAAATTACATGACCTAACTCAAGAAGAAAACAGTATAAAGTCATAATGGAAAATTATACTTATGCCTGAACTTGCACCTAAAGTCCTTAACCAGTGTAACCAGCTAGTTAACATGACTCGTTATGCTTTCTTGGGGATGGTCGACCTATTTAACCGTGTCACCAGATGTCCTGTGTTCTTAATGATCTAGCAAGTGTTGGGAAATCTGTTTATGATCTTTATGAGGCCACTGGAGGGTTTGATATATGTCTTTGCAGTTTGTGAAGAATCATATTGGTTTCTATTTCCCACTTTATTATGGCCCTGTGAATGAAAATTATGGTAGTAGCTCCATTTTTATTCGAAACAGATTCTTCTTGGTGTTCATGAATGAAAGGTGTAAATTATATATTGTAAATTTCCATGCAGGGGGTTGAGCTACACCTCAAACATGTTCATTATTCTGGTGTCTATGGTTGGGGCAGTGTAGGTGAAACAATTATAGGGGAATGGTTGGAGGACATTTCTCAACATCAGGTTGGTGGCATCCGGCATTCTATCAAGGAGACCTTTATTTATTCCTTAAAATATTTTGTTTATGGTTAAAGGATTTCATTTTTGGATCTGTAGATGCATAAAGTTTTGCATGGTATTCCAGCAATCCGATCCATGGTTGCTGTTGGTTCTGGTGCAGCTAAGCTTGTATCTCTGCCAGTTGAGAGTTACAGAAAGGATAAGAGAGTGATTAAGGGAATGCAAAGAGGTAAGTGAAATGACATTGGTAATTTGTAGTGAGCTTTATCTTACATCTTCTCTTGTTTCTGCTCATTCATTGCCTATCCGGGTTCTTAATATCTCTGAGGAGTCCGGTGGGGGGGATATACTGACCCAGAGATGTGGACAAACGTTGACGAATATGCCATCCAACCCAGTTACGTTAGATTAGATTGATGATACTTAGTCACTTTGCATCATTCATCTTCATATATTCAACCACAACCGTGCACTTGATGCGTGTTCAAATTGTCTAGTATCTTTGTATGTGATTTATATGGAAGTACCTTGGTGTTCTTTTCAGGTACGATTGCTTTTCTCCGAAGTATATCACTTGAAGCTGTTGGATTGGGTGTACATTTGGCAGCTGGGTTCCATGATATTTTGCTCCAAGCGGAGTACACAGTCACAAAAGTTCCTCCTGTATGGCCTATAAATAACCAACCTCAGCCAAATGTGAGGTTCAGTCAGCCAAAGAATGCACAACAAGGAATTAAGCAGGTCAATTTTCCAATAGTTGTTGCATAGAATTGCTTATGATGTGTTGCAATTGAACTGTCTGTATGCATCTGCATGTTGTATGGGAATGAAATTTTTTTATAGACAAAGGTTTCACCACAGAACCCTAATGATTCTTGATTTGGCAGGCATGTGCGAGCTTTAGTAATGGCCTTGGGAAATCTGCTTCTGCTTTGGTTCAGACACCATTGAAAAAATACCAGCGTGGAGCCAGTGCAGGATCTGCCTTGGCAACTGCAATTCAGGCTGTGCCGGCAGCTGCTTTAGCTCCAGTTTCTGCTTGTGCAAGTGCAGCCCACTGTACGCTGCTGGGCCTCAGAAATAGGTAAGTTCCTCAATATTCAACTACATATTTGTGTCCTGGTTTTATTTCTGCATTTCAGTGCTGTCGGGTTATAGTTTTCAGTGATCTTACATTTAATCTGTTGAGATGCTTGCAGCCTTGACCCTGAGCATAAGCAAGAGTCCATGGAGAAATATCTGGGTCCTACCAAGCCACGGAATCGGGATTGATTTATTTGTGTAAAAATCTTTATAACACGCCTCGTTGAAGATTGAACTCGTTCCTTTCCAATCAGAACAAAAAGGCTCATCTAGAGTTGTCTTCCCAGTCATGATTGCTCTCTCTATAATGTGAGTTGAATTTCGTCTAGAACTTGCTTTATTATAGATTCTTGTATGGAATAGTATAAGCATGTTCTTTAATCTATTAAAACAATCGGTCTTCTCTTCCTAAAGCATGATAAATTATGTCCTTTTTCTTTGGGTTGGCAACATTTAGTCGTAATAGAAAGTATATATGATATTTAGCATCGGTGTTGTGGTATTTGGGTTGCAGATGTACAGTTGATGGAACCATCAAAACAGATTCTTTCTGCCACTCTGCAGCAAACCTGAAATGGTAATCTTGTATATTTTGTGAATGCTGATTGGTAAATACAAGATTTTCGCCATAGAGGCAATTGTAAATTATTATTTACAGTCAACCGATTTGGTGCATAGGTCTTAACATAAGAATATCCAAATTCGTTTAGACCTGTTTCAATGTATATAATTTTTGCTGCTTGTATATAATAGTTAAATTAATTCCTGAAGATTAGCAAGGTCTTTGAAGTGTAATTATCCTTTCTGGATTTCCAGATGATTGATATGTCTAATAAAACCTGGGAAACAAGGAAACACATTTCTATTCCTTGCTGTGTCGAGTATTCTATGCTACCACCTCAGAAATGTAATTCCTCGTAATAAATAAAAATTAGTCTCAGGGATTGGATGAATTTACCTGAGAAACTGAGACAGCTTGCCCTTGGATGAAAGTGTAATTATATAACAAAATTTTGCTTAGTTTAGACCACAGGGTAGAAATTTGTCAAGTGGTAGAAGGATTTGTTTCTTCTATAATAATATATCAGATTCATATTCTCAAGGATGCTAGTGACTTGGTGAGTGAGGCCATGCCTTGTAATCAAAGCTTGTATTTGAGTATTGAGAAAGGACAGAAACCTGTTGACAGAAATGTGGGCAGTGTCAGCAAGAAACATTTTCAATTACATATTTTGTTATATGAAAACTGAATCGTGCAATAACAAGAGAACTCAAGAAAATATCACTTTCTTGAATAAACGTTGCTTTGCCTGCTGTTCTAATTGCAAGAAAATTCTTTTGTTAAATTTGCGACTGAATGAATAGCAGAAGTGAATAATAATTAAGTAGATTACATTAATCAAATCTGCCTCAAATTGAGGGATGTTTGTGAACGGCAAATATTTGTACATAAGATGAGCCAAATACTAACTTCCTTTGGTGGAAAGGAAGGATTTTAGTGGGATAATTCAGTGAAGGCAATGGATTAATTCAGGCTCAAGGTAAACACAATCCCACTATTTCCCTTTCCTCTACAACTAACATTACATTCCAGCGTCTCTGCAACTTAGGCCTCCGTCGTATAACATTTCCTGCAAAATAATATGTTCAAGTCAGAAGCTAGATACTAGCAGTAACATCAACAACCTTCCAAGTTGTAACTTCACTTGTACTCTGCCAGGCAATAAAGATGACAGAAAAGAACAAGCTTTTTACTCACCTGTGTTTTCTCATGAACAAAACTGGACCTCTTGTCCTCTACAACTCTTTCCAAGACACCATTATTCCTCTCAATTCTTTTGGGAATAACCTGACTTCTTCTAAACCCCAGCCTCTCCTTCCACCAACCTGAGTTCCTTGGCAATCTTGGCAATGAATCTTCGAACGCGTCATCAATTAGCAATTCCTCCCTCAAGGTCATTTTTCTACTGCAGTCATCTTTCAATGGCAACATCACACCCTCAGAGAAGATCTCATCTGCTGGGATCATGGCATTGTTTCTGAAAGAGAATTCAAAGTCCCCAGACACTGGTGCTTCTCTATAGCTACTTTCGTACTTGGTAGCTTGTTGGTTTTCCACAAAATCATTAGAGAAAGAGATTCTTGGGTCCATAGGGGATGTGCCAGAGATTTGCTGCTCGCCGTTGAACATGTTAAGCATGCACTAAACACTACTATATACGATCTCTTTTAAGTTAATCTGCATGCTCTGCTATGATCCACATGCAGATGTTCAGATTTGTAAAGGGTTGAGTTTGTTTTATTTGTTTGTTTAGCAGACATCACATGTTACTTAGATTTGTCATTTTTTAATTAAAGATGAGGATAATGCCTTTAGTATGACACCCTATCGTACTAATCCGGGAAAACAGCATTTTTAAAATTTATAAACGCCTGATATTATTGACCTTGATGCTTGTTTTAGCATAGTTTTAAGCAAGAGATTCTTCACAAACACATGATGCCATAGTCACCCTAATATTCTGCTTGATTGTGGGTAGAACATGCCAATGTAATTTAAAAGAAAAAGGTTCACCATGCCATTTGACCGTTTACTTCCGAGACCAACACCAATTATACTTCCAAAACATAGTGAGTTCGCTGTCATTCTGCCTAAGAAAATGCCAACAATCAACATTCGCTTTCAAGACTGAAACCACTTGGATACATTATAAGTTTTTCACATAGTAACGAATTCATAGTCAGTTAATTCCCATTACTTAGATGATGAATGAGCTTTTGCAGTTATAAAGACAAGTTCTTTCTGCAAAATTTTGAGTGCCATATGAACTCAAAACTCATTGTACACATTGAATTTATTACCTTTGGCATATCTTTTGATTTCCTTGCTGTATATTTTAGCATAAGGTTTAAGGGGGCTATCTTCATATAAGTACTAATACAATGCCCATGTGAGCTTGAGCTGGTTGGGACCGTTAATCTGAGAACTAAAGAAATCTAGTCCTCGCAGCTTTTACCAGCAACAAAAGCTGAGTTATTCCCTTAGTTTGACCAGCGGTACCATGTGAGCACTAATGAATGTTTCTATAAACTGAGCTGTTGATGTTCACATGGTTAATCCTCATCTCAATTCACCAATGGTTTACTACCAAGTGGTTGTTAGAATTAAAAATTCCCAAAACAATGGACTTTTGCCAGATGGGTTAGCCTAGGAAAAACATAATTATAAGGAAACTGTCTCATAATTGGTCTCTGATCTTGTTGACAAAGTTTGTCTTTTGCGTTCAGATTAATCTAGCTAGATTCTACCTACAGTTTGTGTTCAACTACCAACCCCTTATACAGTGTCAGATCGTGTTCATAAACTTTCAAACATAGTCAGGTTCCTTGTACGAAGCCCAGAATTGACTCACTCAGCTCTCAACATATTATGCTAAAATAGGTAATATCGCATCTCTCTGTGATTAATTAATAGGGTGATCATCAGCCAGCTTCTGTATGTGGGATGGCCGTTTCTTCAAGACCTGACCGATGATTTTGCCAATCAGGATAAAGATGGCTTCGGCGTTTCAATGCTTAATTCAGAGAATAATGTGCCAATCTGTGATAGAAAATGCTTGATTAGGACATAGTCGTTGAAAAATTTGAAGGGTTCGATATAGGGGGAGTGCATAAGAGGGAGAGAGAGCATTATTAGGCTTGAACTAAGAGGTCCATCATTTTTAGTTTTAGCTCCTTTAGGCTTATAAACTCTTATCTTCTTCTTCTCCTTCTCCTTTTCAGTATGGGATTTCTCCCATTCTAATATTCCAACACTCCCTCTCAAGTCTAACTGACCTGTCCAGTTGTGACTTGCCTTCAATTTTTCTATTTCTTTCTTTTTTTCTTCTTTTCTTTTTTCTTCTTCTTTGGCATTTTTTTCTTGCCTGAGCTTTTGTTCACTTGAAGTCTCAGAGACCACATGTCTGTGTCTGGGCTTGTACTCTTATTGAACCTCAGAAGTCACAGGTCCATCTTTTTTTACTTTTTGAGCTTTAGGTCTTGAGTCACAGGTCCATTTGTCTTATGTCTGGGTCTTCCTTACTGAGCCTTCTTTCATTGGGCTTCAATCTTCTTTATTGGGCTTTCAGGTCTTCTTCACCTTTTGGGCTTCAGGTCTTGGGCCGCAGGTTTATTTGTCTTTATGCCTGGGTCTTCCTCACTGAACCTTCTTCTCTTTTTGGGCTTCAACCTTTCTTTAATGGGCCTTTAGGTCTTGCAATTTATCAATCCCAGTCCGCCAAAATTTCCAAGATTTTCATGGGCCGAAACAAAGCCGGTGGGCTCTGATACCATATTGAAAATTGACAAGGCCCAATACATAGGAAGTGCATAAGAGGGAGAGAGAGAGAGTATTATTAGGATTGAACTAGGAGGCCCATCACCAAAATGCCCTAAGGCATTTTAGTTTTGGCTCTTTTACGCTTATAAACTCTTCTCTTCTCCTCCTTTTCAATATGGAATTTCTCCTATTCTAATATTCCAACAATAGTGATCTCATGAGTGTTATGAATATTGTACCGAATTGCAATGTGCATCTTAAAAGTGTTATGAATATTGTACCGAATTGCAATGTGCATCTTAAAATCACTGCAAACACCTTCGTATGCCTCAATTTGTGAATTAAGAAATCTTGCAACGTCTCATATGTAACAATTATTATGATACTTAATATTATTTTTTTATTAACTTCAACTTTTTTTCGTAAATTTTGGTTTAAAATAAACATTAAGATTCAAGAATATCTTAGCGTTAAATTACAGAAAGTAAAATTGTTTTTTTCTCATATTTTATTAATAATTATAAGATAAAGTATATACAAAAAAGAATTATTTTTCATATTGGCCTTAATTACTTCTTTTACCCGACATTATAAAAATAACTAATTATTGTTTTCTCATCACTATTAGCAAGACAAAGCAAGGCTTACAAAATCAAATAATAAATTAAATTTAAGACAATAATTTATATCCTTTAAGCATAATCGTGGAAACCTTCATTCTGCCATTAGACCTACCATACTGAAATGCAATCCACTTATCACTTGTAAACATTTGTCTTATTTCTTTCTTCGTTAGAACAAATCACTAAAGTGATAAGAAATTATTTACAAATCTTGTAATGTTAGGATGACATAAATTCTTTCCATTAGTGAAACTTACTTTCATCAAATTTTAGAAACCATGCACGATTATAAATGAACTTAGTCATGCTTCTTAGTTTTTACACGGTTTTGTCAATGATAGAAAAGTATCTAATATATCATATATTTTTCAACATTAAGTCAATACAATGTGTAGCACAATGACTCTAATAAAAAGACTTAGAAATGCTTTGTAATTTTTTTCAGCTATTTTATAAGCATAATTATTGTGAGTGATGAACTATACAATATTTTTAGGTCCAACTTCATTCATAATTTCATCAAACATTTTAAAATAAAGTATTGGTATTTCTAACAATGCTAGATGCACCAATCTAACCTTAAAAATATTGTCTCTTTAGCAGAATAAACTAAAAAATTAATAATCATCACACATTATTTAACACTCAAGTTATCCAAGTCATTTTTTCATCTATATAAAAATTTATTTGACAAACAGAGTTGCTCAAAAGATTAGTTCTATATTCATTAATTGAAGGAGTTTTATATCATGGATCATAAGAGGCAACAACATTCACCAGACTACTAATAATAAGATTGAGTAGTATTGAGTAATACACGTGCATCATACTAACATCTAACCATTATCATGTCCATATTATAAGTTACTTCTTTATATTGTAAGGCGCTTGAATTGAAGCATGAACTTTAGGAGTTATTCGCAGTGCAGAAAAGTTATACACTCATTTTCTTCTCTTCGTCAAATTAGGTTCAACAAATTCTTCTTGTTTCGTAAGAATATTACCTTTAACATTCTCATTATCATCCTTACCTATGTAAAAGAATTTCTACTACCAATTTCATAGTTCAATCTTTATCTTCTATCTTTTTCATTTTAATACTCTTCAAGCAAAATTTTTATTTACTATTTTACATCATGACTAACTTTTTTACAAGGATCTTCAACACCTTTGATCCTAACTAAGGGGGGTGCTTGGTTAATGGGTCTGAGAGGAAAGGAAAGAGTAAGGAATGAAAAGTAGCTCTAATGCAGTGAGCATCATAGTCCTACGGCGCCTGAGAGTGATGGTCGAGATGGCCTTATATGTAGGCTGGGCAAAACTCTCTATTAAACTAGTCTTTTAGTTAGTTAGGTCTGGTCTGCATCATTTGGAATCAGAGCCAGGACTTTCATGCATATGGGCGCACGTGGGTCTATGGAGTTGGTTTGGGACGGTCCTCTAGTAGAAAGTAATCCGGATCACATGCAGGACGCGTGTTTTTCCGCAATGGAGGGAATTGATGCAGTGAACATCATAGTCCCACATCGCCTAAGAGTGTTGGTCGAGATGGCCTTATATGTAGGCTAGGCAAACCTCGCTACTAGACTAGTCTTTTAGTTATGCATGGTCTGCATCAAGCTCCTTGGCAATTTATTATCATTAGATAAACAATATTTCTATATCTGAGTTTTGGATATTTCTCTATGCTCCCGATAGAGGAATGAAAGTCATTCCATTAAAAAAAGAAATGTCACGGGTATAACAAAAGTTGTCACAGATGTGATATGTGCTGGAACCCCTCCCACGGGGCGGGTCCACCGGGCCCGACATCCTGCGGGACATCCGGACCCGGGGCTCGCGGGGG
>JANQBM010000222.1:37284842-37300573 GCA_025594535.1 Erythroxylum domingense
TTAAATTTTTGAATTTTTAATAAAAATTTATTTAATTAAAAATATCATATGAGAATTAATTGAAGTTATATATTTCAATTGGTTAATAAATTTTAAGTTTTTATAATTAATGAATATAGAAAGAATACATATATTGATAAAATGATTAAGATGGACTAAATTATTTATCAACGGATGATAGAATTGTAGGAAATAAAAAAATATATATATAAAGAGAGAAATTCAATCAATTGAAATGACGAATTTTAATTGATTAATAAAAATTGATATTTTTAATGAATTAATATATAAAACGTACATATATTGATAAAATAAATAAGATGAAACTAAATTCATTAATGAAAGAGGATAGGATTATAGGAGATATAAAGTGGGAAATTCAGTTAGTCGAAGTTATGAATTTTAATTGATTAATAAAAATGGATATTTCATAATGCATGAATATATAAAACTTACATATATTAATAAAATGAACAAGATAAACTAAATTCGTTAATAAAGAATGATATAATTACAAGAGATAAAAAGGATTATATATAAAGTGAGAAATTCAATTAATTAAAGTTACAAATTTCAATTGTTTAATAAAAATTTAGATTTCATAATGAATGAATATATAAAACATACATATATTGATAAAATGAAACAAAATTTATTAATGGAGGATAGGATTATATGATTGAAAAGAAATATTATATATAAAGTAAGAAATTTATTTAATTGGTGATAAGAACAAATTTCATTAATTTTGACGATATAATTTACAAAAAATGATTATGCAAATTTTTTAAATGATACAATTTACAAAAATTTAAGATAAAATCATGAAATAATGCTCTGGATTAGAACTACAATAGTGAAGAGTAGAGACTAGAGACTAGAGAGAGTAGTCAATTGTTGTAGTTACGATCATCAATAGTTTGCATCACTTCTTTTGTATGTAGAAACATTATAATGTACACTCGATTGTTGAGTATAAGTATGTATTTGACTAATCACCTTTGCATCAATACTTGTGATTGTATTAATATAAAAATAAAAAAACAATATAAGGTAAGATAATACGAAAAATAGACAAAATTGATATATCAAAAAGAAAAGAGTTTATATTTAATAGCTTCATCACCTAACTAAATTCAAGGATATATAAGGGCTTCTATAGTACGAGGATGAAGTCGAGCACAAAGAAAATTAATAACCCTGCAATCATTGCTAAAATTAAAGCAGACTCCAAAGTAACAGTAGATGATGGAATTACTAATAGGTCTTGTACAATTACTTGAATGATTGAAAAATTATTTTCACAACTTTTTCACCATATTAATGTATCAAACTACACACCTTCAACTTCGGTCACACAATCTTCTATCAAATATGTATCTAACTCCATCATATTGTACAAAGTTTTAGCTCTTTTTTCTTTCACAAATTTTGTAAGTAAAAGTAATAAATTGCTCTTCAAAGATGAGTTTGAACTTGAAACTAAAGCCGGAGCTGAACAACTTGAACTATTGCAATCCCGATCCTAAATTATATCCATTCTAAGTTGATAATTATTAAACTAATCATACCATAATAATTTAATGACATTTACATGCTCTTGAACGCAATCACTATACAACACATTGTATATAACATTAACATTTCCGTCTTGTATCTCGGGTATAACACAAATATGACTATAATATTATGTCAAATCATAGACCAATAAGAATTCAGCTTCTCTATCATCTACTCTGGCATAACCTAAATAACCTCATTGGAATCAAACATCCAGTCATATAAAGCTTTCTTTATCTATCATATAGTGCTAAAGCAACATCGCAAAGTTGGATATTTTGTTCCTAAGAACAATTCAACCGTAATATAAAATAATTCTAACTTTGTATAAAGTTCTATAGTTGACTCTCATTGGTCTTCTGTAAGCATGCAATTGTATTGAGAATCTCTTTGTCTCAGTCTGTTAAACACATAAATATATTGGATTACTACCTCTAACATCTTGAAGGTTAAGTTATATCTAATTGGACAATCGAAAACTAACTTCTTCATACTCGAAATGCATAGTAGTCATATAGTTTCTTCAAATTTCTCAACTTTTTTAGGTGCTACAATCCAATATACTACACTATTATGAATTAAACCTATTACTTCCTTATCATCTCCAACATATCCTTCATAAGCAAATTCAAAATATGTGCAAAGCAATTCATATGGAATAACATTCCACCAATCAATAAGCTTCTAACATATATCTTATTCTTCAACTTTTCAATCATAACATCATTCACGCTATAATTGTCGGACTGCTATGGTGTACAATTTAGTGTCGATGTTGCAATCTGTCAAATAGTCTCCTAACACAATTGCCAACCTTTCTCTTATATATGGTGTTGGCACGTAAATGAACTTATCATGTACAAATATGACAAACATCGATCATAATACAATAAAAAAGTAAATGATAACAATATTAAATGGTATAAATTACCTTAAAAATTTATTACATAAAGTCTAGTCATTATTAACATAATATGTTGTCTTCGCTATATAAATCTTCTTTTGGTTATGTCTGCCCATATGTCTATTGTAAATCCATCCTTCAATACTCAACATTGTTATTAAAATTTCTTTCTTCTTATCCTCATATATCTTAATAATGTCCTTCTTAAATGCATTCCGAGTTAGAACCTTGAAGATCGATTGTAGTGAGTTGCAAGACATTTGAAATCTTTTGGTATCAACTATAGATAGCAGATGTTCATCACTAATTATCATAGCTTGATATATTATTGTCATAAGATGTTGCAGCCATTTCATTCTTTCTTCTTATAAGATTAAGGGTCGAAAATATTTGACCTCCTGATATAATTTTCTTTTTATTACACGAATCTACATGTTTTTTTAAATGAGAGGTTCCAACTTTTGAACTCTCGACTAATATCTTCTGACAATACGTACATTCAACATTTTTTACTCCATCTATTGATATAGTCTTATTGAAGTGATTTCAAACTTTACTTTTAAATTGACCTAGAATTCCGTCATCATTTGATACAGGATTAGAAGTTTCCACTTTTGTCTCCGGTATCATATTACAACTCTCCACTGAAGGAATATGTCCATCCATCTGAAACAATCAACATATAAATATATATGTTATTCATAATCATAATCAATAATTCATAAATATGGGAGAGAATAGGAGAATATTAATCATAATCATAGATTTAAAGTTTATCAGTGACTTACACAATCACATACACCCCTTTAGATGTGACCGTATAAGTCATTGAGATCATGTTACACAACACAGGCGTGCACATGTTTTTGTAGACTTACACGATCACATACACACATTTATGCTCATGTGTTATGTGATATGATGCATGTATGTGATTGTGTAAGTCATTGTAAAGTTGTTGTGAACAATCACTCGGTCAATTACACAAATGTGTATGTAACCGTATATGTCACCTAATCATACTTACATGGTCACATTCACATAAATGTATATGACTGTGTAAGTTCTCAACATTTTATTTCACAAACACTTACATGGACATACACGCTCGAGTATGTGACCATATAAGTCCGCAAAACACCCTTTAGATGACAACAATCCTAGAAATTTCAGTATCTCACAAGTTCAATTTTCAATCCAAAGATTCAAAGCCAAAATATAGCTAAGGGATAGCAGGAGGGAGTGCGAAGACTAAAAGAAGAAGGCATAGTGGGTGGTGGGCGACAGATTGGTCAAAGAGAGAGAGAGACTAAAGTCTAGATGTAGGGGAAGAAAATGATGCAAGAGAAGGAGAAAATGTAAAAGAAAGGTTAATCTAGACTAAAACGATGTCGTTTTACTTTACAAAAAACAAAATAGTTTAACATAAAACAATGTTGTTTTGCTTTTAAAGCAAAACAATCTCGTTTAAGTTTTAAATTCTATCAGGGCTTGGAACAGTCTCAGGTTTAATATTAGGGCCCAAGGTTAGAGCAACTTAGGCTTGACCTATTGACCTCAGGTTAGGTTAAGCCTAGGCCCAAATGCCATCTCTAGATTTGACAACCTTAGCGAGAATGAGATCTGAACATGAGTGAAAACCTTCAATTCTTTAATAACAATAAGTAAACCTGACAGTAGCAAAATTATTTAGGCTACACAAATAAGAGACCCTAACTTAATCTTTTACTTGCAAAACAGAAACAATAGACTTAACAAAAATTAATATCAACCCTCTTGAAGGCTTGATAGGGACGACTTTTTGCTCATTTAAGAGAATGATAAAAATTAATAGTCAAGTCATACATTTTATAACTAATTCAATGATTTTCTTCTGCATTACGTCTAGTAGAAAGGAGTCATATACTTTAGAAATTGTCAAGCTTTAAATCATGCCTTCATTTTTGCCTACCCTACACTTCTGTAGATGGTGATAAAGTTTAGCAGTAATGATAAGGTTATCCAAAACTAGTTTCATCATTCTTTGGTGTAAGTTTGACATTAGTGATATTTTATTTAAAGAGTAGAGGACCACAGTATCAAACAGCTTTCCTATAATTGCTTAACTTCTAACTCACTAAGTCTTATCTTAGCTAACTACCTCTTTGCACTATTTTTTAACGTACATATCATTCATACATTAATTATCAGGAATTGTTGAATCTTGCACTTCTCATTCTATATACATAAATTCGCTTATCAAATTATTTCTAGGACTTGTAGTATTTAAGCCTCTTTCACTTATGAGGTAAATAAGCTGTATTTATTTTAGAATATCAACAGCCATGTAAACAAACAACTTTGCCCTTTTCAAACACTGAATTCCGTTGAGTTGGCGGGTTATGCAAGTCTGTTCCTCCACTATGCTACCCTTAACTGCCACTCGACCACTCTGGGAATCACTGCTGCCCAAAATCTGACAAGAAGCAAGGCGGTGGAGTTAACTACCCAGTTTATGACCCAACACAAGGCTTTCTTTTCAATATTATGCTTACGGAGTAAGTCAATCCCATTAGGCTAGGAGTCAGTAATTCATTTCATAACAGCGAAAGGTACGCAGTAGACATCGTCCGATGCATTGTTCTCGTGATCCTAATGGTCATTAATTTGAATGATTAGAAGAATTCTTAGCCATCTGAAATTTTTCGTTCCATACAGTCTCATGCAACCGTAATCAAGGCATAAGAAAGGCTGCTATGGTTAATTTTCAATAAGAGAGAAATGAAGAACAAGTGAGAGGGAAGAATCCAGAAGGAGCAGACAGAAGAAGAGAAAAAAACCGGGAGGAAGAGAGAAGGCGGAGAACTTAGAGAGAGAGAGACAACTAATTCAAATTCATTCCGTTAGTCCCCAAACGGTTACTGGGTATTAACATTTTATACGTAACAAAGGCAGAAGCATACTGCAGTCAGAATAACTCCTAAAAGGTTGGACAATAATCTACAAATTGAGACAAGGTGGTGTCGTCTCAAACTGAGTTAATAACGGTTGAATCTTATTACATTCAACAATTGCACCCAATTTAACTTGAACCAAAACGAGTCTAAAAATCTTGTAGTTGCTATCAGGTCAAGAAAGAAGACGATTCTGTAGAATCCATTTCACACATTCAACATTTTCAAATTATTCCGATTAGTGTTGCTGGACGAATCTCTCAACTAAGTAATTTTACAAGGACCTTGGACTATTTGTACATCAAAAAGGACTGGCAAAAGATTATGCTCTCTCTTTATATCTATACTACAAAAAATTGAGCAAAAAATTACAACAGCATCAAAATTCATCTGACAGGTAATAGCCAACAAATTAGGGTGAAAACCGACAAGTCATTCCATAGCCTCAAAGCCACCAATGACAATAGAAAGGTTGAAACAAAACCTTTCGCCTAATCATCATCTTCAGAATCTGCAGTAGAAATATACTGAAATAAATTAAGACTTGCAATAAAATGGGATGCAAATTAAGATAATAAAGGCAATGTGATGAGACAGAAAGTAATGTTACTATCCATGATCCATCATCTGATAGTTCCGCGAGATGGAGTTCAAGATTGTTCAAGGACTGCCAGATGCTTCTCAGATAAAGGTAGGAAATAACAAGAAGACAAGTAATGCACATTCTTGATGGTAGAAGGGGAACAACTAGGTATAGCCATTAAAGTCCAGTGACTTGTTTCAAATACATAAAACTGTTAGGTTGTGATTTGGCAATAAGGAGAGGGGAACAACAGAACCTTTCACCTTAAGTTCTAAAGGTGACCTTAGTACCACGAGGTTAGAACCTCCAGTGGTTGTAATTGTATCATGTTTCTTTTTTTCTTTCATGCAACCTATAGGACTTAGCACATGAGGAAAGTAAGAAATACAATATCACTTTCCCTACAGATGACCTTAGGCTTACAAGGCTACTACGTCCAGTAGTTGTAAATTGTGCGATTCTTTTAACAAGCAATTGAAACATACCAGATCTTATATCTTCTCCCACTTGTCCTCTATTTCTCAGTTGTCTCATTATCATTGAGCATATGAGAACCCACCAGTAAATGTGGAACACAAGCAACATCAGCAGCATTGTATTAAAGACGTAGTACATTGATCTATCATACATCTTTCTTAAATCCAAGACATCCAAAGAAGCAATACTGAAAAGCCAGCCACATGTGAGCATAAGTTAACCAAAGCCATCATAAGCCAAACACAAAAAGATTAAGTGATGTATTGAAAACAAACCTTGAAGATTTTATAACCCAAAATGGGAAAAATATTAGTCGCAATATTATCCATGAGATGGCAAACAAGCCAAAGCACATGCTTGCTCCAAGCTCGTTCCCAGAATATTTAAAGACTTTAGCAGCTTCTAGGAACACATCACTTGCATCATGCAAGGCAAGTACAATAGACCCTATTCGGAAAAATCTGCAATTGGAAACAAATATACATCCACGATAGTTGTAATGTCACTCTGTAATTCTAAAAGGCTACTCTATCATGTAAGGAAGCTAAAATAGGGCAAGATTGAAGAGTTCTTAAGATTCCTATTTTGACGAGACTTCTCAGAGATGTTTTTCCATCTCAATCTAAATATGGTGGTCTACAAACCGTAGAAATATTTAATGTCTTGAAGGAAAAAGAAAGAAAGAGAAGAAGCAATATCTAGCAAATGATTATGGATGGCATGATTGAGCTCAGCTGCAAGAGCAAGCCATTGTTGTGCAGACAGTTCTCTGTCCCTTACAACTGAGGATAACTAAATGCAACTTTTACAGACATCATATATTTTGGGGGATGTTTGTTTCTTGTCTGATAATTCTTACATTACAAATGTGGCTTTATTTGTGATCCTAGCATACTGTGCTGCCTCACACATTTTCTCCTCATCGTCCTTAGGGTGTTAATTAGATGCTGATTTTGATACCAATTCACATTTGAGATGAAGACAAAGTCAAGTTTCTTAGTAGGCTGATGCTCACGTAATTTCCAGGGAGTTGTTTGTTCCACTCGGATGTTTAACGTCATTTGCATGCCATGAATTTCAACAGCCTCTCGCATCAAATTTTACTGTCTTTTGATGCTTCCCAATCAGTAAATATTCAAAGGTTTCTTCCTCTTAACCAGCAAAGGCCTTATTTAAAATGAACAATAAATTTTATTATATAGAATGATAAGATGAAAGCACAAAAGCACAAAATATAGAACACTTCAAAGGGAAAGTCCTTGATGTGGACATAAAATATGTTCACCTCACAATAACTGAACATACGACTTAGTAATAAACTCCTACCCAAGGGAAAAGTTAATTATTGCAAAATTGGCAAAAGTCGTTGCTAGAATTAGATCTTTTTAGTAACTTTCAAGTGTAAGTGAATAAGAAAGTAGATATAAAGAGCATGCAAAACACATAAAACTTAAAGGATTCACCTTTGCATATCTCAGCGAAAGGACACACACAACAGCTTTAAAGCAGAACTAAAAGTTTCACCTCATCTAAAAGTATCTTCAAGAAGGATCAGAACGTATAGAAGAAACAACATTCGACTCTTGAGTGATGAAAACATGACAAAGATCTTGACCCATGTAAAGAAGTTGAGAAAAAGAATATCTATATGCCTGTAATGCCCCTAAGAATTGGAGGACGGCATCACAGTTGAGGTTTACCGTGCAATATATGAGTAACTGATCAGGATAACTGTTATGACATGATGAGACATCATCACCGAAAAATCCTTCCTTCTCGTTTCCCATGTAAGGAGAGCAGCAATACTGTAAGTGTAAAAACCACATTGGCACATATAGAAAAGCTTTAAAGGGAGCCTGAAAATGAAAATGTGATTCACGTCAGTACAAAGTAAATAAGATCCCAGAGAAGCCTTTTCTGAAGTATATATAGATAATAGAACAGCCTCTTATACCAACTTATCTAGGAAAATGTATCTATTGTTGTCATGATAATAATTATAGAACAAACAACTATACGTTCTAAATATACATATTGTACTATATGAAATACTCACTTCAGTTCTTGCTCTGGCCATCCTTTGAAGTATTCTCCAATATCTTTGAACCATGGTTCATTGTAGGTGATGTTTAAAATCCAAGCTTCTACAGTGCCATAGTACACTAGCTTCCAAATTGATTCTGAGCATTTTCCAATGGTTGCTTTTGATGTCTCGTCAATCCGTGACTTAATGGCTTTACTGTTTGAAAACCATATCGCTAGCCTCTGAACAAGTGTGAGGTTTATCACAAATATTTCAATAAAAGTGGAAGTGGTACATATACATATATATAGACACACACACACACACAATCTATGACCAAACAACGAAACAAGACAGTTGCAGAATAGTCCGATCTTATATATTAATCAGTTTTTAAGTAGTCAAAAAGCAACAGTTCTTTGGTCTTAAAATAAGAAAATAAAGAAACTCAAATTAAGCAAAAGTGGGTTTTCTGTTATCATTTCTATTTGAACTTCCCATTCCAGAAAGATTCATGCTAACAGTTGATTAAAACAAAAGCTCAGGCCAAAACTTCAACACCTCTCTGTCTCCGACCTCAAAAGGCCTAAACTAAAGAAGTATACGTAAAAAAAACAGTTATCCAATTAGCAACAGATTCCATGAACAATTAATCACATAATCAAATTCTGACAATCACAAAAATAACAAAATGCACAACGTTTTAACTAAAGAAAATTTCATCTCATAATTCAAAGGTCAAACAGAAACAGAGATTCATCGTCAAGCCTTATCCCTCCAGTTCCATTCCCATTCCAGTTAATTAGCTACACACCTTCAACTGAAACAACACTCCCTTCACTCACCCAAATAACTCACTGCACGCAACAGCTAATTCAAAACTCTGCAAAAAGAATAGCATTACAGAAACAGCGACCATACTCTGAAGATGAATCGGTCCAGTAAAAACCTCGCAGCAACGAAACCGAAAGCGAAGTAAAACGCGACAAGGAAATGCGACAAATGCACTGAGCCACTGGAGACGGAGTCCATGCGAGAGATTTTCACTGCAACCAAAACCGAAAGCTTGGAGACTTGTCGAGCATCAATCAGCTGATCAACAAATCAGCGGCGGCGACTCCTCTGACTCCACTCTCCGAAGAAAACGGCATTCAGTTCACTTCTCCGACGAGAGCTAACGGAGATCTGAAAACGTGACCAGTTTGACTGGAATGTTAAGTGTAAGAAAACGGAAAGCAAAAGGATTTCTGTTTACGCGGTTACGTAGGAGAGATGCCTTATCATGTGCTCTATACATTCGGGGCAATGCTATGTTGTACGTAAGTTACTGTACACATGGCGCATTCGCCGTTGGATTAGATGCGATTTGATCTTAGGGATGTGCTTCGTTGGTTGGGTCCACATTAAGACACATTGGCAATAGTTGGTATCTCGTTCCGAATCTTAAGGGAATGAATTGAACTCAACTTGGGAACGTGGGCTCATCACATGTACATGTACATGTACTGACTATGTCGCGTTTGCGGCGCGCGGAATTTGTTTTTATTTTTGTTTAATATGAAATGAAAATGGAAACTGTTGGGAAGTGCGAGTTTGGAGTTGGTTTTGGAATGGCATTAAGACAAGTTTATCGTAATTGGGTTTTTTAAGGTTTCTTTATAACTCTCTAAAGTCAATAAGAAAACAACGTGACCAACCAAAGATAGTACAATTCGCTAATCGTCCACTTCTTCTTCCCTCTCTCTAGGGACAGCGCCGAAGTGTTTTATTAAAATGTCAACGACTAAAGGCACCAAGTCCTTGCAAGGAACACCCTTCTTATACACATCACCCAGATGTGAGTCGCTCCCAATTCTTCCTCCTAAGAACACATCTGCTCCTTCCACAACCTTGCCATTTTCATCTCTTGTCATGCACCCCATGAACCCAATGTCTGCGACCTGCACTTGCCCACAGGTATTAGGACAGCCTGTCCAGTGCATTCTTACCGCTCGCTTCACCGATACCAGCCTCTGCACTTCCTCCGTCACCTTCAAGGCTCTAGCCTTCGTTTCTATTATTGCTTGCCCGCAGAACTGGTTGCCAGTGCATGCCACCAAGCCTTTCATCAGAATAGGTGGCTCCGGTGAGAATCTGTCTTTAAGCAATGGCTCTTTAAGTAGTGCTTCCACCTTTGCATTTTCAATGTTGGGAATTATGATGTTCTGCTCAACAGTTAGCCTGAGCTCACCAGAGCCGTATCTGTCAGCTAAACGACCTAACTCTTCCATGTCCTCTGCTTGGACACGACCAACAGGAATGTGAAGACCTACATAGCTAAAACCTTCTTGCTTCTGAGGATGCACACCCAAGTAGTCCCTCCTTTCCCATTGCTTTTCAACCAAATCTTCGGAAGAGGCTCTCTCCAACTCTTGATGTGGCATCCTTTTCATCACCTCTGATCTGAAACCTTCTATGCCCTTAAAATTATACAACACATCGCAAATCAGGAACTCAAAATGTTCAAAACTAAACAAATCATCATAAACGAAGAACATATCTATGAAAGGTACATCCAAACCAAATTGAATGTTTCGATCTTCCCGTGTCATACTTAACAACTTCACATCAAAAATGTGAACTATAACTTACAAGTTCATCAATCAACCACATCATCCTAGTCTTTTGCCTATTCCCTCTGGTTCCCAGATCTCTGTAGGCCTCAAGTATTGCCTTGCAAACTGGGATCACATCATCTGCTGAGACCCATGCATCGAGAGGAACTGCCTCAGCACACCTCTTGGGACTAAAGAACCCTCCCACCAGTAAATTGAATCCAAATCTTCTATCCTTCATGGCAGGAATGTAAGCAAGATCATTAATGTGAGGATGCTCGTATAGATCATGGGAGCCAACAACACACACATTCCACTTCCTAGGTCTGCAAATATCGAATCAATGGTTAAAATACTCGAAAACAAATTTCCACTATGATTAAAATTCCATCTTTTATTCCCTCTTCAAGAAAATTAAACCAGCTGACATCCACTGTGATATCAATTAGAGTATCAATACCTGGAACTACAATTTCCATGTATTCACGTTCAAATCTCAACTTTTAAAATTTCTATCCAACTCTGCCAGTGGCAAGTTCTTAAGAGGACTCTCTGACACAGATATACAATCAAGTAAACAATAATAATTTGTCTGTTCTGAAAGTGTTATGCAGGAAGGTTACCGACAAACTTACAAGTTAGTAATTGTAGGATTGCCGCAAGAGTTTGCAGTGATAAATTGGGATAGCAAGTTGGTGTAAGGCCGTGTATCAACAATCTCATATGGGTCAATTCCAGCAAGAGGATTTCCGACCGGGTTTCTCACATTGTCCATCCCACTCTGCAGGCTTGTCAAGCCAATTTGAGCAAGACCCTCAAGTATTTCTGGCACATCAGGTAGAACAACCCCACGTATTTGCCAGTTTTGCCTGGTAGTCACATCTGCACAGCCATCCTTTCCATATTTCTTAATAACACTTGCTAAATATCGCGCGTGAGCACTGGTTGTTACTCCATTTGGTAGCTTCAGTCTCATCATAAATCTACCATCTGATCATGAAACATTAAATAAAGTACAACAAGAACAAATTAGTGTTAATTCGTCAATTCCGTACACATCTCACAAGAACTTCACTGCCAATCCGTTAAAATATCACTACTACTCAAAATCCGTTTAATGATTTGGTTACTTTCGAACTGATGGATTTTATCTACTCAAGTGAACTTGGTACTTAGATAGTTGATATTTTCATTTGAGCTCCAGACTGAAATCAGAACGTATATTAAACATTTTGTTCAAATTCTTCTCCTTTTGGAAAAAGTGCTTAAAGAAAAAGAGCAGACAATGGAAAAGCTCAACCAAATGTTATCGATTAAAACTTACAATGATGTTTTCTTCTGTGAAAGAGTCCAAGCCACTTGAGGCGAACATCAATATCATCCTTGGTAACCTTACTTTTATCAATCTCCTCCATTGACAACTTAGCTAATTCCTCGATCCCATTTTCCATAAAAAGCTTCATTGGCTCCTTCTCTAACTTCACCTTCTCTTGAGGATTGATACCCTGTCTAAACTTCTCTTTCAAAACCCAATAACCATCTCTCTCCTCAACTTTCGGCTCCAACCTCCCTGCGTCTACCTCTTCCTTCACTGGAGCCATAGTTTGACCAGCAGACAGCCTTGTTTTTGGCCTTGAAGAAGAGGAAGATTGCAACAATGGAGGTGAAAGAAACCTAACAGAAAGAGAGGACATGGTGATGGACAGTAGCAGTGATAAAGATCACAACTTTGAAATATAACTCAGAAAAGGAGCAACCTTCGAACGTGACAGATAAAGGGTGATGGAGAAAGAGCGAGGAGAAGGCATTTTATTGGACCGTAGAAGGAGAAGAGGGGGTTTTCAGTGGATATCTGGAAGAGGCTTTTGGGATGTGTCAAGGGTCATCATATTGAAGTTCTTTCTTAATAAAAGTTTAAGGCGAAATCTTGGAAGTGACTGGCTTCTCATTACAACTTTCAGTTTGTCCGTTGGATGTTTGTTCAGTAAATCAACCGGATTTGGCGGTAAAAGATCATTGGGCATAACATATTTACATTGTTGTAAGTCTGTGAAATTCATTTTTGGATCCTAATACGCAATCAGACCCAAGAATAATATGTCGGTTTGTTCATCAAAGGAAAAACTTTGGATATTCTTTGCGATGTACCAATAATACCTGAGAGTATCTGAATTGATATTTAAAAAAATATTAGTATAAAAAACACCCTTTTCCTATTTTACATAGGATAACATGAAATGCTATTTGGGACACGCATCTCAAAGTGGAAATGAGGAGCTCAAATTGACTTAACCCTCTAAAGCAGCCAAGAGGCAGAGACTGAAACCACCGCCACAAAATGAACATCAAAACATGTGGCTTGTAGCTTTCAGGACCATGGTTTTGACCAATTACTTGCTCCATGAGTCGTTTCGTTTTTTATTTTTTATCAAATTCGCCCTTTCGATTTCTACGTTAAATCGATTTAGTTACTTCATTGTCAGAAGGTTCCGATATTTACTCTCTTGCTTACATTTGTTTCTTGCTGTTTTTAGTTTACTTTAGATCTAGAAATAGAATCATCCCAAGAATGTGTATGGAACTTCTCATTAAAATAATAACTAAGTTCGGATTTTGGCAGGAACTTACTATTTCTTCTCATCTCGCGTACTAAAGAGAATAGGGAAGATATTCATCTCGGGCTACAAGTTCTAAATAACTTCCATAAGTCTAGTGAAAAGATAAATTGTAAGGTGATTTGGTTTGGACAGAAGAGGTGAGAAGATTACAAGGTTTGTCCCAACTTGTAATTTATTGTTTACTTGAAACAGATAAACCCTCCTCAGATGATAAAGAAGGCATAATCAACACCCGACGCCAATTGTTACAAATAAATACAATTGACATTGACGATAGAAGAAGAGTATCATCATCTAGGGGGTGTGTGGAATCAGAATACTTTACTTGCTAGACAATAATATTAAATGTACTCCTTACCAAAAGTATACCTTAAAACATGAATTTTTTAGTTCAGATATCAGACCTACTTCTGTTGCCACTTGCACTAGGATAGGAAGCTTCAGGTTGAGCAATGACCGCGAAGATGGTAATTTACACGCTGATTTCTGCAATCAACTCTGATAGCTGAACAACGCATTCCTAATTTGTTAATACTGCTGATATTCAAGCCATCATCCACAAAATACAATTTACCTTTATTCCAGTACAATACCAAGAAAATAAGCATTCATTCATTAAGTGGCTCATGTTGTATCAGAATATTTCAATTTACATAGATGAATTGTTGTCTATCTACCCTACTTCCAAAATTAGCTGAGAACTTCAACCCAACAATTGGCTTAAACCCTACTTCCATCCATCCATCCATCAATGAGGAATCCGTAACACGAATGCAAATGTACTCTATCCAGTATCCAAATCTAAAGCACAAAGAACCAGCAGTTGACCCCCTCCTTCTAGCTTTTGCAGAACACGTTGAAATGGAGATTCCAATCACAAGAAGCATGGTTTTAGACAAATATCACTTCTAACTTGGTGCATGGGTTGATTTCCACATGATTCTTCAAATCAAAATCAGTGAATTTATAAGTATATAATGCTTGCCTCTGTGTCATTCCTACAGGGTATATCCTGTAGACTTTAAATTCATCTCCTACTCTTATGCTTTCAGGTCTTTCCTCCTTCCAAATTGGTATGTGTTTCATGGACTTGAACTTGTTAAGCACTTCATGCTCTAGCGCCTTGACTGTGAGATTCCCAGACCTGCATTTGACAATTCAACAATGTTTCAATGAAAAAGAGGTAGAAGAAGCACTCAAGTTTCAGCTTTCACGTGCAACCTGAGGTGAGATCATGAACCATAACTGCTTACATACTAAACCACATTGTAATGGAACAGAATCTAACTATTACAGACTTAATATTTGAAACCAAATTAGACAACGTGTAGCATGAATCACCACATTTTGAAATCTGACAACTTTTGGTAGCAAAAGAGCATTTGTAGCATCAAATGAGATTACCTCAAAAAAATGGACTCCATTTCAAACCTCCCTCTTTCTCGTACATACAAATGAAACACAGTCTCTAAGCCTCTGTTGCATTTGCAGGGCCGTTTCTTAAACCCTGGGCTACTTTCTTCTTTCTGTCGAATAATAGTTGCCAAGTGAATGCAAAGCCGGCATGATGAATGTACTGCTGCCATATCCACAAGTGCCTTGAAAGAATCGTGCGGACCTTCGTACTTCCATCTTGTTAATAAATGTAAGGGAGTATCAGCATTCAAAAATAAATGACTCACACGTACAGGAGTATAACTTTACAAGTGATGGATTTCTACCTTAAAGACTGGTTATAGACCTCAGGATTTCCAGCAAGATGATTCATGGTCTTTGCAACTGACTCAACATCGTCTACATTTTTAATATGTAAAATTGACCCAGGTGCAGGAGCAAATTCTTGGATGTTAGGAGCTCCAACTACCACAGGAATGGTTCCTGCAGAAAGAAATTTAATTTATGCCACCACCATAAGCACATCATTCAAAAAGTTTCCCCAAATTCTCAACTAAGATAATAACAAATAAGCGTCTACAACCCTTCCTCTTATCTTCTTACTGAGAAAATTACCTACTAGTCTTACATTTAGGGAGATCAAT
>JANQBM010000222.1:37311930-37331542 GCA_025594535.1 Erythroxylum domingense
TGATAAGATTAAGTTTGTTAGATTTTCTTTTTCTGATTTTCCAGGCCAAGTCTTTTTCTTCAAATCTTGACTCCTCATTTTCGTCTAAGCTGATGACTTGCGAAACAGGGTGGATTGATTGGATAAGGCAAAGAGGGGCGTGCGAGGACTGGACTGCATTTTCTGTTGACATGGCTAATGTTAGATAACGAAAATGTTACATATAAAAATATAATACGTGTTTGAGTATGATTGGTCACGAGAGTGATATAAAAGATACAGAAAAGTTATTAATAAATAAAAGCCTATTTTCATTTCTTTATTTTCTAATTTCTAATTTCTAATTTCTTTTATTCTTTTTTTTCTTTGTCAATTTTTAATACAATAATCTCAAAACTCATTTGATTGTAATATTTACTATCAGAGCCACTGATTATTTTGAAAGAAGATTAACTCCATCCATATTTCTTCTATATTACATTTGATCTTTTCTTCTTCTTTATTCATCTCAATCTTTGATTATTGACTCTTGTTCTTTTTGTTTCATCTTAATATTTAATTCTTCGTTCATCTCAATCTTTCATTCTTTATTCTTGTTTTCTTAATTTTTTTTACATATTAGTCTTTTAATTACCAAATCTTAAACATGTTATATTTGTGTGAAAGATATCTAAAATATTTTTTTAATAAAAATTTGGCTAAAAAATGATATTCATTAGAGAACTCTATACGAAAATTCACCAAAATTTGAGATTCAGTTGAATCGTAACGAGAGGGCATAATGAATATGGAAAACAATTTAAAGAGTCAATGCTTTTTCAAATTAGGAAATTTCAGCAAAAGATGAAAATAAGTATAATATAATTGAAAATCCTATTCAAACAATGTTTTCATCACAATCCATACTAGGTTCTACCACTCTCTTCCATCATTGCTACTACTACCAACATCATCATCAACCAATGACCTTAGGTAGTCCACATAAATTAAGGGCAAGTATTTAGGAAGACGAAGTCAAGGAAGAAGCACTTCAAGATGAAGAAGCATATAGAATATGAAGAAGAAATAGGAGACATGACACTATGCATAAGAGCTTTAAGTAACAATATGTTTGTAACAGTTTTACGATATGTTGTTTAAAATTAGTATAATGAATATTTTATTGCCTTTGATAATATTAAGAAGCGATAATAATAAATTGTTGTCTTATATTAAAAAAGACAATAAAATTATAAAACGATTGTTTTAAATGGGGATATTAATTATAATTGCTACTGAAATAAAGTGATATCCTTAAGACTTCTTAAGTTATTAAGTCTTTATCATGCAATTTAATTAAATATCATTGCATTGTGAAAATTCATATCTTTTGTTAATATCTTTGGTCTAGAATATCAACACCTAATCGTCGACTGATTAGTTTAAATGCCTTTTTAGTTTTAACCCTTAAGATTGTATTTATCGATTTTTGAATTTCACTATTAGGTTTAACCCTAATTCAAATGATTTATGTCAACCTATTTATAGGTTTGCATGCAATTCCTTTTAGTTATGATAGATATATTTATACAAAAGGATTGCTCTATCTTAATTGCATGAAATCATACATCAATCAATATTCCAAACAAATTAATTCAAGAACTAATCAAAACACATAATTAAATCTCAATGAATCAATAATCATATTGCATTAAATAAAGAATCAAATCATAATGTCCCTCCCAAGGTTCATCCTACCTAGACACTAAACAAATTTAGTTCATAATAATAGAAAACGTAACCAAAGAATAAGAGAAAGAATTAAAAATAAGAGAATCCATTGTATATTCCCTTTTCCATAATATATAATCTTCTAAAATTTTGATGAAAGAGATTCTCTATTAGATCTCTGATCAATCTCTACTTCTCTGATGCTTTTAGGTTTAAAGTTATGTCAAAACTCTCACTTTAGCTCTAAAACATCGACCCTCTTTAATTAGACTTCATATTGCCCTTTATATTTTGTTATCGAAATTTCTAGAGTGCACATGTTAAAACCACACAACCGTGTGCATGACCATGTCTCTCAATCTCCTTCAAAAATCATATATAAACACATTCTTGTAAGTTTACATAACAATGGACACGGTCATACCCACCACTTACACAGGTGTGTCCATTTTTACACAGACAAAACATCTTTTAAACCGTACATGTTTACAGAGATTTACACATTCCTTTATGTGGCTGTGTACATTACTTATAAGGTCGTGTCCTTCATTAGTACAAGCGTGTCCTTAAATATATCTTCTTTTTTATTTTCCTACCCAATTTCACCCAAATTCCTCTCTTTTCGATCCATAAAGGCAATTAAAACCTAAAAACACACTAAGAATTAAATAAGTATCAAAAATAACATAATATTCTCAAACAAACAAGCAAAAAATAACACTAAATATGAGAATAAAGATATGGTCTATTAAGCATTTATGAAGTATACTAACACTATACCTTATGACCTTTGCTTCAAGCATCACCTTAATAATTTTCTCAGTCTTTTGTCTTTTAGAGATGTGAATATCAATAGGGCAGACATTAGTTAGTGTAATCCTCAACTTGTGTTCATTTTATTCTTAAAATGCCACTTTACATAAATGGATCTATGACCTTGTAAAATGTCAGTAAGCTCCCATGTGTTGTTCTTTTCAATTGACCTTATTTCCTCTATTATAACTTTTAACCACTTAGGAAATTGAATGAATTCTTCAAAGGTACTAAATTCGTAACCTGTGTATATTAAAAAAATGCACCATATTTTTATCATCATCAAGGCTTCATCAGGAGATACCTCATACAGCTCATGAACCTACTGAAGGAGGGATTGACTCTGCTGCCAGGCTTTGAGGAATGGGAGCATCTTTGGAATCAGTGTAAGTAGGTCACCCAATATAAGTAATATGGGCAAGTGCGCAGGATGTAACTAATAGATTTTTCAACGAAGTCCTTTTTTCAGCAAAATCGAAGCCCCTTGGTGCAATCAATTTCAGTATACAGGTTGAATTTGAATAGAAAGAAGGAAAAAATCTTTACAATCTCAGAACCAAAGAGAGCAGGTGGCAAAGGATCCGGATATCTTCGTGCCATTTCAGAAACTACAAAAATTTATGGTGTAGAAGGAACTGGTGCAATTTACTCATTTGTGTTAGGAGCCTTAACTTAGGTTATATTTGGTTGGGTATTTATTAATGGAATAGAATGTAATGTAATATTATTCCATCGTTTTGAATGAGGGTTTATAATATAATGAAATGGAATAGGATGGAAGGGGAGTTTTTCACATTACTTCTTATTCCATCTTAAACAGTAAAAATAAGTTACCTCTGATTTAAGAGGTTTAGGATAGAATGTAAAATGATAAACAATATTTCACTATATTACATTATGAATCATTCCATCCCTTCCAATCAACAATTTTCTAATATTACGTCTATTTACATTCTATTCCATTAAAAACCTTACATCCAACCAAACATAGCCTTAATGAGCTTTTCCATTAATTTTAATAAGACATCTTATGAAACTTTATGCATTTCTAAATCTCATTTCCATGCTTCATCTTTAGCGAAAGTTATATTTCTACGAATAATCACCTTCTTTATTACTAGATTAAACAACTTATACCCACATATGTGTAATTAGCAATGCTCGTTTTCTCTCTTTGATCATCAAGCTTTATCCTTTTTGATATTGGTACATGGTTATAAGTAATAGCGACAAACTCCTTAAGATACGTCACTTTTGGCTTGATAATAATCTATGCTTCTACATGAGTAATATCTTCAACGCTTCTTGTTAGAGACATGTTCAATAAATAAACAAAACAAGAAAAAATGCTCACCCAAAGAAGCCTCACTTGCTCTGTCTTACTGTCTTGTTGCTTCTAATACCTGTTTTTTTTTCCCATTTCCTTCCTCTCAACCCTGGACCAAATCCAACTTGTAAAACCTTTATACTCAACTTCTCCAATATTGATCTACCTCAATTTTGCAATGTGTATTTTGGTCCTTTCTCTGTCTTTTTGCTTTCTCGCTTTTAACCAGTCTATTTTTGGTATCTAAAGCTTTAGCTTTCTCAAAGTTGTACCTTCCCTCCAGACTTTAATGTTTTCCAAATCGATAATCTCTTAAGGATTGTGTAGGGATATCCCCTTACTCCCTTCAATAAGACCCTAGTTTCTTCTTACCCTTCATCCTTAGACACTACACAGTCACCTCTAGCCTCTCCTTCAAACACAACTTACACTCCTTCATACCCTCTGCAACAATCTAGTGAAAGAAAGACATGGAAGCAACTCCTAGGAGGAGGAGATATAGAAATTTCTTTGCATTTTGTCCTCTCAAGGTTGAAAATAGGTAAGCTATAGTTTTCCTGGACCTAAAAACTCTTCAAGAGGGAGCTAGATCTTAGGAGAACTCCTTAGTTAGGTTCTTCTGGGATAATAGACTTGCCTTTTCTGTAATACAAAAATGGGTTACATCATTTTGGAAGAATAAAGGATTGATAGAGGTGCATATTATAGAGGATGAATATATAATGTTAATTTTCTCTTCCAAAGCTCAAGCTCTCAAGATTATAGAGGAGGGTCCATCGCATATTTTTATCTCTCCTTTCTTTTGACAACCATGGTAGCCAAAATTTCAGCTTACATTTGATAAGAATGGAGTTATTCCTATGTGGGTGAACTTGCTCAATGTTCCCTTTGAATATTGGACAACTAAGGTTCTAAGTATAATTGCAAGTTTCCTAAGTAAACCTCTTTGTTTGGATAAAAAACAACAAAAAGAAAGAGGTTATGATATGTTATATTGTGTGTTAATATGGAGATTTCAAGGGATCTACCTG
Organism: Erythroxylum domingense; assembly: GCA_025594535.1. Classification (NCBI taxonomy): domain Eukaryota; kingdom Viridiplantae; phylum Streptophyta; class Magnoliopsida; order Malpighiales; family Erythroxylaceae; genus Erythroxylum; species Erythroxylum domingense. The sequence continues at coordinate 37,316,791 of JANQBM010000222.1, forward strand.
AATGTATCCCAACTATGAGGTTGGGACATGATGGAGCACTTTTTAAAGATAATTTGTACATTTATTACTAATAGAAGCCCTCTTTTAGTTCATAAGGTAAAAAGTAGGTTCCAATAGGTAAGGTTTTCCAAAGAGGTGATTATAAGGAATTATTGGGACGAGGGATGCCTAATAAGGTCTAAGACTTACACTTTACATTAGAAGGGCTAGATCCTTCCCTTATGATTGAGAAAGAACAAGTGGAATATTTAGCATCTTTATTGAGGAGTTGTTTTTAAGGAAAGAGCATACATGTTTAAAGTAGAGGGATGGAATTCCATATTAACTAATGAAGGCAACCTGCATTGGACCTAGTTATGTCTCCTTCCATTAGTGAAAACAAAGAAGATGTAACAATAATTGAAGAATTCCAATCGATGATTAAAAAGGAAATCTAAGAGGAGCAAAGGTAAAGGCTCTATAAAACTCTTTGATTAGTGGAAGTTACTACATGGAATGTAAAGGTGATCAATTGCCTAATCAAGCTGGCAAGCTTTGGGTTATTTTGTTTTTAGCACTAATCCAAGTATTATTGCTTTTTTGGAAACCAAAAATAGACATGAGAATCTTAAGATTGTGAATAAATTGGGTACATAGTGGAAATTTATTTTTAATCACCAAGCCCATAGTCTAGGAAGGATTATTATAGGGTATGACCAAACCTTTGTAGATGTTTAAGTTTTTGAGATAGAAATGCAAGTGATTCACTTGAAATGGAGATTTACTCAAGAAAAATTTGAGATTTTCTTTTCATTTATATATGGTGCTAATCATACTTTTCAAAGAAAGGAGTTATGGATTAGCCTCTTGGAATTTCATAAAAAAGTGAATGACCCTTGGTTATTGAGTGGAGATTTCAATTCAATCCTATTCAGAATTGAATCAGATGGCCACTTTAGTTTGAAAATTTTCTTCCCTAATTGTAGTGAATTTGTCAGGAAGCTAGGCATTTTTTATCTAAAGTCTCAGGGTATTACTACAAGTGGATAAATAAACAGGGTAGAAGATGGGCTTTTAGAAGAAAATTGGATTGCTTCTTAGTTAATCAAGACTGGATTGCCCAATTTTCAGAAAGTGCAATAACATTTTTAGATTCATTAGTCTCATATCACTCCCCTATCTAAGTAAAGAATCTCTTCTATAATTATATAAGAAGGGGTCTTTTTAGGTTCAACAATTTCCTGTTAGAGGATAACGGCTTTCAGTAAGCTCTTTAAAGGGGATTAGAGTCACCAGTAGTGGGCACACATCAATACGTTTGTGTCCAATGACTCAAGGCCATTAAATAAAAAATGAAAGAGTTAATAATTAAATTAGGCTCAACCATACAACAAGTTGTTGATAGGGCTAACGAGGCACTCACATTCATCCAGGGGTAGTTATCAAGGAATCCTGGTAATGATCTCTTGTTACACAAAGAGAGAGAACTTCTGAGAGACTATTTATTTGCAAGCAAAGATCACTTTAGCCTTTTGGAATAGAGAGCCAAAGTTAATTGGCTCAAACGAGAGGAAAGATTTCCTAAGTTCTTCTTCAACTCTGTTTTGGCTAGAATAAATGTTAATAGAATCTGTTCATTAATCATGCCTGATGGTTCTATAATCTCTAAGCAAAAGGATCTTTTTATTGAATCCGAGAGGCATTTTAGGAGATTCTATTGTTACTAAAATTCATTAGAATCCCACTTGTTACTCTCTTTTATCAAGAAAAGGATCTCACAAAAGCAATCAAATTTACTCATTAAGCCCATTTGAGATAAAGAAATAGAAGAAGTAGTCTTTCAGATGAATCTTAATAAATCCCCAAGTCCGGATGGTTTCAATGACTTCTTTTTTTAAAAGACTTGGCAGTATATAGGTCTTATGTTGAAGAAATTTATAAAGGAATTCTTCTCAAGTGCTATCCTTCTTAAAGAGATAAACATGACTCATATTTGCTTAATACCCAAGATTTCTAATCCTGCTTCATGTAAGGACTTTAGGCCTATTGTATGTTCGAACATCCTTTACAAGGTGATTTCTAAGGGCTTGTTTGTTTCCGTTTTTCTTTCCTGTTCTTTGCTGTAGTTTTCATAAAAAAAGAAACAAGTTCTTAAAACATGTTTGGTTGAATACTGTTATTATTTCTTGTTTTTAAAGTAAAAAAACCACAATAACTTTACAGAAACCTAAAAAAGATATTTTTCTAATATTTCGCAACAAATTTTGACACGTTTTGGTTTCTACTTCCTCTTTCTATAAACTTCCTTCATTATAGAAACTCTTTCTCTTCTCTTTTTTCTTACATCTCAAAGTCATCTTTTCTCTAACTCCTGCTTCTCTTTTCTTTTCTTCTCTCTTACATCCCTAGCTCATCTTTTACGTCAAAATTAAGTGAGTTCTTGAAACTGATTTGAAAATTTTCTAATTATATTGTGTTATTTTTTGGTTTTCTTGGTTTCTTTTTCCATCGATGTTTGATTTTTCTACGTTTATGATTTTTCAAGTTTTTATTTTTGTGTTTCTGCGTTATTGATTTTCCTATTTATCATTTATCTACTTTTTTTGTATTTCCAATTGTTTGTTTTTCTATTTTTTTGGTTTATTTAGACTTTTATGTTTCTGCATTTCTATGTTACTAGTTTTCTTATTTATCGTTATCTGCGATTTTTTACTTCTGCATCTTAAACAAATAGGTTTTTATTTTCAGTTTTATGTTATAAATCTCAACCAAATAGGTTTTTTTTAAAAATAAAAAACAGAAACCAAAAACTAAAAACTACAAAAAAAATAGAAATGGAACCAAACAACCCATAAAATTCTTACAAATAAACTGAAGATAGTTTTGAACTCTCTTATCAAAGGTGAAAATGTCTCAATTGTATAAGAGCTAATGAAAGAATATTAGAGAAAAAACTCCTCCCCAGATGATTGTGTCATCAAAGTTGATTTCAGGAAGGCTGATTATGTTGAATGGGGTTTTATATTATGAACCTTGGAGATTTTGGGATTTCCTTATTGCTTGTATCAAATGGATTGAGGCATGTATCACTTCCCTTTCCTTCTCAGTCTTGATTAATGGTATACATATTAGATTATTTAAAAGAGCTAAAGGCCTAAGACAAGGGGATCCTTTGTCCTATTAACTTTTTAATCTATGTATGGAGGTTCTTACACAGAAGCTTTTCCACAATATGGGAAAGAACAAACACTTTAAGTTACATAACAAATGAAAAAAAAGTGGAGCTTATTAATCTATGCTTTGTGGATGACCTTTAAATCTTCTCTAAGGATCACTGTAAATTAATGGAACTGCTTATCTATACTCTACTGGCTTTTAAAGAGCTCTCGGGTTTGGAAATTAATTTCTAGAAGTGTCATTTCATCTTGGCTTCTAGCACCAATTAGTTTGAGTATAGAATATCCTAACTCATATGTATGACTAGAAAAGTAGCTTTACTAATCTATCTGGTTCTCCCCATCACTACTAGAAGGATCCAATTTTCATAATGTTATCCTTTATTAGAGAAGATACAAAGAAGACTAAACATGTGGGATAATAAGACTATTCTTTGGGAGTAAACTGTAAATTATTAAATCAGTATTAAATTCTTTACATATTTACTATTCCTTTAACATGTTTCTTACAAAAGGATTTATAAAGACCTTAGAGAAATTATTTAGAAGATTCCTTTGGGGCAATCTATATTTTTAGAGGCACAATGCCAAAGTGAAATGGACTCAAGTTTGAAAGAGAAAGGAGGAAGTAGGTTTGGGGCTAATCTCCACCAGTATTACTAATATAATTATGTTGATAAAAAAGCTTTGGAATTTCTTATTAGAGAAGGAGTTACTATAGATCAAATGGCTCCACACTTATATCCTTAAGGGGAATATATATGGTCCAATTCTGTTAAAACTTCCCTTTTTTGATTCCTGATTCAATTACTTAAGCTAAGGGCTATAATGGAACCAACTATACTTTGTAAGATAGGAAATGGTGAAAAGGCCTCGTTTTGGTTTGATAATTGGACATATATAAGCCCCTTAATCAAATACCCAAGATGTTCTCAACTAGAATTTAACCCCCATCCATTCCAAGGTTAACTCTATCCTAATAGGGGGACAATAGAGTAATATCCCTTCATAGATGTAATATCTCATTCCTAATTATAATCCAGAGCTTGGATGAAAGGACTCTTCCCAATGTCTCAATCAACCTCTAGATATCTATAACTCTTCAAGATTCATAGATTAGATGGTTCATAATACTTCTAAGGTGGAATAGTACCCTATTGTATGGCATGATTCTCTCATTTTTAATTACTCTTTCATATTGTGGTTGGCTACTTTGGATTGATTGAGCACGTTAGACAGAATGCCTTACATGCCTACCAACCATACTTACATTCTATGTAGAGGAGAGGAGGAGTCTAGGGACCGTTTTTTTTCCTTTATGATATTTTTAAAGTCATATGGAACAAAATACAGGATCTCTACTTGCAGTATAACATGAGGAGTAAGTTTACGGACATTCTTAATTAGCTCCTAAAACTAAAAAATTCCCCCTCATCTAGTAAGGTGGTATTTATCATCTCTTTTGTTTCAACTGTTAAAAAGTTACAACGGAAAGAAACCTAAGAAGATTTCAAAATAAGACTCATATTAGGGATGAGATTTTGTTCTCCCTAATTTTTGAATTAGGGAGTAATTACTTTGTATCTGAGGATCAAATAGAGTTTATCCTATTATAACATCCTCATAGAGAATTAACTACTAGATTTTTTTATTCTAAAAGGAAGAGCACCCAATTAGTAATAATCAGAGTGACGAAAATCTCTCACATAAAGAACAACTGAGCTTTACATAGAGGGGTTATGTTATCTTCTATAGAGGGTTCGACTCTTTTACTGATTGACTAGTGTTGTTATGTAATCTCCACTTGTATCTCTGAGGAAATTCATTAGAGAGGTAAAGAAGATTAAGATCCAGATCTAGGTAAACGCACAATCAAGAGGTGACAAAACTCTTACCTATGGAGCAATTGGATGAGATGACACATGCCCCTTAGAAAGGTCCAAAAGAAGGGAATCCCTAATTTGGGCATTTCTTTTATGGAGGCTTGGATAGAATGATCTGAAATTACTATTTGTGTTATGTTTGTTTTCATCTCAACGATGCGTTTTGTATGCTGGTCAAGGCTATGTTGTTTTAGGCAAGGTATCCTTTGTAAGACTAATTCTTGTAAACTCATTCATATATACAATTAATTCCTTTTTACTTTTTCAAAAGAAAAAAAAACTCTTTACTATGTCTGAAAAGATCCTATTCTATTGTTTGACAACCTTGTTATATCATGGAGTGTAAGAAGAGTGATTTGATATTGTATTTCAAATTCTTTACAATGCTTTTAAACTTATTCACCCTATCATATGTACGAAATATCTTTATACAATAGTCGCTTTGTCTTGTCGCGCGAGTCTTAACTTCTTAAAATAAATAAATTCAATTTTTTGTGGGTGTAATCATCAATAAAGATCAAGACGTGCCTATTATTTTCATTCAACTCAACATTCATTGGACCAAATACATTAATATGAATAAGCTCATGTGGCCAGATTGCATGTTGACTATTTATAGTTCTAAATAGAAATATTCTTTCTTTTCTAATAATGTAACCTTCATATAATTGACTTGGATGGATTATACTCTGTAAGTTTTTCCATATATAACTTTAAGCAAGCAACTTCAAAATTGGAAGCTTAAATGGCCAAATCATAGGTGCTATAACGAAGACTCACTTTAACCATATTATAGAAGCATATATAAACGTCATTAGAAATATAAATATGAAACATACAATTTTTTGTTAAAGTGACCTTAAGAATAAGTGCATCGTTTATATCAAAAATTGAAAAGTGATCATCACAAGGATACTTTAATACCCTTCTACAATAACTAACTCATGCTATACAGATTGCTCTTGATGTTTGACATATATAAAACATTTGAAATATAGATATAGTCTCAATTCTTCAATTTGATTAAAATTCATCTTTTCCCTATTAACTGTGATATCATTGGTGAACTTAATTTTGGAGTAGACAGATTTATCAAAATAAAAAACGAGTTTTTTTTACCACAGTTATGGTTGGTGCATCTTGTATTAGGAAACCGTATGTAATAATTTGATATTTCATCAGTTGTTGTAACCCTTAAAAGAATTTGGTTTTGATTGTCATCTTCTTATATAAAACGAGAGCTTTGGTCATACTCTTTATATTTGCACTTACCGGAGTAATGACCATGTTTATGACATAAATAACATTCAACATTTGACTTATCAACCTTCCTTTGCCACAACCACAATCTTAACCTCTAAAATTTTGATGTTAATGTTGGTATAATGTTTGATTTACTTTAATCATTTTGATTGCCTTCAATTCCATGGCTATGATCATCATATTCTTTATTATGTAGTGATGACTGTCACATTCCCATCCTCTACCACATGAATTTTGATATCCTTGGGTTGTTTCACCAACTTATACAATGTTGGTACAAATTAAACTTTAAAGGGTTTGTTCAATTAGCTTCTCTAGCTACTACTTATTTATGCGTTGCTTATAGACTTGCAAAGTGGTATATACCTTGTCGATAGTTACCGGATTAGACTAAGAACTTCTTTAAGAATTACCTCGTCATGCTCAAATTTTGACGCCAACAACCCAAGATTTTCTCCATTTTAACTTACCCTTTATACTTCTCTATTTTCATTTAATTTTTCAAAGTAAAAAGTCTACTTATATAATTAGCCATAATCTCAAATGAGTCTATTTGCAAAATTTCATATTGATGTCCCAAGGTTTAAAGTTATACCGTCTTAACTTTTTTCACACCTTTGTACAATGTCAATAAGGTATTCAGGCTTGCTGTGACATAGTTACTGTCGTAATCTTCTAAAACACTTCATCATTCACTCCTTCATGAATAAAATACAAAGCGTTCTTATTTTTTTAATTTATCCTTACCATGAACAACCTTCTGCACCTGCCAAACTAGATTGTCTTTAAAATTAGTACTGTCGGTCATCATCACACTTTATAACTTCGTGGTTTTTGAAAAGCATTTTAAATAGTCTATGGAGTACGACTTTTTTCATTTAAGATAAGAATTAAATTTTAGGATAAATTTTTCGTGACTATAGCTTTGATAGTAGTTTTTTAATAAAGATAAGAAGTAAAATTGGAATTAGTTGTTGACTTAAAAAGCCGGCAGACGACGAAGACTTCTGTTTCCCTTGATATGCTCCACCGCCACGCCTCCCCATGAAGACATACAAGTTCTGTTGTCCCACTCACTTTGAAGAAGCTCGGACTGAGAGTGCCAAAAATGGTAAATGGGGCATTGTCTTTTGTTGATATGATATAGTATTGTAATGGTGGAGGAATCAAGAGTGTGCCACGTGATGAACGGACCCACACTGGTCTATCAGTGTTGGAGCCTGGAATGTTGGAGATTACTCCTCCGGATAGGGATATTGGACATTATTTATATACGTGGATCTCTGACTGTTATGATTTAAACTATGTAATTATATGTTTTATTTGTAAGCATCATAAGCTCTCAAAAGTCAAAACCTAAGCTTTAACGATTTTTAGGAATCCATATGGCATGGTGGCTGCACTTACCAACCATTTGTGGTCCAGCAACACAAATCCAAACCATTGGCAATATCCTACGGCTGACATCAAATACCATCAAACAAACGCATCTCACGCAATTTTATCCTACTATTCCCAGTCCCAACCGATCCAACGGAAACAACCCCAACTAGTCACCATCCAATGCCCGTGTCGGAAAGCTCAATTCCACGGTCGTCATTGTCCCACGTTGCTCTTGTTCATTGGCCCCAAGTCACATCGGTGTTTCGTCTCATTCATGATTGGTCCACGATACCAGATGATCATGGTTGGGACAATATTTTAGTGAGAATACAATTAAAAAATTTAGAAAAACATGAAAGAGACCTGAAAATGGAAGCCCCTTAAATGCGGGCAATAGACACCTGGCGACTCAGAGAAACGACACACTCTTCTCCTGCTCTCCTTTCTCTCTCTCTCTCTCTCTTCTCATCCCCTATTTTTATTTTTTTCATGCCAAAAATCCAAACTTTTTATAAATTTTTGTTGAAAAATAAGAGGTGAGGAAAAGTAATCCGAAATTTTATGCCTCCCCCCGACTTTCTCTCCCCCGTTTCTCTCTCCCCTTTCCCTAGTCCGTCTTTTGTATTATTACTGTTCTATTTTCATTCTTATCTTATTACTTCTTCCCTTTTATGATCTTTTATTGCAATAAAGTTTGCATCTTTCCCGCTGAAATTACTTGTTGGAAAATGGGTTGTAACAAAGTTTAGAATTTGAACAGTTGATTCGTTTACTAGATCCTTTTCTGGGGTTTGTGGAAACTTAAACTGAGTGATGAAAATGGGTTTGAAGTTGGATTTTAGCTTTTCTTTTCGTTCACTTTTGTGCTTAAAGTTGCAGGGTTTGGATGTTGTTTTTGATTTGGAAGATGGGTTGGTTTAAACTAGTGATTCTGTGGGGGTGAAAGTTTGACCTTTGGTGATGCGACGGAGATGAGGAGATGGAAGTGAAAGCATGGAATTTGTTGTTTGATTTTGTAGCGGTGACCGAATTTTTGGATCAGGAATATAAAAGAAAGAACCTTGCTTTAGTTTGACCCGCGTCAGTTAGATAGTTGGATGGGCCTTTTGTTTCTTTATATTCTAACCTTGTAATTTAGTGCACTTTGAAGTATTTTAGACTGATGCAAATCAAGTCTCGATCCTAACTTGGCTTGCTTTTAATGTTTTCTTCTTGCCTTTTCTATTCTTAAGAGTATTGAGTCTGTTTTGTATATTTTAATTGACATGGGATGCTATGCGAAATTCTACATACTTGAATTTTGGAGCCATATAACTCGGTTCTTCACTGAACTTAAGGGACCTCCGTTGAAATTTGGATCTTCCATGGATTTCGCAATTCTGAGGCCGTGACTCTGTTTGTTATGAAATCCTATCTGGAAGTTTATCATACTTCGGTTTAGTCCAGCTCTTGCTTATTGTATGCCAGTACTTCTTCTTTTTTCTCCTGAAAATTGTAGTTGATGTGAAAACTTGAAATCGTTTATAGTGTTTCTTGGTTCGTTCTTTTATATGTTTGAAATGAGAACTTCTGACGTTTTTAACTCTTACAAGCAACAACTGAGTCATGTTGTTGTTGTTGCGATTATCAATGGTTTGTATGCAGTTTATAAATTTATGGCTGTAATGGTCTCCAAATCTAGTTTGATGTCACTTCCCCCCTTACGACTTTAATGGATGTTTGGATATCATTTTGTAGAAGAAGCTGAGAGGAACGAGATTCCAGTTTGATCCAGTTCAAACGGGTGAAGTTCTAAGGCTGCCTGATTGGTCCTGCTGTTTTAACAGCTTGAAAATTTTTGGAAATGGAGTCTCATTTGAACTTGAAGAACTTTGGTAACACTCCGCCTGGACAAAGCGGTGATGCAAGGCCTCCAGGAAATCCCCTGCTAGTTCGGCAACCTTCAGTATATTCCTTGACCTTTGAAGAGTTCCAGAACACTTGGGGAGGAGGGCCTGGGAAGGATTTTGGGTCAATGAACATGGACGAACTGTTGAAGAACATATGCGCCGCTGAAGAGACTCAGGCCATGACAAGTTATATTGGTGTTGGAGAAGGAAGTGTTCCTGGTGGAAATTTGCAAAGGCAAGGATCATTGACTTTGCCCAGAACACTAAGTCAAAAGACTGTTGATGAGGTGTGGAGAGACTTGATCAAGGATACTAGTGTTTCCTTTAAAGGTGGTAGTGTAGTACCAAATCTGCCACAGAGACAACAGACATTAGGAGAAATGACTTTGGAAGAGTTCTTGGCAAGGGCTGGAGTAGTGAGGGAGGATCAACAAATTGGAAATGCAAATGATACTGGATTTTTGTGTGAATTATCCCGGTTTAACTATAGTAATGACCCGAGTTTAGCTCTTGGGTTTCAGCAGCCAAATCAAATGAATGGGATTGTAGGTGCTCAAGCATCGGACAATAACAGTAACTTACTCGCTCATCAGCCTCCTAGTTTAGGACTGAATGCGGGAGCAATCAAATCATCTCAACCGCTGCAGAATTCCCATCAACAACATTCCCAGTCCCAACGACTACCACTCTTTCCCAAGCCAACCACTATTGCATTTACATCCCCTATGCATTCAATTCATAGTAATCATATTGGAAGTCCGAAAGATTCAGTTGTGGGTATGCACACATCTATCAACAATAAGTTAGCTCAAGGTGAAGGAATGAACGCGGTCAGTTTAGGAAGATCAGCTGCGACAAGATCTCCTGCAAATCAGATATCACCAGGCGTCACTGTAAAGAGTAATGAAGATACATCCTCGCTATCACCAGTTCCTTATGTGTTTACTAGAGGAAGAAAACCCAATACAGCTTTGGAGAAGGTAGTTGAGAGAAGACAGAGAAGAATGATTAAAAATAGAGAGTCGGCTGCTAGGTCACGGGCTCGCAAGCAGGTGAATTTCTTGATTGAGCTACTATATGCACAGTAGCAGCTAGAATATCTGTTTCATCACGTTCATTGCACTGGATTTTGTAAGGGTTAAAATTTACTGTAATGAAATTAAAAGGTCCTGTCTTTTACTTTTATGTGTGTCTTACGAACATATGATGCACTAATGTGGACGTAAGTTCCCTTTTTTGGGGTTTTATAAATGGATTTGAGAAACCTGCCACAAGTGACTCTTTAATGCTTTATGATGGGAGTCTTTTGGGTAAGCATTACATCAATATAGCTATAGGTGCAGAGCTATATCACTCTGGTAACTTGTCTTTTTGTCTGTGTTTTCAGTTTTTAATTACACTAAATTGTTCGAAAGATAGGTTGACTTCGAGTCCTTTCGGAATAATTGCAGAAGCGAAAGAAATAGTGTTAGACAAAGTGCAAAAAGCCTAGGTGCTAAACTTGAAGTTATTAAGCTTGCATTAGCCACCAACATATGAATTTAAAGCAATCAATTTTAATACTACCTGATTGGAAGGAATTTTTCTGCAAGGAAAATGGATGGAAAATTATTATTATTATATAAATATTTAATTAAATGTTTTAAGAGATTGTAGTCTATTACTTAAGAAACTTGTCCATAGGCTTGTTTGGTCTACTTTTGGTGCATAAACTGTTAAGGTTGCAGAAACAACTCTTATTTCTATATTTATATTTCAAACTTGTCAGCAAAGTGAGAAGATCTTTACAACAATGTGTTTTTTTTGGTTAATCATGCAGGCATATACCATGGAACTGGAAGCAGAGATTGCAAAACTTAAAGAACTGAACAGAGAATTGCAGAGAAAACAGGTACGCCTTGTTAATCTGGAATCCATGCAAAAGTTGGGTTACCAACCTTCCTTGATGTAACTTTTTTTGTTGCAGGCAGCAATGGAAATACAGAAGAATCAGGTGTGGCTTCCTTCTTGTATTCTGGTGAAAGCTTCAATGACATGATAATGATGCCCATTTTATGCTCTATAAATTAAGCATAAATGCTTTATTAATCTAAATCTTAAGAACATGCAATGATAAGGGTACAGGATTTGCAAGACATGCTACAATGGAATTCTTAATGACTACCGGAAAGTTTCACTTGATGACTGTTTCCATTTCTATCAGTGTTCCTTGAAACTTATCACAAAAATCATGAAGGAATTGAAATAGAACAATGAGCACCCTTCACAGCAATTTGCAAGATGGAGTCACTTGGTTCTAACCATTCAGGATTTGGTGAACTGCGTATCGTCTTTCTGTACTCATCCATTTTAAAGGATATTAATGGTTCAACCTCCTCAAATATATCTGAATATTGGGAATTAATTTGTTCCTTGTTTAAAATGTGTTAAGTAAGAATTCAACTGTGTGATTTCTGTCCTTTGTTTATTATTCTGGTATTCGAGGAAGGTTGCTTTCTGATCAGTTTTCTGCAAATTTTTAGATGCTGATTATCCTTTTTTGTTTATGCAGTTCAAGGAGACGACAAATCGGGCCTGGAGTGCTAAAAGACTATGCTTGAGAAGGACATTAACAGGCCCTTGGTGAGGTCATTAGATTGGTCTTAGATAATGGGACAGTGCTGATCTTAAGGATGCAATATGAGGCATTTGTGGGGTATAAAGATCGGTTAGCTGATCGCATTTTATTCTAGGATGGCTTGGTAGTGTTATTACTAGGAGTTGAAATTAGTAAATTATGACTTTATATTAGTTCTACACTCTCTTGAATAAACTTGTCTGTCACCTTTATTTGCTTATCTTTGATTATAAATGGCCATGTATTTAGACAAGTCATGTGTTCCAGGCTGCAACACTCAGAGCTTTAGCACCTTACCATTATCTACCTTATAGCTTAAGAATGCTAGACATGCTTAGAAAGAAAGTACAATGGGAAAAAGGGTGTCAAGTAATAACAAGATGTAAAAATTTGATGCCACTGTCTGCAAAAATATGGTTCTCAATGATGTATTGTCAACTTCAAGTAAATGACAGAACCAAAGTTCACCTGTGAAAAGAAAAAAAGACTAGCATTTATCTTCTAGTTATAAGGGGCAGGACATTATACGCATAAGGGATTAAGTTTGCTAAGTTGATATAAGTTGCACAGTACTACACAAAAGGACATGCTTAACTGGGACTATGCCTGGATGGGACATATACAGGATGGGAAGTCTTTCAAAATCATTATGACTCGTTGATGATTGAGGATTGGGGTTTTTGCTTGACAAAGGATGGGTTGGATACCCTGTTTCTGTCAGGGTATTTCAACTCTTATCACTCAATGTAATGTACAAATTTGTATAAAAATATGTGGATGAGATTTAATAGAATAAGGTAGGAATTGATTAACCGAAATAGAGATCGATCTGATCTCACAAGACTATCTAATTCTTTTATAATGCAGAAACTAAGACTATATTCTATTTTTCTTATGATAAATAAAAAGAAATCATATATGAATATCTTTTATGAGTCTTTGTATCGTTTAGCATGTACCGGATAAATCTAGCAGTCGATCACAAGAATTAATATTCCGAGGGTAAATGAAGAGCTAATGGAAGCAACAAAGTATTGTTTGATTTTGATCCCGGGAGATGATAGACTAATTTTAGAAAGAGCAAACTTGACTTTAAGGAATAAGCGTTCGTCAAACAGCTTCAGGAACATTTTGAGCACTTCTGGGCATCTTATGAATTGTCTTGCTTTATCCACAGGATGCATCCAACTCCTAGGATAGTAAAAAGCAAAAACTACAGCTAAACTTCTAGCTCTTGCATCACCGAAAATATTTGCTTAAGATAGCCAATGAAAAGCCTGTTGGTGTAGCGAGTCACTTGGTTGTAATCAACTTGCCATCGGTCACTAATTTGGCACCACTACGCATTTGACTGGTCGGCTTGCTCAGGACCGAAGGATGTGCAGTGGCTCTCTTATCCTGTTTTACGGCAGGAGAAGAAAAGCTTCAGAATATGAATGCTTAAAGGACGATGAATTCAGTTAGTTTCAATTACCTCGAGTAGCATATATTCTTCCATGGAGCATCTTCTCAGGACCAAATTTTTACAATTTGTCAATTATAGGTAGCACTCGTACATGAAAAAGAGGAAAGGGAAAGGGAAAGTGAATAGGTTAAGAGAAGAAACAGAAAAGAAGAGGGACAATGTATGCTCCTCCTTTTCATTCAATTTTCAACATATATGGTGATTACAAGTATAACGGGTCTCAACTTTGATTAAAAGTCAACTCGTTCCATTCATAACAGCCTCTACTATTTCCTACATACATTATTTATTTAGCTAATAAAGCAACTCAGTTAAATATAACCACTAACCCACAGGGCTGTACCTATCGTTTTATAGGCCTGAGTGAAATAAAAAAAAGACCCCAATAAATTGACAATCTACAAATAAATGACTCAATTTATAAGTCTACATACTCAACCAAATATTAAATAATCATAACATCAGCTAATAATATTTTACAAATATCATTAACAATAAAATCAATAAAAATAGTAATAGTAACAACAAAATAGCAATAACAGCAATCTAACAACAATATTATACCGTAAAACACTAAGAAAATTGTACTAACAAATACATAAAGGATCATGATTTATGAAAAATAATTTTTTCGTGCATTTCTAGATACAAAATTATTAATAATGTTATTAAGATCAATATTGTCCAACATATCCTTCTTAATACACTACAAGAAAATAGTGAATCACAGACGGAATTTACCGACGGAAAAAACTCATATACCGTCGGTAAACCAAAATACCGACGGAATAAACCGACGGCATAAAACGTCAGTGATTCGGTCGTAGCTAAATTTACCGACGAACCATTTCCATACCGTCGGTAATATTACCGACCGACATGGCTAGCCGTCGGAAAAATCAACGGAAAAATTGCCGACCGTCTAATACAGTCCGTCGCTAAATTTACCGACCGGTGACATACCCGTATGTAAATTTGGCAGACGGGAAGATTGTCCGTCGCGAAATAAGCCAATTTTATCGACGGAAAGTATTATGTTCCGTCGGTATAAAATTAGAATTACCGACGGAATTGTTTTGTAATTCCGTCGGTAAAAT
>JANQBM010000222.1:37331642-37354800 GCA_025594535.1 Erythroxylum domingense
TTTTTACCGTCGACGAGACATGTTCCGTCGCGATTGTCTGTCGCAGATTTTGGGCTGAATTTTTCCCTACAATATTGTCGACGGACTGGTGATCCATCGGTAAAAATTTGTTTTCCCCGACGGATTACTTAATTACCGTCGGTAAAAGGCTACGGCATTTGTGTCGTCGGTAATATTCCGACGCTAATTCGCGATTTCCTTGTAGTGATACATAACATAACTAACCATTTAGCCTTTTTTGTGACATTGATGACCTTAATTAGGTTTTCAATAATTTTAATTTTGAAAAACTTCTCTCAGCTGATGCTACAGTCGCAGGTATAGTTAACAGAATTCGATAGGGAATTGAAATATTTGGATAATAATCTGCAGCTTTAACAAATTTTAAAATTTCAACTAATGATATTAATTCATTTGGCAAAGTCATTTGCAACACTTTTATTTCAAAAAAAGATCATCTAAATTCACACCTGACACATTATCATGAAAAAAAGTTATTGTCAAATTAGTGCAACATTCTTTTAATTCATTATCATCCAATGACCTCAACTGCTTTGAATCAAATAAGAATCCAAAAATATTATCATATGTTGTTAATTGTTTAAATCTATTCTTCAATGAAGCAATTGCTATATCCACATCAACTAGAAAGTAATTAACTCTGAAAGAATCCTCAACTGATTGTATTTCTTCATTATGATTAATTTCATCAAATTGTCTTTCCCTAATAATACAACATCTAGTTGAAAATGTAGGCTCTATATTTATCTCAAGTGTAAGACTTTTGACAATATTCATACTAGAGCTAAACCCTTCATCTCTATATTTCCTTCTAATTGCTTTATGTTAGCATTAATGCACATAGATTTAGATTGCAAATTTTTACTCACCATGTTAATAGTGAATAAAATATCATACCAAATAACCATACCAAGTAAAAACTCAAAACTCTCAAGTACACTAACCAAACTTTGTGCTTCACTCTTTGACTCGACATTATCACAAGATCTAGATAATTCTATCAAAGTCAATCTTATTTGAGGAGCTTGAAATCTAATAGCTTTAACACTTTTTATTTGACTCTCCTAACAAGTGTTAGACAATGATTTCATAATTAAGCCTAAAATATTATCAAATAAAAACTTCCACCTTTTTGGAGAACTTGAAAATAATGCATATATACGTTGAAGAACTCTAAAAAATGAAACAACGTTAACACAAGAATGTGTCATATCACTAAGAATAAGATTAAGATTATGACAAGCATATAACATATATAATGCTCTCGGATTTATTTCAAGTAATCGCTTTTGAACCCCCTTAGTATTTTCCCTTCATAGTAGAACCATTGTCATAACTTTGACACCTTACATTATAAACATTAAGATCAAGATAATTAAATGCATTCAATAATTCATTAAAAAGTTCTAATCCAGATGTGTCATTTACCTTTAAGAACTTTAAAAAGTACTCCTCTTTTTTATTTTTTATTTGACATATTCAATCATTGTACTAACAAACTCATTTGTTCTTTCTCAAATCTAGGGTACAATAAAAAATAACAAAAAAATATTTTGCCTATTTAATGATCCCTATGATAAAACTTCTAACATTATGGGCCAGCAGAGAAATCAACTCATTTTGAATTTTGTGACCAAGATAATGATGACGAATTTCATGATTTTGAATACGTCTAACATGATCTTGCATTATTACATCAAATCCAGTAGTCATCTCAATCAATTCTAAAAAATTACCATTACCATCTTGGTAAAGTTTCTTATTGGATTCTCGAAAAGCTAAAATATATTTACTAAGATATTTCACAACAGACACTATTCTTATCAAAACTTGTCTCCAATGTTCTTTCTCCTTTACAATTTCTTATTGCAAATATTTATCAACTGTTTGATTTTTTTCTCAATCTTACTCTTAATTCATTCCAAGTTCTTATATTAGTCATATGCTCAATGCAATTCTCATGTTCTTTGAGTCTCTCACTAAGATGCTTCCAATCTCTAAATCTATCATTTGCTAATCCACTTTGTTTGTTATTAGATTTGAACAACTTACAACAAAATAATATACTTTATCTATATGTTTAGAATAAACCAACCATTTTCTATTACTAGTCTCTCCATTACTCAAATTTTTATAATAATAAGAATATGAAAAATTACGAGAGGGATTGTCTAAAGAAAACACAAGATTCAATTCTCTTACTGGCCCTTTTTCAACTAAAATATCCCTTGTTTTATTATCAAGATTATCCTAATTTCTATAATCATAAATGTCCAATATAGTGCTTACTTGCTCATCTACCTTTAAATTTTATAAAGTGGATGCATTTGGTACATGATCATGCTCACTCAAATTTCTAATATCCTCATAAATATAAATCTCATTACTTAAGTTTTCTTTATGTTGTTCAAAACTACCTTCATCTAATTCCTCGGAACTCTCACTGGAGGAGCCTACTCTTTTAATAAATTTATTAATTGCTCCTTTTTGGAATTCTATCAACTATCCTACTTGTTTTCTTTTTTTTTTCTTTTTTCACTTCTAGACAAATGCTTTTTAGGCAACATAATATAAACCAATTATAACACAATTGGACTAGAAAAAGAACAAAAGCACCTGTATGGAAATGGAAAAAGTATGCAGGCACAACCAAACATCAATAGTTTCACAATACATCAAAAAGATATATCAATGGTATTATATCTGTGATAGAGGGAAAAAATAAATAGCAAAATTTAATATCTAATATTAAAAATGAAAAAACAAAGAGCAAATTTTAATGATAGAGAAACACTAATTTCTAAAAATACAAGAAATTAATATACTTAGGAAAAAATATAGTAAATAATATTCTAAGTTATTAAATATTCTAAGTTTCCCAAGTCAAATATTATCCTATTCTATAAGTTATGGAAATGATTGAATATTATTATTATTATTATTATTATTATTATTATTATTGTTATTATTATTATTCTTATTATTGTTGTTGTTGTTGTTATTATTATTATTATTATTGTTATTATTATTATTATTATTATGCACGTGTTTAATAGAATCATGCATATTTTTATAATAAAGAAAACCATTTATGTAGTCTTTGAATTGAATAACTTAAATTATTTGATTTAGTCATATTATCACTAAACTTATGTAAACTTTACAAGAACACAAATCCAACAATTATTATATTACTTATGGCAAAGTATAATGAAAATTACAATTATAAAAATTAAATTATTTATTAATATTTAATTATTTTATAAATAATAAGTAGTCTAAAAATAAAAAAGAAGAAACACAAATAAATACAATATCATTTAATATTAATGTTATGATTTAAATTGCTAATATAATGTCCACTTAATGACAAATTACAAATTAATTATAATATATTCAAATATTTAATAAGCTAAAAATATATTAAAAAATCAGAAACTTTACCTTTAAGTTACACTCAGAACTTGGAAGACAGAATCGTGAAAATTTTTTGCTGCCAAATTTTGAGTTGGAGTACCTTAGATGCATATGTTGGTGAAAATAAAGAAATTATAAGGTAAAAATATACTTAAATACTTCAAAACTATTTATAAGTATAACAAGTTAATGTTAACAATCAATGTTGGAAGTTGCTATGTTACTCCACCAACGTTCTCTACATTTATACTACATTTATCACACACACGTTGATGGTGTATCAATGCTACCTAAAGCTTGGCAATGTTACATACGTTGATGGGGCACTTTTTTATGGTGGGGCCCTAGGCAGATGCTGACACTGCTAACCCAAATTGACTTGTTGATGTTACGCTTGCTTTTCCAAGTCTCAACTGATTTGGTTGCAATTACCATTTATCATTACCTTCTTTGTCAACAACAACCTTGTCCTCAAGATTAAAACTAGGATAATAAGAATTTATATCCTATTGATCATTCTCGTAAGTATCTTGTAAATTACTCTTTGACTAAGACTTGCTCTAGCTCTTGTCCTTGGGATTCCACCCAACATTGTTGTAGAATCTTCTCAAACTAAAAGACTGGTTGACCTTCTATTGCCAGTTCAAGTAAACAGGTAAGTGTGAGTGCAACCTCTCCTCGATATGCCTTCTAAAGAGAGATGTGAAACATTGGGTGAAGTTGTAACTCTTTAAACAATTTTAATTCATACACCACTTATCCAATCTTACGTAGTACTTTAAATGTCCAAAGTATTTTTTGGCAAACTTTGTGAGGTCTTTCTCACGATAGAATTTTGTCTATATGATTGTAATTTAACAAAAGACCAATTGCCAAGCTCGAGATGCTTCTCTATTGTTTTCTTATTAACTTGCATTTTCATTCAGTTTTAAGCCCTTATTAAATTCACCTTTATTCTAGCTAGCAAGGTTTGCCTCTCTAGCAAACAATCTTCAAGTTGAGCCATTTTGGTTTGGCCAGGTAGATAAGAAGGAATGGTAGGAGGATCATGGCCATATATAGCCTTAAATGGGGTCAATGTCAATGGAAGAATGCACATAGGTGTTATAAGACCATTCTATCTGGTGGAGAATCTTGCACCAAGAATGTAGGTTTGCATTTGAAAAATAGGACAATTATGATTTCAAACACCTATTTAAGACTTCCGATTAACCATCCATTTGATGATAAAAGAGCTGCTAAGATTAAGTTGTGTACTTTGCAATTGAAAAAGCTCTTTCTTAAACCCACTAACCATAATTGGATCCCTATCACTCACTATTGACCTTATTAACTCATGAAGTTTTATAATTTCTTGTGAAAAAATAACAACCAACTATAAAGTTCTGACTGCCATAGTCAGATCTAGGGGTGAGCACGGTTCGGTTCGGTCAGTTTTTAGCTTTTTTTTATATCGAATCGAGTAATCAGTTTTGTGACAGAAGAAAACCGAACCAAACTGAATTTCAGATGAAACCAAATTTTCGGTGTGCCTTGCAGTTCGGTTTGGTTCGGTTACTACAATCGGGTTGGGCCCTAATCTGGGGCCTTAAAATTTGGGCCAATTTTAGTACTTGTCCAACGTTTTTATTTCATTTTAGGGCCTATTGGGTGATTGTCATACTTGCAAAGTTACAAACTTACCTTATATACCTAGAGTTAGAAGTATAAAAAAATACAAACTTTTTTTTTTTTACTTGATCGGTTTCGTTCGGGTTGGTTTGGTAAAATTTTTTGCCTACACCGTACCCGAACTAATATAGTCAGTTTTTCAACATTCAAAACCGAACCGACCATCGCATCACTCTCCAAACCAACCTGTTTCGCTCGGTTTCTTCGATTTTGTGGGTCAGTTCGGTTCTTTTGGGTTTTTTGCCTACTCATAGTCAAATCTATAAAATGAGCATATTTTGGTAGTCGATTGGCTACCTCCCATAGGGAGGTTTTACCTCAGGAAGGTAGAAGATGAGTGATAAAACCATAGAAATATCTTGCCAAATATGAGAGGGAATTGAAAGTGGCTAAAGTAAACCCATTTGTTTAGTTGTAAGGTTCTTATCTTCTTGACAAACTCGACAGTTCTCCACAAATGCTAACACCAATTTCCTTGCCCCATTAAAACAATTTTTTGTAGATAACCTAGATAAGGTCTTTACTACCCCAACATATCTGCCTATGAAGGTGCAGTGATATTTTTTTAAAAGAAGTGATGATAATGAATGACCATCACTATCCTCCTATGCCTAATGATCATCCCATCGACAATAATAAAGTTCCAGTAGTTGGTAATGAATCTTAGTATAAAGTTCCTTTTACGTTATTACTGAATCTTAGTATAAAGTTCCTTTCTCTTGGGATCCTAAACATAATATTGTTTGAGCTATTCTAAAAAGGAAAATTTTGGTCCAAAAAATGCTAAATAAGAAGCACCAGCCCCTAAGGATCAAGTTAATGCACATGCAACTCCATTTTGGCTACCAGGTTTGTAAAGTATCGTTTATTGATATCTAAATAGTTTGGCCAACCATTTTTTTCCTTAGGTGTCTCAATCTTTTAGTTCATGAGGTAACTTTTTTAATCTGTATAAATGATAAAAGGCTTGTTAAGAAGGTACTGGGGCCATTTTCTGATCAATTCAATGATTACAAACATCTCCCTTGCATATGTTGAAGCGACTCGCATATAAAGATCGAGTTTCTTGTTAAAATATGCTATAGGATGACCCTGTTGCAACAACCTGCATCAATAGCAGTAAATCTAATATAAAGGGGTGCAAAAAGTCATGTTAGGTAAGCTCATGTGATGATGTGAGTTTTTGTTTGAGTTGTTTGAAAGCTTATATTGCCTCTTCTATCTAGGTGAACTGATCCTTTTTAACATATCAATAAGTTGGGCTGCAAGAGATAAATAATGCTAACAAACTTTTAATAGAAAACCTTGAAGCTTTGATAACATTTTTTAAGGGGGTCAAGCCATTATTGCCTCAATTTTAGCAGGTTCAACTTTCACTCCTTTTCTACTAATAATATTACCTAAGTAATCTATGAATGGGTGAGCGACTGAACATTTAGATAGTTTGGCATAGTATTGGTTATTAGCCAAAAGAGAGTGGCCAACATAAATGAAACCTCTACACACCTATAGGCTAGCAAGAACAAACTATAGGCCAAATTGTTTATAGTGTCTTTGGATTATAAAACAATAAACATATATGGGCAACAAATTTCTATATTTGGGCTGTAAAATAATTGGGCTTAGAGAATTGGTTGACTAATAACACAATTTGGGCTTATAGAGGAAGAGATGTATATACATATATAACATTATACATTAACTAATATGATTAGTTAAATAATAAAAGTTATTTAAAAACAAGTTTTCAAATTTACTTATATTATGAATTTGCATAAATATAACAATACTTAGAAGTAAGTTTTTAAACAAATTATAAATTTATATCAATTAAGATTGATTAGTCAATCATAATTAAAAAAGTTTTAACCGTATTTAAATTATTAAGTTCATGATTTTAATAATAATTAAAATAATTGTATAATTAAATAAAATTTATGATTTAATTTGATTAATTGGATAATAATTAGAAATAAGTTTCTAATTAAAATAAAATAATTTTAATTTTAATTTGATTAGTTCAATAATAATTGAAAATAGGTGTTTTAACTAAACTACAATAATCATAATTTCATTTTGATTATAAGTTCATTATTGTGTTAGTCAAACCATTTTTCTATGATTTTTCAGTTTTGTGAGGGACTTTCTCATTTTTAAAATTTTATTTTCAAGAAAATACTCATTATGACAATGTTAGCCAAAATTATGTGAATTGCAGCACAGATAAGAAGAGTTGCCATCATATTAGTGTATTTATTCCGAATAAGATACTTGCCTAAAGAAGATCTAACACAATATGTGATCACCATTAATAACTTAATACAAGAGTTGTATTTCGGAGGTTGTTTGACTTTTGCTGATGTTGAAGTGAAGTACACAACTTTACTCCCAACATTGCCTATTCCAAAAAAGTATAGTTGGTTAGTGATAATGTTTATAAGAGACAGTTAAAGGAGGGAATTGATTAAGATTTTGTATCATACAAGTTTCTCAGTTGAAATAATTAGAAATATTTCACATTGAGCTTTAAGGGCATTATCACATGAATTAGTTGACACTATTCCATATAGGGTTTATTAAAAATTTAGGAGATGTTCATGTTATGTAATCATTTAGTATTGAACTAAGTTATACTGAACTATATAAATTGTGTTTATTTATATATGTCGAGCTTATGTTTTTAAATTTATCAATATATATATTAAAAAAATTTATTTGATAATTCTAATCGATTATGATAATTGGTATTTAGTTGTTATACGATTGATGATTGAGAACATCTGTGATCTTTTGATTTTGTAGGTTTTTTAAATATGATTATTCATTAAATGTGAGTGTGTATGTGTGTGCGAGTGTGTAAGAGAGAGAGATATGATATTGAAGTGCATATATACTTTTTTTCCTACAAGAAACTTAGTATTTCAATTGTAGGTATTATATTAAATAATATTATTGCTAAACTCAATAAGGGTGAGAAATTAAATGGTGACAATTATGAGATCTAGAGTATGAAAACAATATATACTAGAAGAGTAATAGGCTATAGAATCATTAAACATAACTGTGGACATTCTTAAAGAACACAATATGGTCGAACACAAAAAGGATAATGATGCTCATGAAATATGATGGAAGAACTCATTGACTTGCATTACATTGTTAAGCATCATAGATAACGATATAATGCATGAATTTTAATATGTGCTAAGGACATGTGGTCCGCTTAACTATATGTTGTGGAGATATCTCAATAACCAATTTGATGTCACTTATTATCAAGTTTGATACATATAGGAAGCGATCATATTACAAAATGCAAAAGCATTTGAGGCACGAGTCAAATATGATAAGTGACTTGTGTGACTTTGGCCCAGAATTATCAGATGATCAACAAGTGTAAGATGTGATCCTTTCATTAAAAATGAAGATGCATAACCCACAATGAGAGCATCAAGATAATGGAAGATGTCGTAAAGCATCTTATATTAGAAGAAGAATGTCATGAAGCCTCCAAAATATCCTTTGACGTATATATAGTTGGTTCTAGCTCACATGGACCTATGAACATAAATCATCAGCATTATATTGGACCTAAATGGAAAAAGTGTAAGAAAAACTCTCACTATACTCAACACTCAAAGAAATCAAAGTAGAACCAGCATGGAAAAGGAAAACATAATTTTAAAAAGTTGAATATAAAAAGAGTCAAGTGCTTTAATTGTAGTAATAATGGTCACTTCGCTCACGATTGTAGTGAGCCTAAAAAGGTATAATCTTGTTTTACAGACATTTATTCTGTGAATATCTCTTGTTTTGTTTTTCTAGTTGAAGCGCATCTTTTGTAGATTGCAGACTTAGGAGCAACCAACCATACAGTGAAGGATATAAATGCCTTTGTAAAATTAAAAAAAAAATCTCACAAGGAACATAGTGGATTTATGTAGAAGAAAACTTAAGAGTTGTTGTGCAAGGAATTGGAACATGCAAGTTAAACATATTTAGTGGTTAATGTCTAATCTTATATGAAGTGTTGTTTGCTTTAAAGATTCGATAGAATCTTATTTATGTATTAGTATTAATTAGTCTTAATTATGATGTAAATTTTTACATAACCATTTATTATGGTCATGAATTTATGTTGGATAATTTTATTAATCTGGATATCATTTATATAAATAATAATGTAAGTTTTTCTTTTGTTTACATTATCTGGAAATTCCAATAATGATGCCATTTTGTGGCTTACTAGATTATGTTATATTGGTCAAAATCAAATAACTTGATTAGCTAAAAATGACCTCTTTGGTGATTTACATTAAATAGATTTACCTATTAGTGAACATTGTCTAGCTAGTAAAATGGAAAGAAAGCTACTTGAAAAGGGAACACAAGCTTCTTATGCATTACAATTAATTCATTCTGACATTTGTGGTCCAATAAATATAAGGGGACAATGTGAGACTAAATATTTTATCATAGATGAATATACTCGGTACGGTTACGTCTATTTGATTTCTTATAAATCTGAAGCATTAAATTATTTCATAAAGTATACAAATTTGGTTGAAAATTAATTATACAATAAAATAAAAGCATTAAGAATTATTCTAGGAAAAAATACTTGTCTAATAAGTTTAAGACGTTATTATAAAAAAAAATAACTATTCCTCAAACCCTACAACAGAATGGCATTATAAAGATAATAATAAAATGTTATTAGAAATGGTTAATTCTATGACGACACAAGCAAATTTATCAATAACTTATTAGGGTGATGCATGGCTTACAACCACTTATGTATTTAATTGAGTGCGAATAAAATCAGTTATGAACACTTCCTATAAGTTATGGATAGTTGAAAAACCTTAAATGAAAAATCTAAAACCATGGTGGTATGTTGCCTAAGTTCATAATCTCTCTCACAAATATGGAAACTAAGCCTAAGAGAGAAGAAAATTATCTTTATTAGATACTTTAAATAATTAAAAGAATATATGTTCATTAATGAATGAGATGATGGAGGAGTAACTGAATTTGAATCACGAGATTTCACGTTTTCAGAAAATAAATTTATAAAGCAAGTTGAAATATAAAAAAAACCTATTTTTATGTAGGACTGTTAATCAAAATGATTCTATTATAGAGAATCATAAAGATGGACTTTTTCCAAGTGGGAGTAGTTTAAAACTTGAAGGATTAACTTGAGGTCAATTAAGGTTACAATATACTAAAAGTTTACCTACTATATCTAATATGAGCGACAGTAATAAGGAAGTTCATGAATTTATTTCTCATAAACCTTATTATGTCGTAGTAATCATAGAATAATTTTTGTACATCATTTTAAAATCAAAGGAAAAATCCATTGATTATCTCACTAGAAGAGAATGATCTAAGGAATATACATTAGGCTTATATAGTCCTCATAGCTAAAGGATGTAAATAACAATAGGGAATTGATTATGCTAAAACATTTTTTCCTATTATAAGTTTTGATTCAATTCGTTTAATCTTAGCTACAGTAGCCAGTTTGGATCTTGAATTATATAAAATAGATGTAAAGATTGCTTTTCTAAATAGAGAATTAGAAGGAGAAATCTATAAGGAACAACCTGTAAGTTTTATTGAGACGAGCCAAAAATATAAAGTTTGTCAATTATTAAAATTGATTTATAGTTTAAAGCAGTCCTTAAAGCAGTGACATTCATTTTCATAATGTAATTATTTCATATGCTTGATGAAGACCATTGTCAAGATATTAAGAGATTTAGGAGGTAAATTTGCGATTTTTATCTTTATATATGAATGATATTTTGATTGCTTGCATTGACTGTGAGTTTGTCAAGCCGTCAAAGACTAGTTGTTATCCGAATCTTAGATGAAAGATATGGATGAATTCATATATTCTTAGAGTTAAGATTTAAAAAGATAAAGAGATTATTATCAGTTTCTCAAGCAACCTATATTTAAAAGGTTTTAAAACAATTCTGTATGCAAGATTGCAAAGTAATTGTTAATGTTATTGCTAAAGATGGTCTCAGTAAGAAGTTTGGTTTATCTATACTAACATAAAGGAACAAATGAAGAAACTTCCTTGTTCCAATGCATTTGGAAGTCTAATATAGACCATGATGTGTATAAGGTCAAATATTTGTTATGTTTTAGAATGGTGAGCAGAATTAGTCAAATCCTAGATAAGCACGTTAGAAAGTAGTAAAGAGAATATTGAGGTATTTAAAAGGTACCATTCATTATGTATGGTGTTATTAAGGCAACGATCTACATATACAAAAGTATACAGATACAAAATGAGGAGGAGATTTAAATGAGCAAAAATATACCTCTGGATTTGTTTTCTTACTTAACAATGATGGGACATCATCAAAAATTAATAAACAATCTTGTGTTACTGTATCCACAATTGAAGCTAAATTTATAACATTTTCAACAATAGTATAGAAAGTTGTGTGGCTTAAATAATTCTTGGTTAGTATGAGAGTTGCTATGAGTGAGACTAATCCCATAATAATCAACTATGACAGTCAAGTAATAATCACTTATACTAATAACCCTAAATTTGATTCTAAAACCAAGCATATAGGTACAAAGTATTATATGAAAGATAAAATTGTATGAGACATACGAATGGGGTATATATATCTACATTAGATATGGTGGTAGACCTAATGACAAAACTAATTTCCTAAGATACATATATTGAGCATGTTAAGTCATAAGAATTAAGTAGATATTGAAGTGCAACTGATTAACATTTTTTTTGTACGTTAATTTAATATCTTGTCATGTTTAAAATGCAAATATGAGTTATCATTGTTTATTAAATAATAAACACTGATTATTTTATATAACATATTTTACGTATGAATCAAAAAGCATGTCAAATAGATAAAAGATTGACCCTCGTACATATGTAATCACCTCTAATACTTGTGATGACTAGAGTTAAGGCAAAATTTAAATTTATTATCAAAGTGATAACAGGGAGTAAGAGTAAGAAAGAAACTTAAACTACAAATGTTGACCTACATAATAAGTAAAAGGAATTTGGTTTGGAGTGATCATATGGTCATTATATATGTCTTAATTGCCATATAAGAGTTCAAAAAAATAAATTTTAAAGTATACAAGTGAACTTAGTTTAAATATTGAGTATGTTTGAATCATCATCTATACGATGTTACGTTAATAAAAGACATAGACCCTAAATTGAAAGGAGTTAATATTGTAGCATACGACTCTTTTTATGTGTACAAATGCAACTATGAAAAAGTATTAATGTAAGTCATAAAATCTCAGGTTAAATGAGTTTCATAGAATAATACCCTTAAGACTTCTGTCTAATTCTTAACAATTAAATTTAAGGTTTGCTACTTTAGAATGTTACCAAAAGAATATGCTTAATATGATCTTATGGGATAATTCTAGGAAACTAAATTAAATTAAATTCAAGAGAATTTAGAATAAAGGAAGACCATTTTGATTGGTGTACTACATAAGAAAAACTATATATTCAAAGGTGGCAACTGGCTCTTGGTAAAAAAATTAAATACATAGATGGCACTATAAAGTAAATGAGATCAAAAGAGATTAAAATGTAAGGTATAATTTAGAGTTTAGCATACTAAATCTACTCAAGGATCGATTTATTAATCAAAACATCACTTATTACTCATAGATATATTGAAATCTTGTCATATGCTGGTCGTGAGTTATTGGATAAGTATAAGGGTTTGTAGAATGCTAATTAAGGATACCCATCATGTGTGATGGAAAGATGATAAAATATTGAACACACCTAATAACTTGAAGATGCAACATTTGGCTTTAATTGTTAAAGAGTAGTTAAGAATTCAAACTTCAATATACAATTATCATCTAAATTTCGAAAGGATTATGATGATCACAAGTCATTGAGTATTATGCCAAATCTCCTCTAACAAAAACAACAAATATCCTCTAACCTTTGAAAACAAGAAACTAATCTTAAAATGATTAGTTTTAGTAACACATATGATTAAACAATCATATTATCCATATTTAATTTTTTTTCCAATATTTACATTGGAATATAGGTTAGCATAAGTATCGCTCAATACATTGCACAAGTTCCGGTCAATGACTTTACATCACACCACACATTACATAGGTTTCATTGGATTTAAACCAGAGGGTGCCATGCATATAGTTATAGACACCAAATATTTTTCTTTTCCTCATTGGTAGCAACTTTCTTCAGACCAATTATGATTTAACATTAAAGAATACTCTTAATTTTTCACTTTTTCTTTCTAGTTTATTGCATGTATGTTCATCACACTTTCCAATTCTCAACCATTGTTCAGCTCTAGTTTTGACAATGCTGCTGTTCCTATTCTTAGCCCACGTTAACATTCCCATATGGTAGTCATAGATCAAATGACGATGATCTTGTTTATTGCGTGTAGCAACCATGACCTTGTGTGAAGTTGTGCGAGCCCACATGAAGAACGCGTTTAAGGCTTGTGGGCATCATGTGAATGGACTTCCATTTTCTGACTTGATGCATCTAACTCCTAGGATAGTCAAAAACAAGACCTTCAGCTACGCTTCTCGCTCTTGCATGACCGAAAAGCTTGCCCACGATAGCCAATGCAAAGTCTGTCACTGTAGCAAGTCCCTGGCTTGTAATCACTTTACCATCGATTACCACTCTGGCACCATTAACCATTTCACTGGTCAGCTTGCTCAGGACCGAAGGATGTGCGGTGGCTCTCTTATCCTGTTTCAAGGCAGAAGAAACGGCTTCAAAATATGAAAGCTTAAAGGAGGATGAGCTCAGTTAGCTTCATATTACCTTGAGTAAACCCTGCTTTTGTAGAACTGCAGGGGCAGAGCAAACTGCTCCATATATTCTTCCAGTAGTTTGTTGTTCACGGAGCATCTTCTTCAGAACTCTGGATCTTTGCAGCTTGTCAGCTCCACGAATTCCTCCCTGAAGGTTTGTATCAAATCCAAACTCTCTAAGGATGCGTAATGGACAAAGAATAACTGTTAAAAAGAACATTGTGGGTTGTGGGAATACCTTAAGAAAGTCAAACATGCTCAAAAGTAAGCAAAACAAGTATAATAGGGAAGGAGGAGACAAAAACTGAACAAACTCTTTAAGACTTTGGACCACTATCTAGGTATGTATCAGTGCGTGGTAGTATCAACTTTAAGTCAGTGGTGGAATCAAACAGCAAGTTCATCAAAGCCAACAAAGGAAGTCGTGATAATGTTAAATGCTAGATAAAACCAATCTCGCTTATCAGAAGGTTATTTTCAGTAAAAAATTATGATACAACGCTTTAGGACGACATGCATAAATTGATGTCTTCCGGGAAAATTTATAGGTTGCATTTGAAAAATATGATACAGCACATTATGACTAAGTGCATAAATTGATGTCAACATGGGAAATTCATAAGTTGACAATTTCGTTTTATATGAAAAGGAATGCAAGGAAAGCTAACAAACAAAGCCATGACATGATTCAGCATTTGCCTCACCGGAAGGAGGATTAAATCGTAGATAGACTGGGCAGCATCATTAATTAATTTATCAGCAACAATTTTTGTGCCGCACGACGCCAAAATATGAGCAGATTTTTCGACTGAAGCAACAACTACATCCACCTTTGCTCGGCGCAAAACATCCACAATCGTTATTACTTCAATCTCTTCAGAACCATTTGCAACTGGTACTAGAACCTGAATAACATTGAAGAGAACACAGGAAACTCCAGAATTCAATAGCAATAAAAGAACATTGAAAACAAAAACGATACAAGCTGGAAATAAGGCAGCTAAAAGAAACTCACACGAGGATTATGATCAACAGACCATTCAATCGTGTTAAACTCTTCTTTTATACAGTTACCACCAGCAGCAGCAGCAGCAGCAGCAACATGCATTAACTATTACGAGAATTGAAAAGCATTAACTATGGAGCCTCCAGAAAAGGGTGAAAAGAACTAGCATTCTACTAAAACAGTTTAATAGTTATGGATATCATATTCGGGCAAGATAAGCGTAATTACATCAAAGTCTTTAGGCGGGATATTAAAAATTGCAGAAGTAATATCCAAGCTACTTCAATCATCTACTCTTTCTAGAATTTCTGTTCTACTTTCTTCTATTATTTTTAGAATCTTTTCATGGATGTGTATGTGCCAGAGTGTGTATGCTGCCGAGCTATAAATTCATTCTTCCCTGACAACCATTCCTCATTGACACTGCTGGGATGAAAGTTGACATGGAAATGAATACCTTATCAATATCAGCATTAATGATATAGGGCAAACTAAATTTTATCTTTTGGCTCATATACAAACGAAGTAATGAGGATGTAGAACACAAAGCATTAATAGCGATAAATAAGAATGCATGGCAGGCAGAAGAAAATAATTCAAAAGAATAGTAGATATTACCAACGATCCACCAAGCTCCTTGGCAACAGACTCCCCAAACAGTTGTTCAACCAAACATAGAGCAAACTGGAAAGAAGTTCCAGGACCTTGGCTTGTTGTAACTTCACCTGAAACTTGAATATTTGATTTGACGGCCCAAAAAGTTGGAAGCTTGTCCATGAATGCAGGGTGACATGTCATCTTTCATCATATGCTACATTTCATTAAGAAAAACAAATCATTTTCATGCATATTCACCAAAGTTCTACCAAATCAAATCAGGTGAGTCACCTGCTTTCTTCTCAGAAGACCCCATGGGAGAAGTGTTATAGCAGGGGCGGCACATATAGCTCCGTATAACCTTTTGTCCTCAGCTTGTTTGCTTGTGATTTTCTGAAGAACCTCACAATCTCTTAGCCTAGCTGAACCCGGCATACCGCCCTTATAAAACCAAAATCGACCAAATTACATATGAAGGCATCAAATTTCAAAGAGTACTGAAATTTGTAATTTGTAATTACATGATCAAATAAAATCATGTAATTTGTTGTTCTACATGTTGCATTGCAGTGCCAAAGATGAAAATTTTTTATATCTTTGATCCAGTCTCTAATCAATATAGTCTTGTCACATGAAAAACATCTGCACTTGTGTCAATTATTAACTTGCCACTGAATTAGACTGTTTTTTCAGTAAGTTTCCATGCACTACTGCCATTGGAAAACAAAAAAATAAACAACGTTATCAAGAAAATTTAATAATCACATCATCATGGACCTCTCTTCTTGAAAATCAACAAGGTATGCCTCCTATAAACAATCCAAGCTTTGTAGTTCAATAGTAAAATATAAAGTTTGTTGCCATTACTAAAAAAATTGAATGTTGTGAAGTATACCATAGCAATGGATGCTTACCATACCAAGAGATAAAGTAACCAAAGAATACTGTCACTGAAATTTTTATGTAATTCTATCTGTAACAATTTGAAACTTGAAACAACTAACCGGCAAAGCCACAAGATCAAAAACTTTGTCAGCGCAGCTGGAAATAAAGGTATCAGCGACCAGTCTGGCGCCACCTGCAGCCTTAATCTCAAGCTGTGGCTCCACTGAAGCAACAATCACCTCTGCACCAGCTCTGCGTAGAACATCAATCATAATAACAGCTTCCATTTCTTCTGTACCAAATCCAATAGGAATCAGTACCTGCACATCCACAATAAAAATTCGGAATCAAGCCTCATAAGAAACTCAAAAATTGAGACAGACATGCTATAATTATCCAAATCTAGCCAACTTTTCGAATTCAGAGAAAAAGGGTTAGCTGATTACTCATTCATCAAGGAAACTGTCGAAACATTATTGCTCATCAATCACAAAGTTCCTATTTCTATTTCCCTGATCTATCTTTTCTCTTCACACTGTTACGACGTTGATGAAAAGGATGTTCAAAGAACAGAGAGTAGACTACAGGAAGACCAAAACCTAAGAAGTGTGCACCAAAAGGCGACGAATATACTTAGTTAAGGCATCCTGAAATTAGCTAAAAACCGAACTACTAAATTCATGGATACTCTACTCAGAAAGTATGTAAACAATGACAGTCTGTTCCCCACAAGCATTTTAAACAAAACAGCATATGACAATAGAAAGAATGGTACCTTCTTAGGAGGGACTGGCGAACTACTACTCTCAGAAGAACTTGTGGTCTGAGTGTTTTGTATTGTCGGAGACACCGTTTTACTGGGTTTGGAGGAAAGTCTCCTTATGGTGGGTGTTTCATGCTGCGACGGAATCCCCATGGAAACAAAGAACACACTACTACTTGCGGATGAATTCATGGTAAGGGGCTTGAAAGAACAAAGCTTCGCTGGAACTGTAGCTGCAGCTGAGAGATGACACAACACAGACTCCATCGGCCAAAGCTTCAATCTTTAGCCCCTGCCTGCAGTCTGCTGTATGCTGAAAACCTGAAAGTGTATACTTTTAGAAAATCCCAAAGGCGTCAGGCGCCACATATCTTATCCGCGCATGAACTTACTTTTCAAAGAGTTAAAGACTGCCTCCAACGACAACGTTTCTCGAACTGGCAGTCAAAGAAAATTCATGTGACGGCCATATGTAAATCTCTTAAAGATAAATACTTTAGGTACTTTACGAAGCTTATTCACTAAAATTTTATTGATTAGAATATGCAAGGAGAAGGAACATGCTAACTCATAAAAAATGACATTTCTTTAATTGGGTGAGCTTCCTAATTCCTAAGATAAGGCGGAAGCGGATGTGGGCAAAATGGATGTGAACAACACGCAAGCTCCCAGTGCCAGGAGACCCAGAGCCCTTTTTATAAAATTACTGGGCGAGGGAGTTTCACCTCAACTCGTCCCATTAAGCATAAGAGGGAGTTTTAGCTGTACTCGTCGCACTTAGCGAAATGCTCAGAGTCGTGGCCAGAAGAACCGTATCTTCATGTTCAGAGTTATGCTCCAAATCTGGAATACCGAGCCCGATTTATCAAGTCCTCCACAGACGACACCTCTGCTTGGGGGTCCTCCCTGATGGCCTGGATCGGAGCTCCGAGTCTTTTTCACGCAACTCTAATGCCATGGAGAGTCTGCTTTCAGAGCTTCAGACCCATGTAGAGAAGGTATTTTATTTTATTGGTGAACTTGTTTATGTTAATGTGTTGTTAGTGTTTGTGCGCGTAAGGTTTGCGTCTGAATGGCAACTGTAATGTGTTGGGTATGACTTTCAGGTTTTGGCTGGAGGAGGTGAAGAAGCGGTCAAAAGGAACAGGAGTAGGAACAAGCTTTTGCCTAGGGAAAGAATTGACCGGCTTCTTGACCCTGGTTCTTCGTTTCTTGAACTCTCTCAGGTTTGTTGGGATTACTTGAATAAGTCTATATATCAATTAATTAGCAATTGTGCGATTCATAACCTTTAAGTAGATTCGTATAAGGAATTTATGCTGTTGGAAATTGTGTTAAAAAGTGGGAGAAATAGAGATAAAAGATTGGAATCTGAAGTGTGTGATTTTTTCGTTTTTCAGAAGCGTGCTAAGAGGTTAATCTAAATTTTACTATATCTTCTTCATTTGTTGGACTAATTAGATAATTTCCATTCCATAATAAGTAGGAAGCAGTTTCTTTTGTCTCATGGCAAAGTTTGAATCTTTTGTATATTTTTGTGCTTGAGTTGTGTTTTAACCGTTGAGCCAATATTTTGAGGCTGTTTCTCATCTGATTGTTCATAGTATCGGTTGGTTTTATTTATTCTGGGTATCTGATTAAACAGACGTCAAGATAACATTGACCCTCTTATGGTGAGTGAGCTTTGGATCCTTGAATCGCGCAGTCAGCTGTAAACAATGAAAATTAGTGTACCTAAAAATAATGGAAGTTCAATTATCAACTTGCATGTGGAATGCAGACATGATTTTGATTTCTTCCTTGTGTTTTATTTTCTGTGTAAAGCTTGCAGGACACAACTTATATGAATATTCCTTACCATCTGCTGGAATAATCACTGGAATAGGTGCTGTTCATGGACGCCTATGCATGTTTGTGGCAAATGACCCTACTGTCAAGGGAGGAACTTATTATCCCATTACAGTGAAGAAACATTTAAGGGCACAAGAGATTGCTGCTCAGTGCAAATTACCGTGCATATATCTTGTTGATAGTGGAGGGGCATTTCTTCCAAAACAAGCTGAGGTCTTTCCTGACAGGGATAATTTTGGTAGAATATTCTACAATCAAGCGATCATGTCTGCAGAAGGCATTCCTCAAATTGCACTTGTGTTAGGCTCTTGCACTGCTGGTGGGGCCTATATTCCAGCAATGGCTGATGAAAGTGTGATGGTAAAAGGAAATGGTACCATATTTCTAGCTGGGCCACCCCTTGTGAAGGTCAGTTCTGAAATCTCTAGTGTTTCAGATTGCTTCATGTGTTACTTAAGTTTTGTTCCATTGTTTGTTTTCCCAGGAAGTATTATGAGCATATCTGGTCGTATTAGTTTGGAGTAGTGTAACCTAGGTGCATATTTGCATACTGGGGTTTTTGTGTATTTTTTACTTAAAACTTAATGTAGAGCTAAAGTAGAAGTTATAGTAGGCTGCCACAGGAGAGGAAATCTCTGCCGAGGACTTGGGGGGTGCTTCTGTCCATTGCAAGACATCAGGGGTTTCTGACTATTTTGCTCAAGGTATCTGTTCACTACTATTGATACAGCATCTTCTGCCTAGGCAGGTCTTTGGAAACAACATATGGACTTCTTCTTATTCTTAGCTGTTGATATGCCTGAAAACTACTTGTGTTTGTAGATGAATTGCATGGACTTGCCCTTGGGAGGAATATTGTCAAAAACTTGCACATGGCTGGAAAAACAGGGAATATCAACGCATTCCAAAATGTAAATTCCACATATAAAGAACCATTATATGATGTGAAAGAACTTCGTTCTATTGCCCCTGTAGACCTCAAGCAGGCCTTTGATATCCGATCAATCATTGCTCGTATTGTTGATGGAAGTGAATTCGATGAGTTCAAGAAGCTATATGGAACTGTGAGCATCTCAATCACTTGAATAAAATAACTTAAATTTCCCCTGGATATATGTGAATGATGTAATTAATTCCTGAGCCTCAGATGAGTTCTACCCATCTTTCTTTCCATAAATCTTACGTGTTTCTTCCGCTTGTATCACTGCAGACTCTTGTAACTGGTTTTGCTAGAATTCTTGGACAACCTGTTGGCATCATTGGCAACAATGGAATATTGTTTAACGAATCTGCTTTAAAAGGGGCCCATTTCATTGAATTATGTACTCAACGTAATATTCCCTTGGTCTTCCTTCAGAATATCACTGGATTTATGGTATTTTATTTGTCTCGTCTATACATTACCTGTTAGTGCTTTTTGCTTCTTTTTGAAAGATTATACTAACGGAAAAGAGCAATGCTCCTTGTATTTGATATCCTATAAACAAAAGCTATCTAGTTAAGTGTTGGGAATCATGAACATGGAAGTTATATAAGTCACCAACATATGTGGTCTATCTGTGAGGTTTCAGAAAATGTTTGTGGTAGATGGAAT
The DNA here is from genome assembly GCA_025594535.1 of Erythroxylum domingense. Taxonomy (NCBI): domain Eukaryota; kingdom Viridiplantae; phylum Streptophyta; class Magnoliopsida; order Malpighiales; family Erythroxylaceae; genus Erythroxylum; species Erythroxylum domingense. Next base: position 37,352,292 of record JANQBM010000222.1, read on the forward strand.
TGAGTACATGGTGAAGGTACAGGGGAAATGTAGGACAAATTGAGCTAATTCTCAGTTCCATCCTAGAAGGAAGCCTTATGTTCTCATTGTTTGTCTTCTTCTAATTGAACTAATTGGTGAACTCTACATTTGAGAATTTGCTTTGCTTTGTTTTCAAGTTAACTTAGGACATGAACATGCCTTAGCTGTTTAGTTAGAGTCCTTCAAGCTTTTTCGATTTCCTGTTTTTGAACAAACAATATTTATAGTCAAGTTTTATTCAGCCGATGACAGTGATGTTTTATGAAAAGTTTGGTATATAAAAATGATATTAGAGACTAGACATGATAATTTGATGGTAATAAGACTTTTGGTGCATGCTTGTCTTTGAAACTACTACCTAAGCTTGGTGACAAGGTTGAAAATGTTATTGTTATAGTTTGCTTTAGATATAAAATTTCTTTAATAGCTATGCTGTTAATTGATAGAAATCAGGATTGACTTTTGCGTATGGTAGGTTGGTTCAAGGTCTGAGGCAAATGGCATAGCAAAATCTGGAGCAAAAATGGTCATGGCAGTTTCATGTGCTAAGGTTAGCTTCTTATCTGTCTATTCACTCATCGTCACATTAGCATAATTACAGAAGGAAAAAAGAAAAAGAAAAAGTATGCAATGAAATATTTGTTCTAATGCCTTTGGAAAATAAAGTTGATGTTTGAGTAGACTTTGAATCTTCCTCTTTCATTGTACGTTATGTTAACTTAAAAAATGTTAACTTAAAAATTGATAGAAAAACAAAAGAGAAATGCATGTCATTGTAACTGTTTCTGATGAATGCTTGTGCAGGTGCCAAAGATTACTATTATCGTGGGTGGAAGCTTTGGTGCTGGAAATTATGCCATGTGTGGTCGTGCATATAGTCCCAATTTTATGTTCCTTTGGCCAAATGCCAGAATATCGGTGATGGGTGGTGCTCAGGCGGCTGGTGTACTTTCGCAAATCGAAAAAGCAAACAAAAAAAAGCAAGGAATTCAGGTAATTTACACTTTTGTTATATGCCATTGCCTTGAAGATCATATTCTGATCTGTTTAATCCTTACGATTTGCAGTGGACAAAAGAAGAGGAAGAAAGATTCAAGGAAAAGGTGGTGGAGGCATATGAAAGAGAGGGAAGCTCATATTATTCGACAGCAAGGCTTTGGGATGATGGTATCATTGATCCAGCTGACACTAGAAAAATCATAGGACTTTGCGTATCTGCTTCATTCAATCGTCCTGTGGAAGCTACCAAATACGGTGTCTTCAGAATGTAACCATTTGTCCATGGGAGTGCTTAGCCTGCCAAACTTTTGTTCTTCAAATGCTTCCTGCAATTGCTAGTGCTAGTGCTATCACTGAAGAAGCCACAAAATTGTTATTCATGTAATTTTTATATTGGTTTTCTTCGCTTCAGATTTCAGACTCAAAAGGTCAAAGCTTGGCCTACATGATTCAATACATCGTAGAGGCTTTAAGCTCTACACTTGCTGCCAACTTTCTCTTTTTTTAACCATACTTCCCCTTGATTGGTTGTTGAAGTCAATAATTTTCAGATGGTACTCTTTGGTGAGTAGGCTGCAACTTAGCAGCTATAAATAAAAGGCGCCCGTGGCCTAATGGATAAGGCGTCTGACTTCTAATCAGGCGATTGTGGGTTCGAGTCCCACCGGGCGTGCGTAGACTTTTTGTCTCCGTATTTCATTTCATATTTTCATTTGGGTTTTAAAACTTAAAACATTAAAAAAATTTGCAACGAAATTATTTACAATACGGATTATGTATGCTTATACATAATGTATTTAGAACCCTTTTTTTAATTATTGTGTTTTGTATTTATTTTCAGTACTTCCTCTTACTTATCTTGGACATTTTAGTTAAGTTTTTTGCTTGTTTGTTTCATTTATTTATTTATTCCCCTTTCTTATTTATTTTTTTAATTATTTTATTTGTATCTTTTTGTTAATTTTATCTTTATTTTATTATGTATTATGCAATTTTTTAATTAATTAATATTTTTATTATACTATTTATTGTTATTATGTTTTATGTATTATGCAATTTTTAACTAATTAATTATTTTTACTATACTATTTATTGGTGTTATCTTTTATGTATTACGCAATTTTTCAATTAATTAACTATTTTTATTATACTATGTATTGGTATTATCTTTTATGTATTATGCAAATTTTTAATTAATTAATTATTTTTATTATACTATTTATTGGTATTATCTTTTATTTTTATTTTATTTTTATTTTAATGCAATTATTTGTATGCATTTTTTACTTTTATCATGTTCAGATAGTAGTTTAAATTTTTTTCTTTTTCTTTTCTTTTCTCATTTTTTATGAGTGTATCGGAAATAACTTCTCTATTAGTTAGAGATAAGGTTATGTACTTCTGATGTTGGGCCCCGATTTGTTTAAGGATTTATTTTATTATTTTTATTGTGATTAGGCTTTAATTATAATTTTTGGGGATATAATTT
>JANQBM010000222.1:37407409-37422592 GCA_025594535.1 Erythroxylum domingense
TTAAGGATTTTATTCATTTTAAGTTTGTTGAAATTCTGTTTACTCCAAAAGTCTTTCTCACACTTTGTAGATATTTACAAAATTAATACAATAAATTATAATATATTTATTATTTTAATATGATAGTAAATTAACTTTGTTATTAGAATTTTCTTATAATGTAATAATTCTAATAAATAAAATGATAAATTTTATTTTTATTTATATATGATTACTTATATAAAAAGTATATATGAATATTTTATAAGTAATATAATTTTATTTTAGAATAATATAACATAATATTTTTGTATTATATTTCATTAAGTATTCGATTTTATTCATTACAACCTTTCCTTTTTCAATTCAGATATCCATTAATATAAAAAACTTGATAAAGGATCATTAATTTAGAAGTTTTCACAGTCATATTAATATTATTTAAATTACTTTTATACAATTATAAATAATTTATAATATGTAATATTAATTTATCCAATGTTAATTGTAATAATTATTAAAATCGCAAAGATAATGGATTTGTAATTGTCTGTGAAATAAAAGTGCACTTTAAAATAATATTTAACCTCTAACTCAACGACAATATTTTATAAAAACACAATATTCACATATTGTGACATTTTCTTTTTACCCGTATGTTTTTTCTCTATTCAAAAAAGAGAAAAACAATAAGGGACATAGAAGTGAAATATTCTTCCACTCTACTTACAATAAATTGAAAAAAATAAATCTTATGATTAAAATGCATGCGTAATAAGAGAAAAGATCTTTGAAAACAATAAAAGAATAAGAATTTAAAACTACTTCTTCTGTTGTGATTTTTTCTTTCAATTTCTATCTTTGTTTTAGATAAAAAAATTTCTGGTTATTAATGTAGTTATATTTTTATTACTAATAATAGTTAAATATTAGATAAAACTTAAAGATAAATTATTTTTAATAAAAATAAATTTATTTTAATTTCTTATATAATATTTATTAATAAAATAAATTTATTTTATTGAAACAAATAATTTAAAAATTGAATTTTTATTATTTAAAACATTTATTTTTAATTTATTTTAATTATTAAATCAAAATTTATTTGAAATTTATATATTTTGAACATATTTTAAATTTAATTATATTTATTAATAATTATTAAATTAAATTTATTTAATTTAATTACAAAAACTAAACAAAAATATTAAGTAAAATAAAATTATCCATGATTTATATTGATAATCAATTTTAGTTAATTAAATATAACATTAAATTAAATTATTCTTAGTTTTTATTAAATATATTACATAATTAAATAATATTATTTAGTAAATCAGATTATTAAAAAACAGAAACAAAAAATAAAATTCATTTTTTTTATAGTTTTCATAATTTTTGAAAATTAGAAGAAATGAAAATCAAAAATAAAAACTAATAAATTCAAGCAAACATTTTTTTACTGAATTTGGAAACAAAAAACTAAAACTAAAAATGAAAACAAATAAGCCCCAATTCAAGAGAGAGAAAAGTCAAAATTGTAAATAATGGAAGATAAGATATTCATAAATGGGAGACAACAAGAATCTAAAAACACTAGGACAAATGAAAAAACCATACAAGATAAAAGCATAATAATAAAAGTACTTAGGGACAAAATAATGATAGTTAGATAAAATATTAAAACTCTAATATACAAAACTCTCAAACCCTTCTTTCATTGAACTCCCAATTTGATTTGTAACCCTAACAATAAAAACCACCAAATGTCTTCCTCATCCTTAACATTAATAACCCCCAAACATTTTCTAAAATTATGACATAAAAATCACATGTTTTTTGTAGTTTCAATAAAATCTATCAAACATCATATTGCAATCTACTCTACTTTAACATAAAAACTAAAAATTATCTATACCTTCTATCAATTTTTTATTTATGGCTCTAGAAATTTTTATCCCCGCAACTTCTCAGCCAAGAAAACCAAATCTAAACCCAAGTAAATTTCAATTTGAAGCTACAATCATATCTACAAAATAAATTATCAAACTTTGACTTAAAGTAAACGTTGAATGATCCAATTTAGATCATTTTTTGCTTCAAACACATTTAAGTAAGAGTTTAGATAGTTGGCAATCAATTATCCCTTTTGTATAAGCACTTTGTAGGTTCATATATTTCTTATATATATATATATATATAGACACATGACTATTATACTCTCCCAACATTCTCATCTCCCAATTTGTTTTCCCATCCACCTCAAATTTTCTTTTTATAGCAATTTGGTCACATCTGGTATGTAAATGGTGATTATTGATTTCTTCATATTATGTGGACATCTTTTATTGGTTACTATATTTAAATTATAAAATTTTTCAACTATATTCACTATACATTTATTCAACCCCAATGCCAAGTTTTAATAACTTCAATGACTATATAGGACAGTAAGTTGCTTGCAATCTTAACTATTTTTACTTCTGAAATTCTATGGTTGGTTAATAATAAGGTCAAATTATATAAGTTCTAATTATAGTTTTCTATTAAGAGCGCAACATATCTATAGTTTTTTATTAATGTAATCTAATATTAAAAAGGAGAGGATAATGCAAATAATTAACTTAAGGAATTACCATGGTCAAAAGCACCAAGCATTGGGTGGCCCTTCAAGAGATGGAGAATGCTATGACTAATATGTTGATGGATTAAAATGCCTAGCTTATAGCGAAATTCAATACCAAGATTGATAATGTGGGGGTATACTAAAGCGGTTACTCCTAGATACCCTTTAAAAGCATCATTAAGGGAATGAAGACATAAAGAAGCCCCCTAATTTCATAAACCCACCTTAAGATAATCTTGAAAAACCCTTAGAAGTATTAATGATAAGGTTGGTTCTAGAAATCATAACCTAGGCTAACTTAGTTATAGCTCTAGCAATTTGATAACTAGATTATCTAAAATTTAATTTCCTATGTTTGATGGAGCTGGCTCGAAGGAGTGGTTATATAAGTGTCAGCAATTCTTTACCTTGGATAGAACCCTTCTTGAAGCTGAGGCTCGATTGGCATAAATCCATCTTGAGAGGACACTATAATGGCACAGTAATTATATGAACAATATGTATAATAAGTTCCCCACCTGGCCTCAATATATAATTAATATAACTACTAGATTTTGTGAATTGGTGTATAACCCCATGGTAGAACTTGTAACCTTTCAACAACTAGGGTCTATGTAAGAATATTTAGATGCAATTAGTATCATCTTAGCTTAGGTTACCATGCCTACAGAGCATACCCTTAATGTATCTTTCGTAGGTTTGGAGTATACTAAACAAATGTATGTCAAGATGTTTACTTTGAAAACCATACAACATATTTCTCATTTAGCCAAACTTTATGAAGCCTCGATTAAAGTCACCTTGTCTCAACCCAAGCCCTTCTTGAAAATGGGAACTAATGCTTATTAAGGGTAACCCATAACCCTAAAATACCTTTTAAAAACTCCCTTTTGACAAATCCTTCCCATCCTCTACTAAAAACCCAAATACATTCCTAAAGACACCTTAAAACACAAAACCCATACTTAATAAAGTCCTAAGATCCCTCTTTCCTACTGAGATAGAAGCTAAGAAGTCTAAAGGTTTTTGTTTCATTTGTGATGAGCCTTATACCCCTGGCCATTTAAAGCATAAGAATGCCCAACTATTTGCATAAAGGGTGAACTAAAAGACATGGAAATTGAATAAATTGAAGAATTGGATAATAGGGGTGATCTAGAAGTCCCCACTGCTATTATTGGATACTATAATTTCTAAACCATGAGAGTCACTAGAGTTCACAATAAGAAACCCTTATATATATTGATATATAGTGGAAGCGCTCATAATTTATTAGATGAGCTGGTTGCAGAAAACTTGGGCGTAAAACTATGAGCACAAAACCCATAGCCATGTTGTGGCTGATGGTAATGCAATGTTGACTAAAACAATTTTCAAGGAATTTAAATAGTAGCCACATAATACCTAATTCCAGGGTGACTTCATGATAATTCCCTTGAGTTATTATGATGATATGTTAGGAGTTTAGTGGTTCACAACCCTAGGGAAGATAATTGTAGACTTTGAAAAATTAGTAATGAAGTTCAATTATTAAGGAAGGAGGCAACTTCTTAAGGGATCTTTAATGACATTTGTGAAGACTATCAAGGGAAAGCAAATTATTAAGGTAGTATCTAGCAGACCATAAATTGGTATGCTATAATTAAGCAATTTTCTAACAAAGGGCCTTATTTTGATACTCCCTCCTTTCTTCTTATTAACCACAACACCTAGTGAGGAGCTCCCTTCAGTCCTAACAACCATCTTATCAAAGTTTTTTGACATATTTAAAGACTCGATGGGGTTGTCCCTTATCAGACCAAGGTTTACCCACTAGATTCCTATTCAAAAAGGATTTCAGCCCATCAAAAGGAGACCATAAAGATATCCAACCATGCAAAAATAGTTATTGAAGGGTTAATGCAAGAAATGATAGACAAGGGCATCATCTAAGCAATTTCTAGTCCTTAAGGGGATCCTATGATGTTAGTGGGGAAAAAGATGGGAGTTGGGGCCTTTATATAGACTACAAAGATCTTAATAAGCAGATCATCAAGACATGTTTGATAAGTTGGGAACAATTTAGGTTTTTACTAAGTTGGATTTAAGGTTAACGTGCCATCAACTTCAAATGCACCCACTAGACTCCTATAAAACAACCTTTAAAACTCATCTGGGACACTATGAATTTCTAGCTATGCCTTTTGGCCTAACTAATGCCCCTTCATCCTTTTAACACCTTATGAATGCCATCTTTAAGCCCTTCTCAAGAAGTTTGTACTAATGTTCTTTGACGTCATCCTTATATATAGCCCAAACCTTACCCATTATGCTCACCACTTGGAGGAGGTATTTTGCAAAGCTTAAAGAGAATTCTCTCTTTCTTAAAAGAAGTAAGTGTACCTTTATTGTGGATAGGGTGAACTACTTTGGTCATATCATATCTAAGGGAAGAGTGGCCACTAATCCTTCAAAAATTAGTGTAGTTATAACTTGGCCTTTTCCTACTACTAGCTCAAAGGTTTTCTTGAGACTTATAGGCTATTACAGAAGGTTTTTAAGAGGGTATGGGAATATTTTCCAGTCTTTAATTAAATTGTTGAAAATAGACAACTTTGTATAGACAGATGTTGCCACCAAACCTTTGAGCAACTAAAATAGACCCTACTAACTACTCTAGTGCTAGCAATGCTAGAATTTAGTACGTTCTTTATTGTGGAGATTGACGCCCTAAAGGTAAGAATATGGGTATTATTTATGCAACCATCTCTTACTTAGCAAGGTAATAAATGTCAAACAACAAACACTTTCTATGTATGCAAAGGAGCTGTTAGCAATCTTGTTCATAGTGAAAAAGTGGGAGCAATACCTCATGTTGAGGCACTTTATGATTAAAACAGACCAAAAAAGCTTAAAATACCTATTGGAGCAATATATCTCTACCCCTTACAATAGGTTTTGCTCTCCAAGCTAATAAGGTTCGATAATAAGATATAATACAAAAAAGGGAAAGAAAATGTGGCAGCTGATTGACAATTAAAGGTGCAAGGTCAGAAATTCTTTATATAATAATGTAATCATTATATCTGATTTGACAACTCAAATAAAGGCAAGTTAGGATAATGATCCTGACATGAAACAACTTATAGTTGAATTAAAGAGTAATGCCTCATCCCATCCTTATTTCACTTAGTATAAACAAGAATTAAGAAGGCATGATAAGTTAGTCATTCGTAATAATCCTAAGCTCAAAAGGTCTATTTTGCAATGGATGCATAACTCTCCTTTTGGTGGGGGAGCATTTTGAGAGAGACTTTGTACTATAGAGGGTGCAATCTCTTTTTTAATAGAAGGGCATGAGGAAGGAAATCATAATTTTATAAAAAATTATGATATTTTTCAAAAGTGCAAGAGTGATAATACTACTTATCCTTGGCTAATTCAAACACGTCCTATCCCTGACACCCTATAGAAAAATATAACCATAGATTTCATTAAAGACCTGCCTCTCTCTCAAGGCAAATTTGTTATACTTATGGTGGTTAACAAGCCAACTAGATATTCTCACTTCATAACACTATCTTACCCCTACACAGACCTAGTGGTAGCACAGGTTTTTATAGACCTTGTATTCAAATTATATGGCTTATAAGGATCAATAACCTTTGATAAGGATAGCATTTTCATGAGTAATTTTTAGGATGATCTTTTGACTATCCAAGGGGTAGATTTGTTAAAATCCACATAATAGAATCGACTGAGGATGGACGAGTAATTGGAGGTAGTTAAGAAAGGGTTTGAAACATACTTGAAGTGTATAGGAAGTGACACTCCCAGTAGCTGGTCTAAGTGAATAAGCTTAGTAGAATGGTGGTACAATATCAATTACCATTCATCCACAGGGAGAACCTCTTTTAAAGGTCTTTATGGTTACTCTCCTCCTATACATCTACCTTACCTTCCTAAGGAGTCTAGCAATGATGTTGTAAGTAGAAGAAGCTTAGAGTACAAAGAAGAGATGAAAAAGACACTTAGGTGGCATCTAGAGAGAGCCCAGCACAAAATGGTCTAACTTGCAAATAAGCATAAATCAAAGAAGGCTTTTCAAGTTGGGGAGTGGGTATATCTAAAAATTCAACCCTATAGGAAAAGTTCAATAACAAAGAGGAACAATGAGAAGCTCTCCACAAATTATTATGGTCCATTTTAGATATTAAATAAGGTGGGTCCAGTGGCGTATAAGCTTGAAATGCCTATGGGATCACTGATACACCCAACTTTTCATATGTCATAGTCAAAGAAGTACCAAGATCCTAAGTTGACTACTACGACACTACCCTCTTTCATAAGTGATCTTGATTACAAGCTCGAACCTGAAGCAATATTGGAAAGAAAGTTGTTAAAAGGGGAAGGCAAGCTGCAATCAAGGTCCTAGTTAAGTTGAAGAATAAGTCAATTGAAGATAGTACCTGAGTCTACTACTATGATATGACCAGTCAATTTTCAAATTTCCATCGTTGAGGACAAAGATGATGCTACTAGGGGAGACTTGATGCAGATAATTAAAAGAATAAAATAAGAATTGGGATTAAGTAACGTGGCAAAAGTGATGTAGTAAAAATTAAAAGAAAAAATATTTAGTCATTCATCACATTTGTTGAGAATTCCATTGGGACATTTGCATTTTTCCTTCTTTTCTTATTTCTTATTTTCCATTATAAATGTTACTAAGCTGAGGTTGAAAAGGTTATCAAAGATATTATTTTCTCTTATTTCCCTTCTTTCTAAAACTCTCTGTAATTTCTTGGAAGCAATGGTATCTTAGTGAAAATTGAGTGATTAATTCACCTCCTAATTACTTTGTTTCATCATGTTTTTCTTCCTCAAATTCTTGTAATTCCTAGCTTTAATTTAATTTTTGCATCAGAAGTGTATATAGCTGACCATGTGCATGATTGGTGCCCTGATTGGATTATTTCAATCAAATTCAAAGAAAGCAAAAAAATTGTAGTTTCATGTTTTCTTTCAATTAAAAGCGTCTAAAAAAGTCTATTTTGTTTAATTAATGACACTAATAGTATGTTGTCATAGTTATTTATAGAGGATTCATGTTTAGATTATAGTCTTAAGTTGCACTCTCTTTCCCCTAATACTTACTTATTTAGTAGTAAATAAATGGCATTGACAGCCCTGGAAACATTTGCACAATCCAATTTCCAGATAACAAAGTTGGGCAAAACTTAATATGTTAATTGCTATCTAATTAATTTTTATCTTTGTTCCAAATATTGACCCTCATTTTTCTATACTTTTCTCTCTAGTTCTGAGATACACAAGCTTCTAACCTTCCATCTGATTTCTGGTAAGAAGAGATCTCTAATTCAAATAAGCTATAGAAGTCACTAGAACTTTCAATAACAGAAATGTTCCCTCAATCCTGACCAGTTGTTATAGCACCTACTATTGTGATCAAGAAGAGTGTGTGCGAATGTGAGCTCTCTCACCTTAGGCGATTTCTCTCCTAGGCGCCTTACACATCACGATTAGCATACAAACCTTTCTAAATTTCTGGGTTATTTCTTTGTTCTCTTAATGAACTTGGATTGAGTTTGTGGAAACGTTAGACGATATGGGGTCATTTTAAATCTCATTACTGTACTTAGGGCGAAAATTGCTGGCTTTTTTAGGTTTGCTGAGGCATAGGTAAAAAGCGCAAAACAGCTCATAAAAGATGTGATATCACCGCAGATTGTGAGCTTGGATTGCAGGTTGCGGGATCCCCAAATCGCGAGATTTCTTTGCCTACACAAAACATTATGGTTGATGAAGTACAGGGGGTTAGGGCATATGGCCACTCATTGATGAAAGCAACTAGTGCGCAGTCTACTAAGGATTTTTGAAAGGAACTAAATGTTAAGGATGGAGAAATTAGGGCAAATACAAGGTGAGTAACAATGCAAAACAGGAATTTGGGTGTTACGGATAATAAGGGTGGATCATTGGTCAGGGATACGAGTAAGAGTATTGGGATAACGAATAAAGATGGAGTTGATGTAGGGGGAATGCAGAATCATCATCTTCTGATGAGGAGAATGACCACAATACTGATTTTGAGGATGATGGTACCGACTCTACGGATTTAGAGGAATGCTCAAAGAAGGAAGAGAGTGCTCGCAAGGTAGTTGATAAAGTGCCTGAGCCAGTTTGTCCAAATAACCATAAAACTACTAAACCTTCGTTTGTAAGCTTATTTAGAGGCAATAGGGAATTGAAGCAAGGAATGCAGCTAGCATTGTTAGAGGTAAATGATGAGATCACCATGGAGGAAGAAGATGTAGTGCACATTGAAAAAAAATGGGGCTATTGTCTTGTGGGTTGCTTCACGAGAAGATTCCTAGGAATGAAAGCACTTAAAGGACTAATTGATAAATGGGCTGTTAAATGTAAGATTCTACCACATAATCAAGGATGAATATTTTTTTAGTTTGATATAAAAGAAGATCGAACTAATGTAATAGTAAGGGGACCGTATCTGTTATTTGGAAAAACTCTGTTACTCAAAAGGTTGTCCCATGGATTCTCCTTCGACCATAAGGATTTTATGGAAGTACCTATTTGGATACAATTCGCCAATGTCTTTTTAGAGTTATGGAATGATAGGGGGCTATCAAAATTAGGTTCCCGAGTTGGAAAACCCATATGCACAGATAGAGTCACCAATACAAGATCCCGTATTGGTTTCGCCAGAATTTTAGTGGAAGTTAATGTTTCACAGAAACCAATAACAAGTTTTGTTGTTAAGATGCCAGGGGATACCCGCTACACCCAAGTGGTCACCTATGAAACCTTTCCTAACTACTATTACTCTTGTAAGAAATTTGGCCATAACCTTTTTGAATGCAAAACCATTGCAAGGAATAGAAAGAAACAAATGAAGGATGTTGCGAATGAGGGAGGCATAAAGTAAGCACTGAATACTAAAATCAGAGATACAGAAGAGGATACAACATATATGGGTTCTATGTAGTAGTCTATCTAAGAAGAGATTATAGAATTGTCTGATCATACCAAAGTTTAGGAGGGATTGACTAAAGATGTGAGAGCTGATCAATCAGGGGAACAATCTCAGCATGAGGTTATTTATCAACTAAAGATGTGAGAGCAGATAAGTCAGATGGATAACCTTCTCAGCCTGAGAGTACTCTTGCAATCACCACGACTAGGGAGGACTTGAATGGAGGAGGGATTCCTAAGCGGATTAAGCCATGTACAGATCCTACAAAAGTATCCAATAGAGACTGGAAGAAGGTGCAATCTAATAGGAATGTCAGCAAAGGCAAGTCTAAGATGATGCAGAATAACAAAATAGGGTATAGTAGTGGTAATGGGCATGATCAGGCCTCTGCTACTAGAGTTGATATAGTAGGTAGTAGTAATACCGAAGTATTTAAGAGGCTAGGAGGTGAAAGGACCTACAAGAGCGATAAATGAAGATACTAAGTTGGAATGTCTGAGGTCTAAACAAGGCCTCGAGACAACATAGTGTTGTCAACCTCATAAGACAACATGATTGTAAGTTTGCTTGCCTTATTGAAACTAAACTTTCTATTGATGGTATTGGTGGGATGATGAGCAATAGAATTAAGGGATGGTCTTACTCTCTTAACTTTGGAGCTATAAAAGGAGGTAGGATGTGTATTATATTGAACCCTATCTTCTTTTAATGCATTGCACTGGATGTGGGTGAACAACATGTTCACTATCAAGTTCAGTGTCGAAAAGACAACATACCTTTAGAGTGTCCTTTGTATATGAGTTGTATAATGTAACAAAAAGAAGGGATCTTTGGCAGTATTTGATAGGGATGGGATCGGATATTATGAGGTCTTAAATTATCATGGTCAATTTTAATTGTGCATGCTAAACACGAGAAAGACTAGGCTGTAGACCTCCCTCAGCCTACCTGCTCAAAGACTTATTTAACTTTTGGATGATATTTGGTTTAGAGGATGCTCCTTCTCGAGGTGAATTCTTTACCTGACACAAAAATAATTTATGGGCTAAGCATGATAGAGTTCTTCTTGATCAAGTTTGGGGAGCATCGAGGTATGCATGTACTGCTCAATTCTTAGATATGATGGCTGAATCAGACCATTTCCCTATTGTAGTAGATTTCGCTTAACCGGATACTAGAGGTATTAAGCCTTTTAAGTTTTTTAATATGTGACTTAATCACCCTCAGTTTCAGGATATAGTAGAAAGCAAGTGGGAGTAGATGGTGAATGGAAATGCTCAATTTATTCTATGTTTGAAGTTGAAATCACTAAAATGTCCTTTGAAAGTTCTTAATTCTGAGGCCTATGGACACATTTCTTTGAAGGCTAAGAAGGCTAAAGAAAGCTTTAAACTTGCATATAGAGCTTCCTTAAATAGTCCTGATGATATAGAACTGAAGAATGAGGTGAATATCAAAAAGAGGCAGGCTGGGTTCTTGTTAGAAGCCGAGAGACACTTTTATCAGGAAAAAGCGAAATGTACACATATCATCGATAAATGCACACGATATTTTCATGCAGTAGCTAAGAAGAAGTGTTTGCGGAATGCTATCTCACACATAATTAAGGAGGATGGAACTTCAACTAAATCATTGGAAGAAGTTGCAGGGTGTTTTGTGAACTTTTTTAAAGGGCTCTTTGGAACTTCAGCTCCTTCAAACAAGTTGGACCTGAGTGTGATCAGACAAGGCTCAAATCTAGCTGTGAAATGATATGACTCATTGAATGCCCCAGTGCTGGAGGAGGAAATTAAGCGGGTGTTGTTTGATATTGGGGATGACCAGGCTCCGGGGCCGGATGGATTTACTTCTGCTTTCTTCAAGAGACATTGGAGCATTGTTGGTTTAGATATGGTGTTAGCTGTGAAAGAATTCTTTACTAATGGGCGATTGCTTAAGCAATTGAATCACACTATCATTGCACTTATCCCTAAAACGAAGGAAGAGCCGAAAGTATCTGACTTTAGACTGATTGCTTGTACTAATGTCGTGTATACGGTAATCACCAAGATATTGATGGAGCATATGGTATCTGTAATTGGTGACATTGTAGACCCAGCTCAGGCCGCAATTGTGCCAGGCAAAAATATGATGGATAACATATTTCTAACGCAGGAATTAGTAAGGGGTTACACCAGGAAAAGAATTTCACCACGGTGCATGATCAAACTAGACATCACAAAAGCCTATGACACTGTTTCTTGGGTCTTTCTTGAGGATATGCTGAATGGCTTCAGCTTTCCCCCTAAGTTTGTTGGATGGATCATGGAATGTGTTACCACAGCTTCCTTCTCGATTTTGGTGAATGGTACATTATATGGCATGTTCAAAGGTAGGCGGGGATTGAGACAAGGTAACCCTATGTCACCAATCTTGTTTCTTTTGTGCTTAGAATACTTCTCGAGACTACTTAAACTGCGCACCATAAACACCCATTTTAATTTCCATCTGAAGTGTAACAAGCTGAGCATCTCTCACATTGCTTTTGCTGATGACTTAATGTTATTTTCAAGAGGAGACATCTACCCTATTAAAGTACTGGTAGATGCTTTAAGTGAGCTGGAAGGAGTATCAGGGTTGAAGGTGAGTCCTTCCAAATCAAATTTATATTTAGCTGGCGTATTTGGTAGAGATATGGCTGATATTGTGGAGATGGTTGAATATCCTATGAGGGAATTTCTTGTTCAGTATTTGGGGTCCCTTTGACCCCTATGAAGGTTTTGTTTGCCCAATTTTCTGTATTAATTGAATCCATTGAAACTTATATAAATGACTGGAATGGCAGAACTTTATCTTATGCTGGCAGAATTGAACTGATCAAATCTGTAATTGAAGGTGTTCAATCTTTTTGGCTTCATGCGTTTCCCATCCCGATGTCTATCCTGGACAGAATAACCTCTATTTATAGGTTATTTTCATAGGTAGTAAGCACTTTAGGGTGGCGTGGCATGATATATGTGTACCAAGGGATGAGGGTGAACTGGGATTGAAGAATTGTAAAGTATGGAACTCGGCTTTGCTGAATAAAGTGCTATGGAACTTCCATTCCAAAGCTGATTCATTATGGGTGTAATGGATTCATGAGGTATACTTAAGGGGATCATCAGTTTAGGATTGGGAACCATTAAATCGAGACTCATCCCTGATGAAGAAGTTGGCCTTGATTTGGAATACTTTGATGAATGGGTGGTCGTGGGGAGTTGGTAAATGGACTGCAGGATTTATGTATAAATAGCCCTCTCCTCAAGGAAGGTGTATGAGCTGCTTCGAGTAAAACATCATAGAGGGCCCTGGATGATCTTTATTTGAAAAAACTATATTGCGCCCAAGTTCTCCTTTATTGCATGGCTTAGTCTCCAAAATCGACTCTTAACAAAGGACAACTTGACATTCCTTGATATAGATCCGACTTGTAGATTGTATGATGCTGTGCAAGAAACTGTTGATCATCTATTTTTTAGATGTTCTTTTTCAGGTGATGTGTGGAGTGCTATCCGAAGTTGGTTGGGATTGACAAGGGCTATGTGTACTCTGTCCAATGCCATCAAATGGATTCCGAGAGATTACACTAGAGCACGCCTAAGAAGCAAAGCTGCACAATTGGCATTTGTGTGTACCATCAATACGGTATGGAAGATAAGGAATGTCATTCAGCTAGATTCTGCTTCTTTTACGAGCTCTGATGTATTTTATAAGATAAAGTCTTTAATTTACAAGATTTTGTATAGGATTTATCCTAATGAACTGATTACCTTTGGATATTTTTTATTGTATAGAAGACTTTCATGTTTTTGGTTATAGCCTCTGGTCGGGGTATAAACCAAGGATCGTGTACATAAACTTATTGGTTTAATATATTTAGCTTTCATCAAAAAATAAAGAAGAGAAGAGCTCAGTTGCCTATAGAGTATGGCAGGCAATTTTTTCCAGCTGCACACAACAAATTGTACATTTCTTCAAAACGGCAAAGACTCCTATCACTATAGTTTCTTATGAAATGATGTCCAAAAAAATACATCCGCCCCATCTATGGTTTGCTCCATCCAAACAAGTGTATCAACTGCTATGCAATCGTATTCATCATGATAGAACATCATTTTGACATGGCAAGCCTTGTTAATGGTGCTATAGCATATCTGGCAGAAATAGCTGGAACCTGGCAGGAAGCTGTGTGACCTCCATGACCATCATAATTCCTAGAAAATCAGTCATAAATAGTTGATAAACCCTTCACTTAAGTTGTGGCCTCATATTAGTTTTCTATTGAAATGAGCAGTGTTGAATTCAGGACCAGATTAGGTCTTTTCTAAAACTAAAATGAATCGATCCTGATCATTATTTTCAGACATAGAACCTATCAATCACGGCTCGTCTAAGCACATTACGGCCATGTAACAGTCACAAAGCGTGGATAAATTGTTGAAATTGGCTTGGACTTGGTCACATGGCATTCATAGGACCATATAAAGGAAACAGACGATTGCCATCAGAAACCATTGGTCGCAAGATTTGGATTTACATTATCTTACATAAGTAGCTGCATCCTCGTAAATGGTAACCCAACTTGTTGAGCTCGCACCATCCTATTTGGACATTCTTTGTCAGTGACGATTAGGCCAGCCAGCCCCTTTCATACATTCTTCTAATAATGATATGGTTTTAATTTTAACATGTCATAGGACTGTATAACATCAGCTCATTGGAATCAGAATCTAAAACCAAATTAAGAACCAATTGAAAATTTTATATTGAATGTAAAGGAATGCTATTGGCTGCTACACCTGTGCCTACGTACTGGTTGTCTGGAGTGTGTGTAACGGTGTGTACAGGTAGTGTGTGATATGTGTGCTGGGTGTCTGTACAATACAAAGCTGAAGGCTTAAAAGGGAAGGTTGGAAACGACAAAATGAGTAAGGGACAAAAAGGAGTAGTGCAAAGTGGGTCTAATGGGCTTGGCGTGGTAGGCCTTGGTCCTTCATCGATCTTTAACACGCCCTCCTCAAGTCGGATCTACGGGTAAGGACACAGATCCGAACTTGAGAAGTAAAACAGAGAAGACGCGTGCGGCGAGAGGCTTCGTGAATAAGTCAGCGAGTTGGTGTTCGGTTCTGACATGTCGGAGGTGGAGGAACCCTTAACTCACTGCAACTCGTACCAGATGGAGGTCGATCTCCAAGTGTTTTGTTTGCTCGTGGAAGACGAAGTTCTTGGAGATGTGGATTGCCGCCTGATTGTCACAAAAAAGAGGTATGGCTTCTGTTGTTGCAATCTGAAAACTTGTTAAAAGCTGGGTGATCCACTTGAGTTCGCACGTAGTGGAGGCGAGGCTACGGTATTCAGCTTCCGCCGATGATCTACTTGCCGTCGATTGTTTTTTTGTTTTCCAGGAAATCGGAGAGTGGCCGAGGAAGACGCAAAATTCGGTGAGGGATCTCCGACTGAAAACACAACTAGCCCAGTCCGAGTCAGAGTAGGCGGTGAGTTGAAGATTGGTTTTGGATGGGTAAAATAACCCCTGATTTTGTGTTCCTTTGAGGTACTTGAG
>JANQBM010000222.1:37437406-37454921 GCA_025594535.1 Erythroxylum domingense
TAACAAATTAACAGCATTAGTAGCCTCTAAAAAGACCAAACTTCATGAGTGGGATTTTCATAATACAAGTCTCCGATGTTCTTTTGTTTTATTTTGTGAAGTCATATTGGTTTACAGGAAATTCGTTAGTAGAAAGCTATTCCCAGCATCATTCCAGAAATAAAAGGGCAAGCTTGTTTACGTACATTATTAGGTCCATAGGAAGAAAAAGCTTTGTGCTTGATGAAAACAACTGGAATATAAAAGAACAAGTCAAGGTTGTCCTTGTCATTTCGGACTTATCTTACTTACAAGCATTTCTTTCTTTCATCATTGTAGCAGCTTGGGAATTGTTCAAGCATGTGTTACAGGTCATGTGTTGGAATGTAATGTCTGTGTGCACTGTTTTCTTGATTAATTTTATTGAATAATGTGGTCTTTATAGAACAACATTACACATGTATTATGTTAACTGCATTCATCATGACAAAGAAATAAATATTGTATACTTTGATGTATGACTTTGATTGTTTGTTCTAAATGTGATAGAATTAGTCTTCAACTGCTTCTGGATTTAGTCTCTGAAGGTGTGCGGCAGGTGTATTGTGACTATGATCATTAGAATCTCTGTTCCCATGTGTACTCTGGGAAATTAGAAAAACTTAAGTTGTCTCTCTTTTCTTTTGACATTGTTCACATGTATATAGTTCAAGATGTCATCTTTAAATTAAGCAGAGAACACACGTCCGCGCACACCCCCACTTACTGCGTATATGTTTATATTTGTTTAAGCTGGATGTTTTATTCCTCATCCCCCCACTGACTGCATATATGTTTATATATGTTTAAGCTGGATGTTTATTCCTCACCCCCCCACTTACCGCATATATGTTTAAGCCGGATGTTTTATTCCCCATCCCCCCACTTACTGCATAAACAATTATATAAACATATATATGCTCACCAGTGATACATCACTGGCATAACCTAATTCCGCAAGTAGTCAATCCTAATTGAAAATTTCTCCTTTACCAAAACTTTCTTCTGTAACAGAGGTAAAGGGGAGGGTATCTGTTATATATTGTTGGAGGGGATAAACAAAGTTTCAAAAATCATAATAAGAATATAATAAGGACTATCTTACTAATGATGATCAATTAACTAAAAGACTTAACACTGACGTGACATTCCTTGAGAGGAGATTATAATAGGTGTCTTAGTTGTAAGGTTACTACTTGGATCATATTTCGCGGTTTCTAACGCCTTGCCTGTTCTTTACTGAGAAGTGGCTTTCACTTGCAGAATGGAGTCAGAGGCCTGATGCTTGACATGTATGACTTCCAAAATGACATTTGGTTGTGTCACTCCTATGGAGGAAATTGCTACAACTACACAGCTTTTGTAAGTGTTGAAAAGGATGTTTTGCAGATCACATGAAAAGCAAACAATTTTTATGTCCACAACACAAGTGAAATTAAGTTATCCTGTCATTAAAGTAACAATGTCAGATTTGGTCGTGGTAGATGTGAAGATTTGCAGTTTCTGTTTGTTTAAACTAATGATTAACTTAAAATATCGATATGGCAGCAACCAGTCATCAATGTTTTGAAAGAGATTCAAACATTTCTCGAGGCAAATCCATCAGAAATCGTCACCATTTTCATTGAAGATTATGTTACATCTCCTAATGGCCTGACTAAAGTGTTTGATGCTGCTGGCTTGAGGAAATTCTGGTTCCCTGTATCTCGGATGCCTAAAAAAGGCGGGAATTGGCCAACAGTTGATGATATGGTCCAGAAGAATCAGCGTTTAGTGGTCTTCACTTCAAAATCCAGAAAGGAGGCTTCAGAAGGAATTGCCTACAACTGGAGATATGTGGTTGAAAACCAATGTGAGCACTGCATTTCTCTAAATGTTGATGATACTTTTGGTTAATAATCCACATACATTTAGAGTAATGCAAGTTAAAATCACAGATGGGAATGGTGGAACTATAGCTGGTTCATGTCCAAACCGCGCAGAATCACCTGCCATGAATACAACAACCAGGTCCCTAGTGTTGGTGAACTTCTTCAGGGACTTGCCAAATTTTGCCGAAGCTTGCAAGTATAACTCTGCCCCGTTGATCGATATGGTGAACACATGTTATGAAGCATCCCATAAACGGCGGGCTAACTTCATTGCTGTTGATTTCTACAAGGTATATACACCTAATTATGTCTCATTCTTCCTCCAAAATTAGCAGGATATAATCAAATTTGTAAAATATAACGTGACAGAGAAGTGATGGCGGGGGAGCTCCAGAAGCTGTAGATGTTGCAAATGGTCATCTGGTTTGTGGATGTGGAAATATTGCCTATTGCAAGGTTGGGTTATCAACATCTAAAAGTTTCATTTAGATAGCAGAAAAGTTAAATATGGATGTTAACATTGAGTTGTTGCGTCGTTTATTGCAGCAAAATATGAGCTTTGGAGTATGTGACCTGCCTGAGCCTGTAGTTGGCCCGTCCTCGGGACATGCGGTCCAGGATTCAAACTTTGGTTATTTGAATAAAAGACCAATTTCATTCTGTTGGTTGGTATTATTAATGCTTTTGTGACAGAACAGTCAAAGATATACATCCTAACCATAGCAGTCTAACTAGAATAGCCCAATGGGATTCATGTGATTTGCAACTGTGAAGAATATTTTATTGACCACGTAGCTTAAATTTATGTGTGACTACACTGGCTAAGTTGTCTTCGCTGTCCTGTCTCTATATACTAATAGAATTAGTACAGTACTCATAGAATCATAATTATGGAAGCTTTCTGCACAATGAGGGAAACGTCTTTGGTCCAGAGTATGAAGATGGGTGGCATGTGATTTGTAGTGATTAGCAATACGCCGCTTGTAACAAACTTGAGCCTTAGACAGCCATCGGCACAAGTTTGATAAATGCCCATTATATGTTTGAACTCCGTCTAAGCTCATTTATGAAGCCCACTGAATATCCAGCCATCAGTTTGGTTGGGACTTATCACTTATTAGTTATCATAATCAAGCTCTCCAATCGAAATGTCTCATACTTTATGCACTTGGAAGTGCGAATAAGCGACTTGAGAGTAGATAGGGGACTTGGGCAAAAGCTTGTCTTATAGTTGGGAATAAAAAAGCACACTAAATCTATCAAGTTGGGCTTATTCCAGACATCTAGTAGTCTCTCTTCTATGCTTCATATTGTTTAGGTAAGCATGTTAAGAAACTCCAACCATAGTTAAGATTATCTATATGCTCACTACATCAGCTAGTTGTCTTAGACAAATAGAATAATTATAAGGGAAAAAAAAAACTCTTGTTGGAATCTTTTCTTTTTTGTCCTTCTATTGGAAATTGCATCATTTCATTTCATTGACAAACATTTTATATACAAATATATTGTTACGCTAATGTTGTTCTTTTTATCGTGTATAACATGGAATTAGTTACGTGGTTGGAATGTCAAACATATGCAAGCAAATTTTTGATAAATATAATAAGGTCTAGAAATTATAAAACTCACCATACATTATTAATTTAACCTGGTCCTTTCTATGTACCATTATACTAGCCCTTTTGTTTAATCATGATTATAAATAGGAAGTACATGCCAGGTTTACCATTCAATTCTTTTTTTAACAACATACATTACAATCAAATACATAAAGAAGAAATCAGAAAATTCAGAAATAACGCATTCATTAATGCACAAAGAACGTCAAATATATAATAAGAGTCAACACAATAGTATTGTCTAATAATCATCAACACAAATAATACTAATATTCTTTACATGATCATAAATCACTTTATGCGGTAACCTCTTTGTCCAAGGATCAGCTAACATAAGATCGGCGCTAATATGCTCTATTAATACTTCATATTTCTAAACTTCCTCCTTAACAATAATGTGTTTGAGTCTCATGTGTTTAGCATCTTTGAAATACTTGTTGTTCTTAGAGAAAAAAATTGTTGCAGAGTTATTACAGTAAATTTTCTATGGCATGGCTACAGTGTTGATAATCCCAAGTCTCAAAATAAAGTTTCGCATCCATTTAGCCTTAAAATATGCCACAAACTCATCTTCTATAGTTGATTCGTCAAATATAAATTGCTTGACACTCTTCCATGAGATGGCTCCTGCAACTAACATATAAACGTAGCCAAAAGTGGATTTTCTTGTATTTATACAACCAACAAAGTCTAAATTTGAGTATCCAACCATCTCAAGGTGATCAAACCTCCTAAAAGTAAGTATATGTTCTTTAATTCTCTGCCAATATCTTAGAACTTTCTTTATAGTTTTTCAATGATCCATACCAGAATTTACTTTAGTATCTTCCCAACATCCCACTACAAAATTTATGCCTAGTTTCATACATGTTTGAGCATCTATTAAGCTCCTAAGGACATATGCATATGTAATTGATATGCTAGCGAAAGGAAAAATTGAGAGACTGATAGAGTTATCTTAGATATAAATTAGTCCTTATCAAATACATTGGCACCATTGGCCAAACATTTGCTTCTGTTTTAAGTCACTTTTCAGACATTGCATAAGGCTAAACTTGTCAGCTTTTTGAGTTGGAACTAGTGATCCTAAACACTTGTCCATTTTAAATCTTTCTAACATTTTAGTAATATATGCTTTTTGAGACAAGTCTAATAATCTTTGTGATTTATCATGAAATATTTCTATTCTTATCACAAAATTTGCCTTACTTATATCTTTCATTTCAAAATGACCAGAGAGAAATTTCTTAGTTTCACTTAATAGACCAAGATCATTAACTACAAGTAAGATATCATCAACATACATTATTATAAAAATAAACTTACTTCCACTGATCTATAGATATATACATCAATTAACGGTATTTTCTTAAATTTAAAGGAAACAATAATATCATTGAACTTAAGATACCATCTTCGAGAAGTTTGTTTATGTCTGTATATTGACTTCTTCAGTTTACACACTATATGTTCCTTTTTAGCCTTTATGAACCTTGTTAGTTGGTCTATATAGACTTCTTCCTCTAATTCCCTATTCAGAAAGACAATTTTCACATTCATTTATTGTAACTCCAAGTCATAATGAGCCACCAAAGCCATAATAATCCTTCTTAGAGATTGTTGAGAAAGTCTCCTTATAATCGATGCCATCTTTTTGAGAAAATTCTATAGCAACTAATCTGGCCTTGTAATGTTCTAGATTACTAAGAGAATCAGGTTTGGTCTTCAAGACCCACTTACAACCAATTCTCTTGTAACCTTTTGGTAGTTCCACAAGGTCCCAGACACCATTATATTCTATATATTTGAACTCATCATTCATAGCATCTAACCACTTATCAAAATTTTCACTGTTTATGGCTTGTGAAAAAGTTACTATGTCATTCTTAGTTCTTAAATTCATTTTCAAAATTGAGTGCATATACCACATAGTTATTAGAAATAACTAGTATGCTTTCTCTTTGAGACCTTCTTAATGATGTTTTTTGTAGTTCTTCTATTGTAAGTTCATTTCTTCATATTCAATTTCATTATGAACAGTATGTTCATTAATTTGTTGTTCTTCGTGATTATTAGGCAGTTCAATAATTTGTGGAACAAAAAATTGAGTAAGTGTACAAGCTACAGTGGCTTGCACAACCATAGGAGCTTGCTCTCCTATTTCTTAAATATCCACTATAAATGGTGTTTCACTCCTATTGGTCTTACCATATTCAATTAACATGGCATTCCTAGTTTCCACAATTCTTATAATATGGTTAGGACAATAAAATATATATCTTTTAGGCTTTTCTGGATAACCAATGAAATAGTCACTGATTGTTCTTACATCCAATTTCTTTTCATGTAGATTACAATGTCTAATTTATTCCTAGCAACCCTAAACATGAATGTACTTTAAACTAGGTTTCCTTACCATCCACATCTTAAAGGGAGTCTTTGGAACTGCCTTACTAAGAACCCTATTCAACAAGTACATGATAGTTGTTATAACATACGTTCATAAAGAAGCAGGTGAAGATGAATTACACATCATACTTCTAACCATATCTAACAAAGTTCTATTATGTCTTTCTGTCACACCATTTTATTATGGTGTGTGTAGAGTTATGTATTGCCCACAAATATAATATCTTTCAAGGATTTAGCAAAAGGACTATTTTCATCATGCTTACCATAATAGTAACCACTTTTACCTTTTTTCTAATTTCTTTTCAACCTCATTAATATAAATCTCCAAGGTATTTTTGCATGAGATCTATTATATAGCAAATCAACGTATCCATAACGTGAATAATTGTCTATAATGGTGATAATATATTTTTCTTTATTGAAAGTAGGCACATCAAATGGTCCACACATATCAATGTGAATTATTTCAAGAAGTTGAATGCTTCTTGTGGCTCCTTTCTTTAATGTGTGTTTTGTTTATTTGCCTATAATACAATCCATACAAATATTAAGATTAGCAAAATCCAATTCAGGAAGTATTTCATTCTTTATTAATCTTTGAAATCATTCTTTAGAAACATGTCCCAAACATTTATTCCACAAGTAAGTAGATCTATCATTAATTAAACTACGTTTGATAATAAAATTAGGATTCAAAATCAATAAAGTTTTAGCATAAACATCATCAAGGTTTAATTTATATAAAATATCGCATAATACATCACTACCAATAATGCGGTTATGTATTTACAAACTGAAACTACCACTACCAAGTTTAAAAGAGTATCCAAATCTAGCAAGTTTGGATAAAGAAACTAAATTCTTAGATATACTAGGCACATAAAAAGTTTCACATAAGTCCAAATTATATTTAGTGTCTAGGATTAAGCATAAGTCCTGACAGTATCTATTGGAACTCTCATTTCATTACCTATATAGATAAAGTTTTCATTTGATCTTGTTGTTTGGGTCACAAGAAATCCATACAAGGTATTAAAAATATGAGTAGTACAACCAAAATCAATTCAACAAGTATTAAAAGGAACTTCTGTAAGGTTTGTTTCAAGACCTACATAAGCATATGGCTTACCTCTATTCTCAAACCATGCCTTACATTTAGAACATTCCTTTTGAAAACGTCCAACCTTCTTACAAAAATGACATCTATGTTCTTCATGTTCCTTCTTGTGGATGTGAGAGGATTCCCTACTAACTTTCAGTGGTCCCTTTACTTTCTTCTCATGCTTCTTTCCACCTTTCTTATTAACTTCTTAATTCTTGACATAATTAATGGAGTGACTTTCTTGATTCTTAAGCATAGTCTCTTATTGAATTAACATACTGTGCAACTCATGCACATTCCATTTGACATTGATGGTATTATAGTTCATTTGAAAAGGACCGTACTCAGAAAGTAATGAGTTCAAGAAGAACTACATATGGAAACTTTAATCCACTTCCATTCACAAGGACTTAAGTTTTGCTGCAATGTTTTTCATCTTTATGATGTATTCATGAATAGTACGTGATCCATCAAATTTTAAGTGGTCAATGTACCTATAAGAGTCCCAACAAGAGACATGTTAGTAGTTTGGGAGCGCTCTTTCATAAACTTAAGTAATTATTTAGCACTTTTAGTTTTGGAAAGAGCAGACATAATATTGCTAGCGATTGTCACCTTCGTATACATTATACTCAATTTGTTTGATCTTTCCTAGTTGTTAAAATAGATTTTCTCCTCATTAGTGCTCAAAACATTCAAATTATCTGGTTTCTCAATTCTGAGTGCCAAATCCAATTCCAAAATTCTAAGATAGAACTGGATTTATTCACTTCGTTAAAAGAAGTTCAATCCATTAAATATCATCACAAATGGGAGATTTAGATGTATGACAATAGTTGTTGCCGAAAATTAAAACTTAACATTAATGTTTTGAATCATACAACATGCCACATAGATTTAGAAAAAATTTCGTAAATTGTATATAGTGTTCACCTTTGGGCAATCCATTAACACACCATATAACACATAATGATTCTTATAAATTGTATACTAATAGTTAATTTTGGGCAATCCATTAATATACTATATAACACATAATGATGGTAATATGTACGTAATTCGATAATCACACGTATACCGATTAGAAATATTTATCATCTTTGAATATCTCAATCCAATTAATCGTGTATATGCATTACCTACATTCACTCTCATTAACTATAAAAAATAAACCACCTTTGCGCGATTTCAAAATATTCTATAGCAACAAGTTTCAATTTATCTATAAAATTACAATTCATTGGCATTAACTTATAAGTAATTTAAATTTAAACACAATATTTTAAAGAACAAATAATTCAATAAATAAACTAATGAAGTTCGTTGCATGGGCAACGTTGAGACAGTGGCACAATGGTCGGCATTGGGATTTCTCAGCGTCTAACTCTGGCCACTTCGCTAGCTCTGGAAAATTTTTCCAAACAATTTTCATTTTCTTTTTATTCCATAAATAAGCATTAATTCAAGGTTTTTTTTTCTTCATATACAATCATTAGACCATGAGAAATTAAAATTAGAGTTTTTCTAAAATTTTCATGTTAAGATTCGTAAGGTTCTCTAAATCATGAGAAATCTATAGTAAAGAAGAACCAAATTTCTCATACGTCATGTAAGCATAATTTTCATAAAGATCATAGGATTTAGAAATCATAGAACTCACAAATGTTCATTAATATTCAAAATTCTTTTACAAAGATAAAGCTTTTAGATACTAGAGTTTCTCCATTGCTCAGTAATGTGAAAATAATTCACAATGCTCAATATGTCTCTTTCTTGAATTTTCTATCTTGCTTTTAGTAAGTGATAGTATTTTGTGATAAAATTTTTTAGGTAGAGACAAAACCAAATACACTTTAAAAATTGATATTGATTAGTTAGGTTTAAAACTTTCCATCAAAATGGGCTAAAATCCTAAAGGCCCTTTAATAAATTATTAAATTCTCTCACTGTCTTTTTACAAATGAGTCACTTAAAAGATTAATTTCTAAAAGCAAAAACATCTTAAGGGCCACTAAAGTTCAATAAATAAACAAGTTTTACCTACAATAAATGGAGCTACTGGGAAGCACCTTGAATATTGCATTTTTTAAAACAATCCACCATTACAATACTAATCACTGATAGGGTGTGTTGACATAAACGATAAAATTTCTCTGTTTCCAATATATTAATTTCTTAATTACATCATGTATAGACTTTTAGTTAATTACTTATCTATGTTTCTCTCAAATAGGTAGTAAATTAATTAAAATTTTTATTCAGATTTGGCAATTAGATTAATTTTGTGGCTGAAATACGAAGCAACCTGCAACATTAGATAATGTGATCCACCAGACTAGATATTAGCGTCAGTTTAAGTTTTGACTTTGGAGTGCTTCATTCACATGCCAAATTATCCAAACACATAACCCATGCAATGGGAGCATTCATGGATTGACCATTCGGAATCATTAAAAAGATAATCGAAACTCAATTAGTAGCTAGGCATATTCACCTCATTTTACGTTTCTTAGCTTTAGGGGTTGAAGAGGTAGAGACTTGAGAAAATTTCCTTTCCAATTTCTTAGAACAAAAGGGAAAAAGCCAAGCAATATCCTTAACCAATCATCTTACACACAGAAAAGCAATAAGTAAAAGAATTGATATTCAATTAATTAGGGCGAGGTTGAATGATAAGGTATGGAATTATCAAAAGGGCCTTTAAGGGTTGAGACTACAAATAACACATCTTTTTGTCCACACCTAATAAAAAGTTGGCAAGTAGAAAATGGGCGATAGTTGTGGACCACATCAGCAATCACTAAACAAATGGAGTTGAGAGCTGAGTGTGGCCAATGGCTACGACATCCCACGCGAAGGTTGCATCAATTATTTTCTTCATAGGACCACTCCTTAGAAAAATCTCTATTGCTAGGCAGAATCAAAAAAGCTAACTAATGTTCGCCCCTTCTCTAATATCCGAATGCTTAAAAGCATAGTTTAACTCAACCTAATTAGAAATGAAGTGTGCCATATGCTATAACCAAAGTAGTACCTAAAAGTTAGATCCTTGTACGTATACATCAAAGCATAATTAATTCAATTTGTTTCTTAAACCAAAGACTTCACCTTTATATGTATATATATAATTGTTTTCAAAACCTTTCTTACTATGACCTAAAATCCAATAGTTACAATCATAACCTTGTCAGCTTCGTTTAAATTCGTCTTTTGAGTGAAAATCACACCAAACACCGTCACCAATATTTAGTAAGAATATTATTGATACGTAAAATTTGGAGAGGTTTAATAATATAACCTTTCTTCTAACTACTAAAAGTATTATATCTTTTGAGTGAAAATTAGCATGAGCTAGTAAATGAAAGGGGTAATTATAAAAATATATAATACAAAGTAGGTGCTCCTTCCATAGTTATCGACTAAGAAAGGCCTCCTCGATAAAAATGTTATTAAGATTGGAGACTAGTGAAGTAGAAACACGAATCCAACGATAAATCGTACTCGTGTGGATTCTTGATGTGACAATTAGTTGAATTAATCTACCAACTGCTGCCAACTAGCAATTCTTCTGACGTTATCGTCCACTGAAATCAACTAAAGGCTAAAGCCCTTAATAAAATATCTAAAGCTTTTTAACTACCTAAGAAGAAAACACGTTCTGTTTGACTGGCAGAGTTTCGTACAGTACGTGGATAATAAAATGCATCTTTAAGCTAAGAAAAGACTTTTAAAATAAAGGGAATTTGTTTGTTGTCACTTTAAATTAATATATATTATTTAATTTAAAAATTTATAGTCATTTTGAATTTTACAAAAAAATTAATTCATTAATTATTTAATAAACATACTTTAAGTATAAAATATCTTAAGATGCATACATTTCAAACTAAATTTGTTTTAGCAATTAAAATATACATTAAGAAATAAATATTAATTATAAATAATCTTGACATTGAAAATTATTTATTTTAATAAAATATAGTAAACCTTTTACTAACAGTTAACAAAAAATTTATAAAAGGTTAAAATACATTTTTTTATAAAATTAATTTATATTTAAGTTTTATCTAATATTTAATTATTTTCATTAATAAAATAACCATATTAACATTAATAATCAAAACCTTTTTTTGTTTAAAAAATAAAAATAAAAATCACAATAACAATAACAATTACAATTGCAATAACAAGCTTTTTTTATATGTTTTTTATTCTTCCCTTAAAATTGAAACCGGTCTTGGAGTTGGACTTGGGAGTCCAATGGTTATCGATTCTACAATTTCAATAACAAGAAATATAAGATGAGATGAAGCGGGCACATGAGTCGAGAGTGGTCTTACAAGGAAACAACCCATGGGATAAATTTCGAGAACTTGGAATTCCGTACTTGAACACACAGAACCATGCACCCTACAATGGAACAGTAAACAAATATACATGAGCAAAAATATGAGCTGGAAACACGTGCGGAGAGAGAGCGGACACGAGAATCGGTGAGGGAGGAGGGAGATAGTGTTGAGCTGTACCGGCAACAATTGCCGGGTTGACCGTAGACAACTGGGTCTCCAGAGGACGGCATTGCTCGTGCCTCGCGCCATCTCTCCCTCTCCCTCTCCCTCTCCCTCTCTATGCAACCCACGCGTGCGTATTTACATAGTCTAAACGACACAGTCTCAGCCTCTCTCTTTGTACTTTCTTTGTTTTGTGGTCTGAAGTCTTAACACTGTCCCTGCCACTGCCACTGCCACTGCCACTACTGCACTTGGTCTTGCAGTTTTGTTTTGAATGCTCTACTACCGCCACATCCCTTATTTATTCCCGGTTTCTTTGTACTTCCTTTTTCTTTTTTTTAATATAAAAAAGTGAAAAACTCCGTTTCAGTATTTTTTTAAATGTGAAATCAGCATTATTCTTAGGTGTTGGATAAATTTATATAGTAATTTATCAATTACAAAATCATAGAGTTAGTGATCTTTAAAATTATTTTCAGAATTAGAAAAGAAATAAAATGTAAATAAGGCGTGTGATATTGATCGATTCTAGCATTGGGTGGAGAATAACTGTGGATTTTGGTGGCCGATTGCCAATCACAAGTTAGGGAAACACATATAAAGAGGGTTGGTCCCACTTAATCAACATCGTCCACTTACAATGTTTGGGTGGGACCCACTTACATCAAGATACACCTTATTCGTCTGTACATCTTTGACCTTTGACTACCACCCTCCTCCTCCAACCGAACCGAACTAAAACATAGAAAGGCAAAAAGGAAGGCTACTTTGTTCTTTGACAGGTTTTGGTTATTTGCAATTAGTGACCCCTCATTTTTGTGTTTATTGCTGACGAGTGCTTAGTTACGAGTTTGAGGTCGGACCCACCCTCCCCGTCCAAAAGCTTCGTTGCTTCAGATCACTCCAACACAGTTGCATTACCTTGTCCCATCAGGTGCACTCGTGTCTTTGACCATAATAATTGAATTGAAAACTGCCCATAATTGCTATTAATAATTTCGCTAACCACTGATGTACGTGTAGGTTTGATTGATTGATAGGTGAGCCATTTTGGAAAATTGTGAAAAAAGAAAAAAGGATGCGGGGTATCCGTCACAATCAGAAGCCAGGATTTAGGTTTAACACACCGCAGAATGTAAACGACGGTATTAACATAATGCCGTTGCCCTCAAATACTCATTAAATTTTACTCTTTTCAAAAATTTTTTATTAAATCTTATTTATATATTTATGTAAAATTAATGTAAATATATCAATACATTTTAATAAAATATAATAATTAAAATAAAAGATCTAATTCTCTCAAACTATTACGTTAACGTAATACGGCATGGGACATAAAGTCCTGTTCACCGCTAAACTAAATACATTAACCGCTTAGTTCTGCAAATGAGACAATCTCACTTTCCTCCTGTAATAATCTCAAATAAATGAATAACCTCTTTTAATTTGGAAATATAAATATGTAGTAATGCTAAGAATCACAAAATACAGTAAAAACTGAAAGCATCTACCAAAGATTACGCTCCCATCACTGTGAGGCAGGAATGACATGGGGGATGTGGGACCCAAAGAATTCGCACAAATTTCACTTGACCTTACCAAACTATTTTCTTACTACGTAATTTCTATCCCAATTTATAAATTGCAAGGCTTGGTTTCTAAGTAAATGCCACCACACGTGTGACCAAAAAGAGTCAGATAAGCCCAGACCCCTTCAGACCCTTTTGTCCCTCTGTTCCATTTCTCCTCGCATAAGAGAAAAACCAAACCTTACAATGCCTTTACATACCTCCAAGAGAATTTTCAGAACCCTGTCATCTGTTTCCCTTCACTATTACATCCCATATTTCATTGTTTCTTCTTTTTTAACTAGCTAGCTTGCTCCTCCTTTTCCGCTGAAGAAATGCCTGGAAGTCTAGAGCCTTTGGACTTGAGCGTTCAGATTCCGTACCACTTCAGGTGTCCCATCTCGCTCGAGCTCATGCGCGACCCAGTCACCGTCTGCACAGGTCAGACCTACGACCGCTGCAGCATCGAGTCGTGGGTCGCTACCGGTAATACAACCTGTCCCGTCACGCGGGCTCCGCTCACCGACTTCACCCTCATTCCCAACCACACCCTCCGCCGTCTGATTCAAGACTGGTGCGTAGCGAACCGCTCTTCCGGAGTTGAACGAATCCCAACCCCGAAGCAACCGGCCGAGCCGGGTTTGGTTCGGTCTTTACTTAGCCAAGCTTCCTCAGCAACCAACCTTTATTCTTCCCGCTTATCGGCTCTTCGCCGGCTCAGAGGACTCGCACGTGACTCCGACAAGAACCGGACTGTCATTGCCTCGCAAAATGCACGTGAAATCCTCATCGACCTTGTCTTTAACGACTCCGGTTCAAGCTCATCGGAATTAAACCACGAAGCACTCGGGCTCTTAGTCATGTTTCCACTAACCGAACCAGAGTGCGTCTCAATATCTTCTGAATTAGACAGAATCGATTACTTAGCGAATCTTTTATATCACTCATCAATTGAAGTCCGAGTCAACTCGGCGGCACTGGTCGAAATCGTTGTCGCTGGAACTAGATCGTCAGATCTCCGAGCGCAAATAAGCGGAGTGGACGAAATCTTTGAAGGAGTGATCGACATGCTGAAGAATCCAATTTCTTACCCTAGGGCTTTAAAGATTGGGATTAAAGCCTTGTTCGCTTTGTGCCTCGTGAAACAGACGCGGCACAAGGCGATTACCGCCGGGGCCGCGGGGCCGCTGATAGACAGATTGACAGATTTCGACAAATGCGACGCGGAACGCGCACTAGCGACTGTGGAACTGTTGTGTAGAATTCCGGCGGGATGCGCGGCGTTTGCGGCGCACGCGCTGACGGTACCGCTGCTGGTGAAAGCGATCCTGAAGATCTCGGATAGGGCGACGGAGTACGCGGCGGGAGCGCTACTGGCGCTGTGCACGGCATCGGGGGAGAGCCGGGGAGAGGCGGTGGTGGCTGGGGTGTGGACGCAGCTTTTGCTCTTGGTTCAAAGCGATTGTACGGACAGAGCAAAGAGAAAGGCCCAGATGCTGCTTAAGTTGCTTCGGGACTCGTGGCCCGACGAGTCAGTTGGGAATTCCAACGATGTTGTTTGCAGCGAGGTCGTACCGTTTTGAGTTACCTCTCTTGTCGTTTTGGTGGGAATTAAGATATAAAGTAAAAACCTCCAGTCATTTTTTTAATTCCCTTGAAAAGAAAAAGAAAACAAGGGAAATTGGATGAGGCTGTTAGATTGGGTATATATAGATGATCATAATTCTGTATTTAATTTTTGTATGTAAGGTTATCTGTTACAAGAAAGTTTATTTCTAAGGATGGTTGATGGCTACTACTGCTACAAGAAAGTTTATTTCTAAGGAAGGTTGATGGCTACTACTGCTCGCATGTTACAAGCCAAGCCTTTGGTCTCTCTTCTCACAGGAACAGAATGATATTTCTTTTTGTATTTCAGTTCTCTGTTTCACCTGATTCAATTCCCACGGGCTTCTTTTACATAAAACAATTTCTGATAAAGTTCAAACCTCGAAGCTATGTAGTCGTTTTGAAACATTTCTTGTTTTGTGACATTGATGTATCAGCTAACAGATAACGGATGCTTTCTGCTTTCATTATTACTTGCAAGTTACCTGCAATTCAGGATTCGAAGATCTATCTCTCACTCATGGTCTATGGAGAACAGTGGCATGTGCAATTGAGCACTAATTCACTGGTTTTCTTTTCGTTTTCGGATTCTTCCTTCTTCTTCCCACCCTATTTAGATAAAACACATTATTCTGGCGTGAAAAGAAGGGAATTCCCAAAGCTCACTAGGGACCTCGCCAAAAACTGGAACCAGTGACATGACACTTCTCTTCTAATTATTAACTACACTTTCTTCCAATTTTCAACACTATTGTAGCTTTGGTTTCAATTCAATCCATTTAGGCACGTTTGGCAATCAACATACAGCTAGATAAAAACATTTGGCGGCAGAAAAAAGTAACTTCAACTTGGAAAGAAGCAAGTCAAGGAACAGCCAAGGTGTTCATCGATCTGTAAGAATAAAAGTAAAACAACAAATGCTTTTGTTCGTTTTGGGCCAGATACATAAAAATCGCAACTTTTTTCTTATTCTGAGCTTGGATTTGATGACTTATATGCCCCCACGAGCGGTTTAATGGTCATTGTTCTTTTAATAACTACCAAAGATAGTTAAGTTTTTTTTGTATGTAAAAACTAAAAAACGAAAATGAATAGTTCTCTGGATATGTTGTTTTTCCTTCTACGTGATTTGTTCATACGAAGAACAAGAGCAAAAACAGAAAAAACAAAGATCTGCAGAAAAGTGGTTCTTTAACCGATGGAAATAAACAATAGTCCAAGTATATAATTATTTGTTATCTATGCATATGAAATGATCCTGATTAACATGATTTAAGTGATTGTGTTCTTGATTAGTTATTTCTAGCATTGGTATCACAGAGATTGGTTTGTTTTTAGATATGCATGCTTACGTTTTATTTAGCAAGCCCATCACATGCTCATTATTCTTACGATTTGTATTTTCATGCCTCTCAAAGAATTGTTTCTAGTTTAGAGTAAGAAACTTTAGCAATAGTAAAGGAAACGTTTGGTTATTACTGTGATTGTTCTTGAACCGAAATTTTCTGTGAATAATAGTATATATAGAGATGTTTTTGAGACAATCAATATTAGGTGTATGGATTCACGTTTCATGGTTGAATAATCATCTGTTGTCTTACGGTTGTTGAGAAAGACCGAAAGTTTTGGTTCTGGAAACGAAACGCTTAATTATATGTGAAGTTTTGTTGTTTATTATTCTTGTTTATAAAATCATTTTCATAAGTTTTATTGGTTTTGTTGGATGTTTTCAACTTGGACTGCCATCATCTGCATGAAACGAAACAACTTGACATGGTCTGAAGGCTATAACACTAGGAAGGGATGGATTATGGCATGATAGAATAGTTAAAAAAAAAAAATCACAGAAACACGCAGACAACTGTGTCTGCGTGGTAGGGAAGAAGATGGGGTGCGTGGTTTCACGCGCGCCCCATCTGACAAGGCCAGCAGTGGTTGACGCTGGCTCGTGCTCTGCATGCGCTAGACAGGATTTTTGGGCCCAAAACTGTGTTTTTGGTCTAGTCTTTGACTCTTTGGGCTATTAAAGGGTTAGTTTGAGTTATTAAATGATTAAAGTCTCATTAGTCTTTCTACTTTACACAAACTAAATTGTTTAGTTAAAATTAAAAAGGTGGTTTCCTTAGATATTAGTTTTTAATTAAACTAAGATAAATTGGTTAGTTCAATTATACTTTAAAAATTAGAAATAAGTTTATAATTCTATTTGAATATTAGAAATAAGTTTCTAATTAATTAGAAATTAATAGCACAATTTGAATAGTTCAATAAATTGCTAATAATAAATTAAATTATTTCCACATATGAGTATAAGTTGGCTATGTGTTAGACAAAATAATTTATTATGTTGTATACTCTTCTAATTCCTGAAAAATTTGTTTTTTCAAGAAAATGCCTATTATTAAGCAAACGCTTAAGCTTATTCGATGTGAGGCACAGAAGAGACGAATTGGCAGCATGTATATACAGTTAGTCAACATGCGTTTAATGCTTGTAGATGATCTAACAACACAACATGTTATTTCAGTTAATAACATGATGCAAGAGTTATATTTTGGAGATTGCCTAGCTTATGCAGATGTTGAAGTAAAGTACATGACTTTGCTTGCAACATTACCTCAACCTCAAGGCGAACTGTTACGGATGCTCTAGAATAATATGCCTACCAAGAAGACTTATAATTTATTAGTGATGACATTTATTAAAGAAATGAGTAGAAGGATGTTGATTAGGACTTTGTATCCTATAGGTCTTCCAATGGAAATAGTAAAAGCTATTGTAAATCGAGCTTCGCAAACTG
>JANQBM010000222.1:37464616-37485541 GCA_025594535.1 Erythroxylum domingense
TGTGTTCTATGTTATGCATTAAAAGATGTATGACATTTTGATATGATTGAATTGTGAGTATGATCATACTATGCCTTAGATTTGTATCATAGCATTTTGATTTAAATGGAAAGAAGAAAACTTGAAAATATGAATTTGTGATTGATTGAATTGAGCATGAAAATTGATTATGTTTGGGCGAGAGAGGAACCGTTTCGTAGTCACGTGCACGTCGACATAAGCCTTCTCCCGGCTACCTGCTTGTGGCATACGAGATCTAAAAAATGGACTCCTTTTGTTCACGGAGTAAACTTCGGTTTCTCTGTTTTATTCCACGAAATCCTCGAGCCGTTGGTTTGTTGCATTTTGATATGTTATACTGAAATTTTAGTGTTATGCTTTGATGTTAAATTACGTCCAATATGTCTTATGCGTTGATGTATTGAATTATGAAATTGAATTGGAATTGTAAGTGTCGAATTGTCATTTCTAGATTGAGATAGTAAGTGTATACCTATATGAAAGTGTATATATATATATATATATATATGCTTGATTGTGTGGCTCATTGCCAACGGCTATAAATATATTAGCCACTGAACTATATAGCTCAACCCAATATTTTCCCACTCCTCAGGTGTAGATTGAGAAGGTCAGTGATCCTTGCAAGACATTGAGACTAATTCCAAGATAGTTAATTTCTGTACTAAATTAGTGGCTAGACTTTTGGATAGCTTTATTAGCATATTGAACATTGAGCATCCAATGTATTTTGTCTCTTTGTTAAGACTTGATGTAATGTTGATTTGTAATTAAAGTTATATATGAACTTCATTTTGATTTGGAAACAAATGAAGAATTGAAGAAGTTTCTAATGTGTATGTGCTTAGTCATCTTGTAGTTGTACATTTCTTATTTCAAGTCTTCCATAGGTATGGAAATTATTTTTGAATTCAAAGGAAAAAATGTTTCCATTTAGGTAGAATTAGCCATAGTCATCTTCATCAAAGTTGTAGCTTATCTTTCTAGCTTTCCAATGATATAAAGTATGAAATTTTTGGATATCGGAGTTGAGAGTTATGCTCTTTACAAGTTAGTGATGCTGCACAGGGTGAATATTGGACATTTGTATAGACTTTTCTTTGCTTGAGTTAATAGAAAATGAGTTCCATGGTGTTTTGAAATGGGAAGAAGATTGAGTATGATAAGTTAGAGATGAAATGGAGGTGAAAATGATGAGAAAATTGAAGTAGGAATGATAGGATATGCATGGGGGTTGTTAGATGTGATTGAAGGGCTAGAAATCTGGGATTTGACCCCGTAAATGTCAGTTAGGTAGACTTGAGGTCCATTAGGTGGACCTTCTCGGGCTTATTTGTGTCCCAGCCCAGTTCATGTCCCTTTGGAGGGACATATGTCCACTAAGCGGACCTTCTCGGGTTTGTTTGTCTCCCAGCTCAGTTCATGTCCCTTTGGAGGGACATTATGTCCGTTAGGTGGACCTTCTCGAGACAGTTTTATAAATATGCAAATTTTGACCCTCTAGATGGCAAAATCTCTCTTCGAAGTCTTCACAGAAGTTGTAGAAACCAAAGTTCTCTTCGAAACTGTACTTGAATGGTCCAAATCTGAAAAATTTATCAAAAGTTATACTAATCGTTTCATAATGAACTAGAGACATGGAGCTACGATTGTTCTAAAGAAGTCAATTTGTGATTCCACTGCCGGAATTGGTTTTATCTAAAGAGATCCAATGGAAACAACCTTATAGGATAATACATTCACGTCTTTGATATTTTGGATAGTTGGGCTCTGAAAACGGGGTCCAACAAATATGCTATCCCAACCTTTTTTGGTCCTAGGCAGTCTCAAAACAAAGTCCACAGATATGTCAATCCAAGGATGCTTAGGCACAGGCAAAAGGGTATACAAACCATATAGATGGGTCTTTGATTTTTCTTGTTTACATGCAACACACCTAGAATAGACTTTTTCAACATCTTTTCTCATATTAGGCCAATAAAAATGTTCACAAAGTATGCCATATGTCTTTTGCACCCCAAAATGACCCATCAAACCCCCACAATGTGATTAACTCACAAGTATGTCACGCGTAGAGCAATTAGGCACACAAAACTTATTCTCCTTAAACAAGTACCCATCATGCCTATAAAACTTTTGAAATGCAACATGCTCACTCACACCATAAACATTCCCAAAATCAGAATCCGAAGCATACAAATCTCTAATAAACTCAAATCCAAGCATTTTAGAACTTAAAGTATTGATTAGAGTGTATCTTCTTGATAGTGCAGTTACTACATTTGCACCATAAACATTTCCAAAATCAGAATCCGAAGCATACAAATCTCTATTAAACTCAAATCCAAGCATTTTAGAACTTAAAGTATTAATTAGAGTGTACCTTCTTGATAGTGCAGTTACTACATTTTCCTTACCTTGCTTATACTTGATCACATATGGAAAATTTTCAATGAACTCTAGCCATCTTGTATGTCTCTTATTCAACTTACCTTGGTCTTTCAAATGCTTAAGTGATTCATGGTTAGAATGCACTATAAACTCGTTTGGCCATAAGTAGCGTTGCTAAGTGTCCAATGCTCTCACTAAGGCATAGAGCTCCTTGTCATAAGTGGAATAGTTTAGTTGTAGTTCATGAAGCTTTTCACTAAAGAAAGCAATTGGATGCCTACTTTGCATCAAAACAGCACCAATACCTATCCTGGAAGCATCACATTCAAACATTGAATTTTAAAAGCTTCATTAAAGTTAGGCAAACTTAGAACAAATGCAGAACACAATTTATCTTTCAAAGTATTAAATGTAAGTTCTTGTGCCTCATTCCACTTAAAGCCAACATCTTTTTTAATTATTTCAGTCAATGGTGCAGCAATGGTGCTAAAGTCCTTAACAAAATGCCTATAAAAGCTATCCAAACCATTAAAGCTACGCACATCACTAGCTGACTTAGGAGTAGGCCAATTTTTTATAGCCTTAACCTTCTCCTCATCAATATGAACACCACTACCAGAAATAACAAAGCTAAGAAACGCAACTTTATCCATACAAAAAGAACACCTTTTAAGCTTAGCATACAATTTTTCACTTCTAAGTGCCTCAAGTATGAATTTAAGATGCAAAACATGCTTATCTAGGATTTTGCTATAAATCATAATATCATCAAAGTATACGACCACAAACTTGCCAATAAATTCATGTAAAACATGATTCATGGATCTCATGAAACTGCTAGGTGCGTTTGTTAAACCAAACGACATGACCACCCATTCATACAAACCATATTTAGTTTTAAAAATAGTTTTCCATTCATCTCCTACTTTCATCCTAATCTGATGATATCCACTCATGAGATCAATTTTTGTAAAGAAATGTGCACCATGTAACTCATCAAGCATATCATCTAGTTTAAGAATGGGGTGGCGATACTTTACCATTATCTTATTTACTGCCCTGCAATCCACATACATTCACCATGTTCCATCTTTCTTTAGCACTAACAACACAAGAACAACACATGGGCTTAAGCTTTCCCTTACGTGCCCCTTCTCTAAAAGTTCCTCCACTTGCTTTTAAAGTTCCTTTGTATCCTCAGGATTACTCCTATAAACTGGGAGCTCCTGGCACAAAATCAATTTGGTGTTCAATGCCCCTTAAAAGTGGAAGTCCCTTAGGCATCTCATCTGGAAACACATATGAGTATTCCTTCAAAACATCTTTAATAACACTAGGCACAGAAGAATCAAGTTAGCCTCATTATAAAGAGTTTCTTTATAATTAAGCAAAATTAAAGGCTTATATGTGTACAACATTTGTCTCAACTCTCTTGATTTTGCAAAAAAAGTACTTTTTTTTTCTTCCACTCTTCTTTTCACTCAGCTCTCCTTTTTTGATTGCATTTCCCTCTTTTCTTTCCTCACTAGTGCAATTTCTCTTAATTGGGCTTTTATTATCAATTTCTTTCATGGCCTCTTTTCCTTTTTTTTCTTTTTATACTCTCTGCCTCCCTTTGTTTTAGTTCTTCCACGAATTTTGCAAGCCTGATTTGATCCTCATGGACCTCCTTTGGTGATAGAGGACCTAAAACATAGGTCTGATCTCACATTTTGAATGAGTACCTATTCTTATAGCCATCATGGATCACTTGCCTATCATACTGCTAAGGCCTCCCCAACAATATTTGACCCATTTGCATTAGGACTACATCACACAAAACCTCATTTGAATATCTACTAATGGAGAATGCAACCATAACTTGCTTTTGCACCTTCACTTCCCCACATTCATTAAGCCATTGTAGCTTGTATGGGCTAGGATGTTTGATAATAGGCAACCCTAACTTCTCCACCAAAATTGTACTAGCTACATTAGTGCAACTTCCTCCATTTGTAATCATACTACATATCTTACCATTTGTAACAGCTCAGACCACCCGCTCAAAGATATTGTCCACTTTTGGGCCTTGGTCCAGTCAAGTCCTCACTGTTTTGCTCTTCTTACCCCTGGGAAAATGAGTTTATAGGGGAGAGATATTCATACCCTTATAATATAAACTTCGTTCCCCTCCCCAATTGATATGAGAATCTCACAATTTACCCCTTTTAAGGCTCAGTGTACTCGCTGACACACCGTTCTAAGTACTGGCTTTGATAACATTTGTAACGGCTCAGACCATCAGCCCAAAGATATTGTCTACTTTTGGGCCTTAGCCCAGCTAAGCCCTCATGGTTTTGCTCTTTTCACCCCTACAAAAACACTTTTGTGAGGGAAAGGTATCCGCACCCTTATAAGACTACTTCGATCCCCTCTCTACCCGATATAGGATCTCATAATCCACCCTCCTTTAGGACTCAGCGTCCTCACTGACACACTGGTTTGGGTACTAGCTCTGATATCATTTGTAATAGCCCAAACCACCCCGCCCATGGATATTGTCTGCGTTAGGCCTTGGCCCAACCAAGTCCTCACAGTTTTGATTTTCCCACTCCCGGGAAAATGCATATGTGAGGCAGAGGTATTTGCAACCTTATAAGGCATACTTCGTTCCCCTCTCTAATTGATATGGGATCTTATAATCCACCCTCCTTTAGGGCTCAGTGTCTTCGCTGACACACTAGTTCGGGTACTGGATCTGATAACATTTATAACGGCCTAGACTACCCGTCCACAGATATTGTCCGCTTTGAGCCTTGGCCCAGTCAAGCCCTCACGATTTTACTCTCCCCACCCCTGAAAAAACACGTCTATGGGAGAGAGGTATCTATACCCTTATAAGGCGTACTTCGTTCCTCTCTCCAACCGATATGAGAATCTTACATCATTTATCAAGCAACGGGTATGGAAGATGTTTTCTCTTTGCTCATCCACCTCAATCTTCTTTTGCACATTAAGAGCATGCCTAACCATAAGGGTTTCGGTTTGAATAGGTTTTTCCACCTTCACATCACTACAATCCTCTAATGAAGGCATTTCTTCATCTTTACTCTCTTGATATTCAATTCCCCCATCATCCCTCAAAAGCATAATTTTTCTATTTGGGCATTGAGAAGATATATGACTAGATTCTAAACATTTGAAACATTTGATATCTCTATGCTTAGAAGGTGTATTAATAGCATTAGAGTTAGAATTGGTACCTTTAAAGGTTGTCCCCTTATCTTTGTACTTGTCCTTATAGTCATTAGACTTGTCCTTTCCCTTCTCTTCCTTCTTAGGCCATTTGGAACTCCATGAACTTGAAGAACCAGAATTGTATGCCTTGTTAGAGCCCTTACTCTTCAATTGCCTTTCAATCTTCATGGCCATATTAATCATTTCCTTAAGTTCTACATAATGATGCAACTCCACCAAATTCGTTATATCTTTGTTCAAACCAGCAAGAAACCTTGCCATAGTGGCCTCCCTATCCTCTTCGATATTAGCCCTGATCATGGCTATTTCCATCTCCTCATGATAGTCCTCCACGCTCTTAGTACCTTGTGTCAAAGACTGGAGCCTTTAGTGCAACTCCCTAGAGTAATAGCTAGGAGCAAAGTGTTTCTTCATTATGGCCTTCATTTCTTCCCATGTCTCAACAAGCCTTTCATTAACTCTTTTTATACTCAATAGCAACTAATCCCACCAAACAGCAGCATAGTGTGAGAATTCAACTGCCGCCAACTTCATCGTTTTCTCTTCTGAGTAGTTGTGGCAAAAAAATATCATCTCAACTTTCCTTTCCCACTCTAGGAAGGCATCTGCATCATTTTTCCCTTAAAAAGGAGGTATCTTCATCTTGATGCTACCAATATTCTTGTCCACTCTTTCTACTTCTTCTTCCCTTCCTCTTTCATTTCTTGCTATATTACCACCTCTAAATCTGCCCTTACCATATCATCCACCTCTGCCTTGATTTCTGCCCTTATACCACTCCTCCTCATTATCCTCATCAAAATCATCATACTCTTCATAATTGTATATGTTTCGGATCGGAGTAGTAGCATCTTTTCTATTTCCTGAATCTCCTCTACTAACAGATTGTGATCCCTACTTCAATCTCTCAAATCGTTCTTCCATATCATCAAAC
Source organism: Erythroxylum domingense (assembly GCA_025594535.1). Lineage (NCBI taxonomy): Eukaryota > Viridiplantae > Streptophyta > Magnoliopsida > Malpighiales > Erythroxylaceae > Erythroxylum > Erythroxylum domingense. Next base: position 37,471,200 of record JANQBM010000222.1, read on the forward strand.
CTCAAGTTAAGCCTCTCAAATTGAGGATTCATGGCATGCAAAGTGAAGTTCTAATCTGTTGGATTCCCTTGATCTTTCTTTGTTGCACTATTAACACTTTCATTACACATGTTAAATACCTGCAGGAAAATGTTTGAAAGCACCTTACTTAGAAAGCACCTCACTAGCACTCCTTTATGTGTTTCACTCTAGAACAAAAAATTTTACCACTCGTGTTTCACACAAAATATTGGCTTTTCACTAGATAGGCTCGCACTCTCTTGCCTTTTACCTCTGAAGTGATGCCTTGAAGGTTACTCTTTGGAAACTAATTCAACCAATAACAAGCAAATAGCAAACAACACAAATTAATTAGAAAAGAACAAGATAAATCCTAACAAGAAAACAAAATGAACAAAAACTAGAAGCAAATATAATGAACAGATAGCAGCAAATTTTCTATGCCAATCACGAATGAAGAATGTGTATGCAATGATTCTTATAAGTAATTGAACAATATGAGTGAAACATTGTCCAATTCAATGTGTTACAGGCAAAGATAGGCACAAATAAGAAATTAAACAAAGAAACAAAGAAAGACATACCAATTATAACTAAACTCACCAAAAACCCGCAACTTAGAGGAACAAGTTCAAATCTGCCCCAAATTGAAAAATAGGTAATTCAATGTGTTTTAATGATTCTTGCACACAAATTAGGCTAATTTGAGTTTACAACCTAAATTTATGCAAAAGAAATGATTTCCCAATTCTAGATTGACAAGAATTACATATATGATTCAAAGAAAACTATCTTGATCGATCTAAAATTTTCTCTCTTCTCTTTTTTTCACGATTTCTTTCTTTTCTGATTCCTTTTTCTTTCTTTATCACATTTTTTTATTTTTCTCTAAAAATTTTTATTTAGGTCTGAAGATCAAGAAAGCAAAGATTCATTAAAAGAAAAGAAGAACATGAATTCAAAAACAAGAATTTAAAAAGACACAAAAGAACATGAAAGGTCAGATTTGTCACAACCAAAAAGAAATGAAATTTTCAAAGAAACAAACAAGAAAGCATAAAAGGATTCATATGAGTTCAATAGAATTAATTTAAAGCTCTGATACCAAGATGATACAGAAACCCCAAGAAATCTGAGTTCTTGAAACCCCCTAATTCTATTGGTTCATTACTCCAACTTTCTATCCTAAGAACATGCTAGATCAAACCCCAATTTCGTGAATTGAGACCTAATCCCAAAGAAATCATAAACTAATTCACGTTGCAAGTACGTACTTATCGTTGCAAATTAATTTCTTGAAGTAACCAAGAAGGAAATCACACCTCTCTTGAAGAAATTCAAATTCTGGAAATTTCATTAATCAAATGACGCAAAATTTGTATTACAACCCTCATCTCATTCTATTTATATTGTAGAAAATAAGATGACCTAAACTTCTAAAGCAAACAATAGGCTTAATACAAACAACCTATAAAACAAGTTCAAAACTTAACCTAAATAAAAGCAAACAATGGGCTTAATACAAACAACCTATAAAACAAGTTCAAAACTTAAACTAAATAAAAGAAACTAAATTACAAGCCCAAATAATACAATCAGCCCTTTTATAAGAGATATTGAGCTTGTCTTCAAAATTGGCTAAGTATTAGCCTCTTCACGCCTCCCTTAGCAAAATTACAAGCTTTGGCATGCCTGGGTGTTCCTTCATGGATGTCTTGGCCTCATCGTGAATTTGAGATGTGATTAAGCCTTGAAAAAATCCTTGCATAGCTTGCTTGAGCTTTGAAGCTTGCTGCCTTGTAATTGGTCCACTAGATATAGAAAGTTTATCTTGTTGAGTAGTGTTGTGGCGTTGAACCTCCTTGCTAAGACTAGTTGTATCAAAATGTTTATGATGTTGATGATCAAGTGTGTTGGAGATTTGTTAGATAAACTTAGAAGTTTTATGCTTATTCTTAGTGTATTAAAAGCATGAGTTATAGGTTGATTCATAGATGAATTAGGTCTAGATTTGAAATATAATGAATGTAGATTTACGCTAAAGAAAGATGTTAGTATAGTGTTCTTGAATTGAGAAAGAACTAGGACTATATGCATGATAATGTATGATAGTTTCTAGTTTAATTTTTGATGCATAAAAGACTACAATTTGTGAGCTATCAATGAGGTTGCATAAATGGACATGAATTCTAGAAATTTTGAAGTGTTAATGATGATTCTAAGTATGGAAATTCGTGGAAAATGAAGGAAGAAAGGTAGGGAACGATTGTGGCCTTCAGTGAGGAAACATACCCGGGAAAGTCATTAAGCGTGCATTGAACATAACACACACACACGCACACATATATATATGCATGATTGAATATGTATTTGATTGATCAACTTTGTAACTGTGAATTATATGTGAATTGTATGATTTTAGACGCACAAGTTGAACGACTGAATCTAGTCATTACTGGACCATCCAGGTAATAGCGTAATCTGGAGCGTACTGTGAGTAACCTAAATGTTCTGACTAGGATTGATTTATTTCTATTTAACTTCTAGTTATTGAACTATTAATGATCTGTATGTGACAATTCCAGACATTAAGGGTTTGAGGAGTTTGACATTTAGGAATGTATTGAGAGTGTTTTGTTTGCATATGAATCTAAAATATATCTATATACTCAACGAAAAGTTGAATGCAAGACTTAAGTCCGATAAATATGTGAATTTGACTGTGCATCATGAATAAATGTTATTGATGACATATTTTATGATTTGATGCATCACATTGATATGCATGTTTAAATAAAAGCGTTGTGACCAGAGTGGCCAATCTGAAAGAGCTTAAAACTTATAAATGTCCACATAGAGCCACTAGCTTCGTGATTAATGAGCCCGGTATCTACAATGAGTACAAGACAGAATCTGAAATGAGCTCGATATCTATAAGAGATATGGGACTATAATAAGCGCTCGGTCATAACAAAATAACAACGAAAATGGAGTCTTATGTGCATACGCATACGTATTTGCAAATATATGATTGTGAAAACATTTCTGAATTGTGATGATATTAAGATATGTTATATTTGTGTACATTTGCTAATATGATTGACTGAGATAGATGAATGAATTGTTCTAAAAAGTTTATATGAAATGTGTGGAATTTATAATGATTTGTCGAAATAAGGAATATTGTGCATTTGGTTTATATCTGAAATGTTTGATATTCTGAATGAGTGAGCACATCGAGGATGGTTCACTCAATGAATTCACAAAACTCATCAAAATTGCAACGTGACTTTTCAGGTATGAGAAAGGAGACCTAGTTCTTAAGACACTTTAGAAGAACATTTTGGAATTAAGAAATGGCTCAAAGGCCTAGCCAACTGACATATGAAGAGTAGTAAATTGTGTTTATGTAATTACTTAGGTCATGTATAACTTTTGTAAAAAGAGAAGTAAACTTTTAGATGCTTATGATGATGTAAATATTTGTTTTAATGACTACAATATAAATTATGTTGGTAAGTGAAATGAGGAGTTGGGTTTTAAATATTATGTTATTATGTTTGATGCCATATAAGTGACAGTGATTGCTCTAACATGCCATTGTCATAGGGTATGTTCTGGAATGTCCTCTCGATGTTCGATTATATACTCTATAGTAGTGGGGTGTTATATTATATCTCCCATAAGTTGATGCATTTGATGCTAAATAAGGGAACAAACATTTAGTGATTACGCTATAATCCCCTTAGTAAAATATGGTAGCTAAAAGAAAAATCAAAAGTATAATGGATATAGAAACAAGTTTGATGGCTAACAAGGAAGTTCATAAAAGGTTTTGAGAAAAAGTTATCAACACCTCACTGTTTATGTTAAATATGCTTCCAACAAAAGCATTTGAAGGTAGAACACCATTTAAGAAATGGTTTAAAAAATTGCCTTCTACTTTTAGATTGAAAGCCTTAGGAAGTTTATGTTATATTTATATTCTTGATGTTAAACTTGACAGGAAGAGTGATTTGGGAATTTTCTCAGGATATAGTGACCTAAGAAAAACTTATAGAGTGTAAAAATTGTTATTGAAAGAGTTCAGATCAGACATATGGTAATAGACGAAATAGAAAAACCAATTTGCGAAACAAGGAAACTTATGTAATTGAAGGATCCAAGGTTCACTTAATACCTCAAATAAATTTTAAAGAAACCATTAAAGAAGAGAGTGATGACGACGACATTGAAGTACATATAAGAGGCATTAGGCCCTTAGTAGATGGCTATAAAAGGTCACATATAGTTGATTTGGAGTCAACTATATATAGTGAAGCTTTTGGTTAAAGGCTAACAAAGATGAGGTAAAATGATCCCAAAGAACTAAACTTGGTCCTTAATGAGAGCACCAAGTTAAGGTCTTTGGAGTAAAATGGTTCTATAGAACCAAGATAAATCCTGATGGCTTTATCATTAAACATAAGGCTAAACTTTTTGCTTAAGGTTACTTACAACAACGAGGAGTGGATTGTTTTGGAGCCTTTGCACCTATAAAAATAAAAAAAAAACTATTAGATTGCTAATTAAACTTGTTTCTCAAATTGGTTAAAGGCTATAAAGGTATGAAATTGACATTTTCACTCTATGTTGATAACTTATTAATTGTAAGCAGAGATGAAACTCAAGTTGAAGGGATGAAACAAAGAATTGAATCAAATTTTGAAATACTTGAATTAGGAATAGTGTGTTATTTCTTGGGAATGGATTTTAAAAACATAAAGACTACATCTATATTGATTAGTCTATATATATTGAATCAACTATAAAAACATTCAATATGAGTAAGGCCAAATTAGTATTATTTTCTCTTACTGTCAACGTGAAGTTATGTAAAGAAGAAAGGGAAGAGAAATGCAATGAAGGTGAATATATAAGCTTAGTAAATAGTTTGTTGTATCTAACTGCCATTAGACTTAACCTTGTATATGTAACAAAGTCTATTTTTAAGTTATATATAAAAACAAAACAAAGGATTTTTAAGGTATATATAAAAACAAAACAAAGGATATAATGAAGTAGCCAAGAGAGAATTCAGATATATTAAATGAACAACTTATTATAGTTTGTTTTTCAAAAGAATTGAAAACTTAACATTGATAGGCTGTACTAATAGTGATTGGGCAAGGTCCTTAGATGATGTAAAGAGCACCAATGGTTACAACCCAATGGTTACAACTTTTCTTTTAGAAGTGAAGTGTTTTCTTAACACTTTAAGAAGCAAGAACTTGTTCAGTGTTATTAACTAAAGCAGAATGTATTGATGCTAGCAATGTTACTAATTAACGCATTTGGTTGAGAAAATTATTGGAAGAACTCGAAATGAAGCAAACTAAAGCTACAATACTGTTTGTAGACAACAAATCAACAATTGTAATCACACAACGCATAAGTGCCAAGCAAATCAAAGTATAATACCAAGCTGTAAGGAGAAGCTAAGAAAGAAAAGTAACATGGTGTTTTGTTAACTAGAATCACCATATAATCCAAGGGTTTACTTATTCATTGAGTTTGGAGAATAAGTAAAACCATCCTCCCCCTATCTTTATCTATTCCAAGCGGGTTGGGAATAAGAATGAGGACTTGTTGGACAAAAATATCCTTAAGGAATCCACATAATTACTTAGCTATAATAATAATGATGATGATGATGATGATGTAGTTAGTGGGGAATAATAAATGTTTTAATCTTTTTGTTAGTTATTTATTTGCCATTCTAAATTTTTGTGTCTTTCTTTCTATTGCATTTTATCTCATCATATCACATTATGTTCTGTGATATTTGAGAATCACCGTCAATGCCTCGTTGTAGGTAAGTCCGATATAATCCTTTGTTCCATAGTCTGGGTGGGGCTATTTACAACTAGCCAATTAAGAATTTTCAGATGTACTCGTACTAGCAAGTGCATCAAAGATGCAGTCATCGATTCTCCCGAGAGGCCACAATTACCGCGAGCAAACATATTAATGACGAAGAACACATTTTTGCTATGCTACTAATACTTGTACTTGCTCTGCTATTCTGCCCAAGCCTGGCTGAGGAAGAGTTACGGGGCGTAAAACAAAAAAATATGCTGATTCGGTCCGGGCATACTATATTTAAATTTTATACTATTAACGATAAATAATAAATAAAAAGAAAAAGAAGAAAAAGGAAGGCCATTCTATTTCGACAAAAGACCCACACCCAAGCTCCATAGCTTTGGGTCCGCTATCCCGATCATGATTTTCCTACCTCCAGAGGGAAAGGTCCTTCCTTTTTTGACCAGTTGTGGGCGAGGAATCTTTTTTTACTATATCTTGAATGCTTCTACTATCATACAGAGTATGATAAAAATTCAAGATTACAAGATTAGGTATGTCCCGTTTTAATGACTCGGCTATCCCACCTATCCGAGCCAGAAAAAAGTGGATTAGATCTAAATTAGTTGAAACGAAAAGAAAAAAGAATACTTTATTAAGTTTAAGTATGACCTATTCAACTCAATCAATATGAATGGTAGAATCCAATTGGATTCCTATTTAAAGTGAATTCCCTGGGAACTTCTATAGTAAACGGAATATACAGAATTGTGATCAATCAAATTTTGCAAAGTCCCGAGATCTATTACCGGTCAGAATTGGACCATAACGAAATTTCGGTCTATATCGGCACAATAATATCAGATTGGGGGGGAGTAGAATTAGGAATTGATAGAAAAGCAAGGATATGGGCTCGTGTGAGTAGGAAACAGAAAATATCTCAGTTAGAGCAGGCATATGCCAAACATGAATACCTCCTGAAGCCACGGACAGAATATCTGGTAGAGAGACCCAATCTTGAGTGAAATAAATACCACGGCTTCGATCTTTTTCAATAAAATCATCACGAAGTAAATGGACTAAAATATATTATTATAAATGGATTATGATTATTATATATATATATATTATAAATAATAAATATAAAATAAATTGTGAAGAAAAAATTGCTTGAAGAAAGGACAGAATTAAGACAGATACAAATAAAACTAAAAAGATTAAGCATAATAAATATTTTGTTCTTGAAAATAATTGTATTTTGATTGAGTTATAAATAATCTATTTATGATAGAAAGTATGGATATAAAATATTAGGAAGTTAGTTCAAAAACCATTCTTTAAACTTAGAAATTCCCCCAATCAAAAATCCTTCAATTCTCTCAACTCAGAAAATAATAGATCATTGCATCGTCATTAGAAATTTTTAGGAATAAACCAAACCAAATAATACATATATTATTTTATTACTCATCTATTCTATTCTTAAAGGATCACCATTTCATTCCTTATTTATTCTAGCAGGCAACAAAATGCCTTGTTAGTAAAACTTGAATAACACTCTTCTTAACAAAACACGGTAGATATAGTGATAAAGGCCTTGAAAAGGAGCATATTTTATTTTTTTTAGAAGGAAAATTAGTGTTTTCAATAAGAATATTAGGAAAGAGTATTGGGTTTTTTTTAATGTGTTTCTCTAAAAAATATAAGAATGTATATACTCCTACAAGTCCAATAGTTTTGTTCTAAAGTTTAGAAATGTCAAGTAAAATTCAATTCAACACATAAAGACACATCTATGTCTTAGGTCGTATGTTCTTATTTATCTTCTCAGAAAACAAAAACATGCACATCTCTACCCATGTCTTAGACTATATATGTCTAAAGAAGAACATGTCCTAAAATACAACTGTATGCTAGCTTGCGTTTAGTCTGATGAATTGCAACAAAAATGATGATTATGGTAACTCAGAAAAATTCAAATAATGTTACTTTTGAGTCTAAATTTTATTTTAACTTAATTTAATTTGTATATGTATTGAAAAGTAGTGCAAGTTACATATCAGAAAAGAATGTAATTTTCATTAAAGGTCATGTATTTTATATTCTGAATTTTTTAATGTTTAAAAGAGCTCAGATCATCAACATTCTAATTTGAAATTGGCTGTAAAACTAGTTTGTATATATATTATTTTGACAATGAAAATGAGATGAATTTATTGGTTTTCAATATCAAAACATTCCTTAAAAATAAAACATTAAAACATTCCTTAATAACTTCTACAGTTTTTAATTTTTAGAAAATTTAATATTGAATTTTTATGCAAAATTCATCATGGTCTAAATTAGGCAGAACCTAATCAGTCAATACTGATTACATAACATGGAAGCAGCTGTTAACAATGTATGATTACAGTCCAATCCAATATCGTATATTATTCCACACATCTTCTTGATTAGTGAAGGTATGGCCAAACCCTCTCATCAGTTGCACTGCAATTTATAGCAAGCAGCTCCTCCATTCATTAAAAGTTGTAAATGGTTTTAAGCCTAGAAAGAAAAGATATAATAAGAGGACCATCAACGCAACTTGTTGGGTTAAATGATTCACTAAGAGCAATTAGATCTGCACAACCTGGTGACCCTTTTTCTCCTTCAAGTAGGTAGAGCTGTCACCTTACATATTGGGCATAGATTCTTGTGCATTAGCCATTGTTTGATACAGCCGGAATGAAAATCATGTCCACATTCTAGCATGCCAAGATCCTCCCCATTCACATATTCTTCCTGTCATAATGCAAATTGAGCAAAGTTCAGAAATGCATAGCACAATTTAGATGTGCAAAAGATTAAAGCAGTTGTGTGCATCTGTCCACCAACTGATACCTGACAGATACAACATGGCTCCAAATCCGCCTGGGATTCCATTGAAAGAGCCCGATATTTCTTCTGTTTCATTAATTTAACAATGGTTTCCTCAGTTAGCCCTGTGCTCACATCTCCTATGCGCTCTTCCAATGCCAACAACTCCTGACAGTCTCACTGAATCAGAACTAAAGCATCCAGCATCAAATTACTAGCAGAAAACTCATTTACCCAATGTTTACCTCATAAGACATGTTATCAACATCAAGACGCATATCTCTGTGCCTGTCATGCACTTCAGCCATACCCTGATATGTGAACGGATCAAAAAGCATATAATCCTGAAATAGCATTGCACCATAGGTCAAAAGCAACACAAAGTGATATAATACACTGGCTGAGCAAAGACAGCATTTTCAAGATCAATGATGCATATTGCAATAAAAAGACTCATCTAAACAACCTTGTGTTGTAACTGCTAACATAAGCAAGTAGCAACAATTTCGTTTTTAAGAACATAAAGAAAATGTCCTAGTATTGTATGCATGTACACACCCTATATGATGCATTATTTTTCTGCTGACATGGGCCAAGCATATGTCACATTCATTGCCTCCTTAGGGGAGGAATGGAAATTCTTAAATTCTTCTCCACATGAACTCATGGATGACAAATAAAGCTAAATGTTATTCCATGCAGATTGTGCAAACATTACAGATAAACTGTACCTAAGAAGAAAGTAGGATGAAGTCGCTCAATGCTTAACTAGTCCAGAAATCAGATCTGTAAAATATAACCAAAAGAAAAACACTACAATAAAATGGGAAACGTATCTTGCTAGAAACAAATTCAGGGCCATGGTGCTCGATCTTATAATAGATGACTCTCATGTGGCCTGTGATGCTATCATCAACATATATCAAGCCTAGAAGATTTTACCACAAACGCCGCCAATGTAACATATGCTCTGGATAGTAACGCAGGCTTAGCTTTGTTTGGGTAAGCCAGATGCCTTCAAATTGGAAAAGGAATCTAACAGTAATTTGAGTAGAATTTAGAGCATGTAGGACTAATCAGGTTTTACAAACACAAATGTATGAACTGATGTGACTAGACGTATGTGTGGCAACTGAAATTGCAACCAAAGCAAGGGACACAATAATCTCAATGATCACAAGAATGCACGATGAAGTTATAACAATATAGAGAATACACAGTTTCAGAATCAATGGAACCTCAACTCGTAAGTTTTCACCCCTGCGCATGGCATTCAAGACTTGACGAATCTGGCAAGCAGAGGTTAACTTAAACAGTTAGTGAAATATTCACAACCTTGAGTCTCCACTAAAATAGCATAACATAATTCACTGCTATTCAAAAATTAGTCACAGAATAACACGTTGCCATATTCGAAATGTAAGAAGTGCGGAACCATATATTTATCAGGAAGAACTAGCTAGCACAGAATCATATGCCACTTCAATTCACCTGAAAGAAAAAACTCAACATGTCCCACAAATCTATTTAGTGTAAAAACAGAAGTTCAAGAAATAAAGAACCAAGCCATAATATAGAATTATTTTAATTCTCCCAAAAGCATATCAGTCACTTCATCAGCAGCTGCTCGCGTACATAATCCATTCATCAGATAATTATAGTAAAAAGTATTTATCAATATAAAGTGCCTGAAATTTGTATATATTGACCATTGTATATGTGGTAATTTTTTCATTTTATCCTGTGAATGTTAGACAAGTTGACTGCTCAAACAACAGAGCAGTGTGAGCAGTAAAGTTAAGAAGTAAAAGAATATAAACACGTGCTCCCAGTTACTATGTGAGAGAGAGATCTCACCTCTGATATTAATCGGTGTCTCCCTTCAATATCAGCAGCTAAAGCTCTCAATGATCGGGGCATACCAAGAACATTATCACCTCTTCCATCCATCAGAAAAGCAGACCTTGGAACTGATTGATTCTGTCCCTGGCTACTGGAAGCAGATGGTACTGTCTCCTGTGGTGAAGCAGAAGGTCCAGATGACAAGGAAGGAAAATGACTATTGTGATCTCCAGATTCAGAGTCTATAGAGGGAAACAGAGACCAAGGAGCAAATTCTGTGGATCTTTGCTGATTATGTGCAGTGGGATCATGAAGGGGGAACCACGTAGGAGGGGGCAGAGGATGGATGCTTGAGGGTGTAATTCTACTTGAATGAGCATTGCCTGAAGTGCTCAAGCGTCCAAAGGACAAACTCCACCCTGCTGGATCCTGTGCAATGTTTCTAATCTCAGTAAGAGGCACAAACATGGGATGATCTATGTTATTTCTTGGGGTGCTTCTTATATTCACTTCCTCTCCCAGTGCAGCAATCCTCTCTCCAGGATCGATAGAAGTTGATGGAGTTCCCGATCTTAAAAAGGAAGATCCGTTCCAAGGAGAATCATATGCATTTCTTGATGAAGCAGAAGCATTAATATTATAAGATTGACCCTGAAAAGTGCTGGAGTTTGAAGCTGCTGAAGTTGATCTTAAATCCAGGGACCAATAATTAGAATGTGTGGTACCTCCTGTTGTAGATAAAGTAAATGGTACAGCTTCCTGTTGATGTCCTGCATTTACTCTCCTGCCTATATGTCTGAGAGGGTCAACGTATCCTGAGTCACTTGAAGAATGATATGCATCAGAAGCCACTCCTCTCATGCCAAAACCATTTCTGTAGTTCACCTGTTCAGGAATACTAACACTAGGAGAACTCCTTGAAGGTGTAGACAATAAGTTGCTAGAAGTGCTATGATGATTAGAAGTAGCACGCCATAAGTCATTTTCAGCTTGTGGAAAGCAAGTTGAACTTCCACCTGCATAAGAATGTGCAGAAGTACCTTCCAGAGCCTTTCTCTTGCAAGATAAACCCCAACCTCCAAGAGAAGAGCCCGAACCACCATTAATTTCCTCTACAATAAAACCAGAATTTCGAGAGGAGGTACCAATGTCCTCAGAATCACCAGATGAAGATGCCCGCTCAATTTCTTTTCCATCCAAGTTTATAATCTCAGAGCCTGCAACTCCTCCCTGATAGTGGCAAGTATGTCCACCATCAGCCACACACCCTGAATTTGGATTCAGATTCTGTGGAGCATGATTAGAACTGGAACCTCGTAAAAGCAAATGACCACTTCTAACCTGATTGCCACTGTTGCCAATACCAACTCTCTCTGGGAAAAGGAGGCTAGGAATATCAATTGGTTCCAGCTGCCTTTCTTCAGACCTTGAACCAACAACAGTGTGAAGATTGGCAGAAGAAGGCCATCTTTCTTCCCCTTTTATCTCGTCATCAATGACCTGACTTTCTGAACGAAAACTAGAGCTAGATGCACTTGTATTCCAGCTAGTAAACCTCTGGACACTACGAGTACTAGCATTTACACAAGATGCCTCATCAGAAGATACAGTACTACTTGCCAAACTGCTTTCTACTGGATTCAGGATATTATTCAAAGAAGTCTGTTGACTCATATCAGTGTTGTTTGAAAAAGTTCTTGGATCAATGTCAATATCTTCACAGAAGGAATCAATGGCACACCTTTGTCCTTGCATCAGAGTCGATTTACCCCACCTAATAAAATGTCAAAGATGCCAAATGCACTCCAATTATCCAACAAGGACAGTGGTTCATGTTACATATCTTTTAGGAACTTACTACAATACAACCTGCGAAAAATAAAAATCAACAATGCCTAGAAGCTAATAAAGAAAGACAAGTATAGAGAATTATCTGAAAACAGAAAAAAAAAAAAAAGAAGTACCAATAGGATAAAAATTTAAGAGAATGTGTGGATGCAATAGTAGGATAGAAATGAAAATGCATATAACTTGTCTGCTAACCCTGGATGATATCTGCAAATCTGAAAATTTTAACACACAATCTTCAGCAAATGTTGATACTAACATCTGAAGAAGATATTAAGACCTTATCAATGTGCAAAATTCCTGATAGAATCAAGGGTAATAAGTTGGTGGACTGTATATGGAATATACTCATTGCACAAAGCACGCTCTTGGCATTAAGCTCAGACCTTGCTCCATCGTATTAACTCCTTCCATATAGCATTGAGGAAGTCCAAATTCTGAAAGTCATAGTAACAGATTATTTGGGTCAACCACATGCAGAGCTGCTACACTAGCCTATTCAACACCATCCTACTAGTACAACTCAAGATTGTTCATTGTATTGCCAGGTGGAAACAATGGGCACTAGAGATATGCACACTCTTCTTCTCATACAATATATACAAACCTTTATTCTGGGTTCACTGAGGTCATCAGTTGGCAATGATCACGTACAGTTGTTTATAAGCAAAAACACTGATTACTGGTGCAGTTTGGATCATTATCAGCATGCTAATACATTGCCTTTGCAACTACTGGACTACACAGAAATCAACATCACATTGTGATCTTTACACCACGTTCCCACATGCTGTTAGTGTAGAATGATGTAAACTGATGTTCAGTTACAGAACAATGACAGAAAATCTAATTCCCAATATAATTATAGCACACAAGCAGAAAACATGAAGAATGAATTTAGCTTAAGCTGTTATTAAGTATTAGTAACATAACCCAACCCAAAGCAAGGGTGGAAATACCCTATCGATCACAAATTTTTGAAAAGGAATATTACTTACTAGAATCAAAATATTGAACTACGTAAAAATTACCCCACCTTGTGTAGTTACAATATTCACCCAATTGAAATTACGTACATCCACAACATAAAACACGAGGTTCAGCATCAAAATATAATAATTAAAAATTCCCCACAAGGTTGTATTCCAGATAAAGAAATTATTCACAACTTGCAAAAAAGATCAACAAGTTTATGTTTTAAAAAAATAGAACAATAAAAAGAACTATTAGAGCAATCCCAAACATAGGTCACCCAGATCTTTTTTGTTCCACCACAATTCCACAAAATTTAAGCAACTCAGAAGACAAATGCCAAAATCCCAAAAGTTGCTACCAAAAAGATTCAACCTTTACCGTTAAAACAACAAATAAATTAAGAGAAGTAACTGAGAGACTCACCAGTGAGTGGGAGGACCAATATGGAAGTAAAGGATTAAATGGGTAATAAATTAGCTACCAAGAGTAGCGAAAAGAAAAGAGGATAATCAGAAACGTCTCTCTCTTTTTTTTTAATTCTTTTTTATTTGCAATTTTTCTTGTGATTTTTTAATTATCTGTCTCTCTCTTACTCCGTAAACTTATAAAATTTCCCCCCTCTCTCTCTGTAATCAGTTACTCACTTTTGTGCAGAGAGAACGGAAAATGTCTGATCAGAAAAAAGGGAAGAACAGAGAGCTTCGGTTTAGGCCATAGAAAGAAAGAGAGAGGAAAGGCTATTAGTTTTTTATAATTATTCTTACCATTCTTATTTTTACTATTTACTTCTACTACCATAAATTATGCTTGCCTTTTATTATATATTGTGTTTGTTCACTAAATAAGCTAACTTATATTGTGTTCACATAATTTTGGGACTTTTAAGGAATTAACGTATCCTCAGACACGAAGACGGAGGATAAGGATATAAAAGTTCTGTCTTCCGTGGTGTTTGCTTGTCGTCGTTGCCCATT
>JANQBM010000222.1:37485641-37507383 GCA_025594535.1 Erythroxylum domingense
AATTTTCTAAAAATCACAGAACCCTAATGAGCCTCTCCAATTCCAATTTTTCACTCACAAAGCCTATTTTTCAAAAAATCACTCTTTATGCACTTATACCGGGAAGATGTCATGAATGCATGTACAGTAAATTTTCATGTGCAATAATCACTATTCACAAATGCAAGAGCATGAGATGTGTTATCCTACTTTCTCTGATTGGTCTCTCGTATACCCATTTCCCTGGTCCGACCCGTTATATGGAAACGGGATGTTACACCCATAAATTGTTTTAATATGAAACAACGTTGTTTTACACTAGGTAAGACAACTTTGTTTCAATCTTCTTTTAGGTTTTTTTCTTCAAAAAGAGAAAATATAGATTAATTAAATTGATCTACAGTGCTCCTTCTAGTCCAATCTCCTCGTCCTAGCTCTAATGTTCCCTCTACTCCAGCCTCCTCACTTTAGTGCTCCCCCTTCGGACAATGATACACTCCCTCTACTTCATAGCTTTAATGCTTCATCTACTTAGTGCTACATTTAGATGGGTTTGTCAAAAATATGATGCAATGATTTTGAGTTATCCCATCTACTGATTTTAAGAGGCGAGTATCTTTTACATATGATGAATTTGTTTTGAATGCATGAAAATGAATTGGTTTTGATCTCTTTGAAGTGTTGTGGTTAAGTTAGAGAAGAAGGTCATAATATTCTATTTTAAAAGAGTGTAGATCCTTTCAATGATTGGAGAGCATGGGATAAACCCATATAACATTCAAATGTCGCATTTCGATGCAATTTATGGTGCTTTATTATAATTGCGTCAAATTTCTAAGTTTATATAGATGAAACTCGTTACTTTTTCTTTCATTTTCTTACCATTTGAATTAGAAATAGTGTGCAATCTGATTAATCTCTGTTCAATTTTATCGCCATTGTCATAGTTACCCCGTATTATTAATGTTTCATATACCCCTTCATACTAACTTTTTCAAATTCATATCTCAATAACTAGCTTATAAACTATGTATTGGATAACAAAAAAAAAGAAAACAAAGATAAAAGACATCAAAGGAAAAATAAAAATTCAAAATTAAGCAGATCTTTAGGGATAATCTCAAATTAAAAATTAGGTAGGCACATAAGTTAGGATTGGAATGTTTGTTTATGTCTTTCTTGTTAACAAGTGATCTACAAGCTCAGACTAATTTATCAATCATAATACCATACTAGAACATTTACTTATTATGCAAAATTAGATAGCTTTGGAAAGGGAAAAGGAAAGTAGTTTCACGAAGGAACTCTCGTTCATCCATTCTAAAGGCTAGCTCTATTAGATTCACTAAATGGCATATATCACTTATATTTGTAATAAAAGGAATTACTCTATTCAAGAACCCTACATCAATGCTACAATTATATATTTTTTCACCTCCTTTGAATACCTCTCAACCATTTTATATGCCATGTACCTCTCATGGCTATTAAAGTATTATAAAAACATGTCTACCCCAAGTTTTATTAACCCTTCAATAAAACATAACAGATTTTATATGGAATTTTCAAATGGTTTGCCTAAAAGCCAATAAAAATGGAATGTAAAAGTTAAAATCAAAGAAACTGTAGCCATAATATGCATTACTTTTTAATTAATTTTAATAGTAGCTAGAAGAGAGGTTAATGACTGACATATGTGCAATGTCAATTTAATTTTTTCACTTCTAATTTAAGTAAGCATAAATCTATGATCCTAGTTTCATATTTATTTAAAAGCTCAAATAAGTCATAACAGATATTTAAAATGAATAACCAAATTTGACAAGAAAAGAACTAATTTTCAGAGCAACTCCTTACTAGTAAAGGTATAGAATCTTGCTCTTAATAACTATTCTTCTCCACCTTTCTCACTAATAGCAAGCACATCTCAAGCACCGGGACTTCTCCTTATACCTCCAATCTCTTCCCTTGGTGCATATCCACCTTTTCTCAACTCCCATATTCACTTCCCTGTTCTTACCTTTAGTAACATTAAACTAACTACACTAGCTCCTATTGCTTGCCACCCTTTACTTCTACCTCCTGATTCTAATGCTAATTCTATGCTAGCCACCTCAAACCCTCCTTCCAGCTCTACTACTTGTCAGTGCCAACCCTGGACAGATGCCCTGCCTAATGAAGGGCCCCATCTTCAATCACAGGGTAATAAATGTCAGTTTAACCTTGGAAGCTAGCTTTCAAGAGGGCCATCTTTAATGTATTTGCATTTATTTTAGAAGGGTAATAAATGTCAGAGAATTTTGGAAGCTTCCCAAATTATCTTAGAAGCTGTTAATGTATTTACATTTATTCCAGAAGAGTAATAAATGTTAGAGAATGTTGGACGCTTCCCAAGTTGTCTTGGAAACTAAGGAAGCTATATGTTATAAGTATAACAAGTTAACGTTAACTTTGGAAGTAAACGTTAATCTTAGAAATAGCTACTTACAAGGTTAAGTTAATGTTAACTTGTTATACTTATAAATAGTTTTGAAGAAAGTTAACGTTAACTTGTTACACCTATAAATAGTTTTGAAGTATTTAGCTAGGTGTAATTCTTAATGTTAATTTGTTATACTTATAAATAGTTTTGAAATATTTAGGTGTATTTCTTAATTTCTTTATTTTCATCAACATATGAATCTAAGATACTCTAAATAAAAAATTGGTAGCAAAAAATTTTCGTGATTTTTTCTTCTGAGTTCTAAGTGGTAATTTAAAGGCAAAGTTTCTACTATTTTAATATTTTTTAGCTTATTAAATATTTGAATATGTTATAATTAATTTGTAATTTGTCATTAACGTGGATATTATATTAGCATTTTAAATCATAACATTAATATTAAATGATATTGTATTTATTTATGTTTCTCCTTTTTATTTTTAGATTACTTATTATTTATAAAAATAATTAAACATTAATAAATAATATAATTTTTGTAATTGTAATTTTCATTATAATTTGCCACAAGTAATGTAATAATTGTTGGATTTGTGTTCTTGTAGAGTTCATATAATTTTAGTGATAATATGACTAAATCAAATAATTTAAGTTACTCAATTCAAAGACTACAAAAATGGTTTCCTTTATTATAAATATTCGTATGATTCTATTAAACATGTCATGATAATAAAAATAATATTCAATCATTTCCACAACTTATAGAATAGGATAATATTTAACTTGGGAAACTTATAATATTTAATAACTTAGAATATAATTTACTATATTTTCTCCTAAGTATGTTAATTTCTTGTATTTTTAGATATTAGTGTTTCTCTATCATTAAAATTTACTCTTTGTTTTTTCATTTTTAATATTGGATATTAAAATTTGCTACTTTTTCCTCTGTCACAAATATAATACCATTGATATATCTTTGTGATATATTGTGAAACTATTGGTGTATGGTTATGCCTGCATACTTCTTTCAGTTCCATACAAGTGCTTTTATTCTTTTTCTAATCCAATTGTGTTATAATAGGTTTATATTATGTTGCCTAAAAAGCATTTTTCTGGAAGTGAAAAAAGGAAGAAAAGAAAACAAGTAGAACAGTTGATAAAATCCCAAAAAGGAGCAATTAATAAATTTAGTAAAAGAGTAGGCTCCTCTAGTGAGAGCCTCAAGGAATTAGGTGAAGGTAGTTTTGAATAGCATAAAGAAAACTTAAGTGATGAGATTCCTATTCATGAGGATATTAGAAATTTGAGTGAACATGATCATGTACCAAATGCATCCACTTTCAAAAATTTAAAGGCAAATGAGCAAGTAAGCCCTATATTGGATATTTATGATCCTAGAAATCGGGATAATCTTGATAATAAAGCAAAGGATATTGAAAAAGGGCCTGTAAGAGAACTGAATCTTATGTTTTGTTTAGACAATACCTCTCGTCATTTTTCATATTTTTATTATTATAGAAATTTGAATAATGGAGAGATTAGTGATAGAAAATGGTTGGTTTATTCTAAACATATAGATAAACTATATTGCTTTTATTATAAGTTGTTCAAATCTAATAACAAACAAAGTGCATTAGCAAATAATGAATTTAGAGATTGGAAGCATCTTAGTGAGAGACTCAAAGAACATGAGAATTGCATTGAGCATATGACTAACATGAGAACTTGGAATGAATTAAGAGCAAGATTAAGTAAAAATCAAATAGTTGATAAAGATTTCCAACAAGAAATTGTAAATGAGAAAGAACGTTGGAGACAAGTTTTGATAAGAATAGTTTCTGCTGTGAAATATTTTGCTAAATATAATTTGGTATTTCAAGGATCCAGCGAGAAACTTACCAAAATGGTAATGGTAATGGTAATTTTTTGGGATTGATTGAGATGATTACTAGATTTGATGTAATAATGCAAGATCATGTTAGACGTATTCAAAATCACGAAATTCATCATCATTATATTGGTCATAAAATTAAAAATGAGTTGATTTCTCTGTTGGCCCATAATGTTAGAAGTTCTATCATAGGGATCATTAAAAAGGAGAAATACTTTTCTATTATTCTTGATTATACCCTAGATTTGAGCCATTAAGAACAAATGAGATTGTTAATATGATTTGTGAATATATAAAATAAAAAAATAAAAATAGAGGAGTATTTTTTAAAGTTCTTGAAGGTAGATGACACATCTAGATTGGGACTTTTCAATGAATTATTGAATGCATTTAATTCTCTTAATCTTAATATTTATAATTTAAGAGGTCAAAGTTATGACAACGGATCTAATATGAAGGGAAAACATCAATTGGTTCAAAATCGATTTCTTGAAATAAATCTAAGAGAATTATATATGCCATATGCATGTCATAATCTTAATCTTCCTCTTAGTGATGTGACACATTCTTGTGTTAAAGCTGTTTGAATTTTTGGAGCTATGCAATACATATGTGCATTATTTTCAAGTTCTCCTAAAAGATGGAAGGTTTTGCTTGATAATGTTTTAGGCTTAACCATGAAATCATTATCTAACACTCGTTGGAAGAGTCGAATAAAAAGTATTAAATCTATTAGATTTCAAACTCCTCAAATAAGATTGGCTTTGATGGAATTATCTAGATCTTGTGATGATGCCAAGTCAAAGAGTGAAGCAAAAAGTTTGGTTAGTGTACTTGAGAGTTTTGAGTTTTACTTGGTATGGATATTTGGTATGATATTTTATTTGCTATTAACATGGTGAGTAAAAAGTTGCAATCTAAATCTATGTGCATTAATGCTACCATAAAGAAATTAGAAGGTGTGATGGTATTTTTTGAGAAATATAAAGAAGAAGGGTAATCGAGGTAAGTTTTAATCTTATAAACCCTCAATATTCTGCAAGCGCACGGTTTGTAACATAGTATTAAAGTATCGATCCCACGAAGAAGGAGAGTAATCTAATCCTAAAATCTAAGGCCAGATAAATTTTAAAACTGAAAATAAAAGATGCAACAGAAATTAATTACGAGAATTGAGTTCAAGCAATCAAATCAGAAATTAAAAACAAAAGTATTAACAAGTGAGCAATATGAAATCGCAATAGAAATCAACCCAAGGAATTTACCAATTTACGAGAAAGGAGATTTTACTTATCATTAATGCTAATCTAGCAGATTATGTGCCAATGGAGTGTTGGTTCTAGACTATCCTAGGGCTGATTACTCTCTCTCAAGTTATAACTGTTAAACCCTAATTAGTTATTGAATTTTCAATCTCTCAATAAATTATCCAAAACCTTAATTAGATCTGAAGCACTCTAATAAACTATTAGAACATCATACCGGATCTCTTTTCGCATATTTTCTAATATGATTTGACACGGTTTCTATTAAATCACCTAACTCTCATTAATCCGATTTAATTATTTTTTATTCAGTTCACTAACTCAGTTTATTACCGAATTATGCAAGAACGCAATCAAATCACCACATTCATCCAATAAACACAATCGACTAAATTATCATTAAATCAAAATAAAATCCCAAAGGAGAGTTTAGAACATCATCAATATTATCATCACTATCCATCTCAATTCTATAGATAAATAAAATCGAAACGAAAAGGAAATAATGACTTAAAATAGACGACGGAAGGCAGCGACGACAGGAAACCTCCTGATCTGGGAAGCACGTCGAGTTAGCTTCGTCTTCCTCTTCCTTCTTCTTCTTTCTCTCTCTCAGTATTCTCTCTTTAGGGTTTCAAGTGTGGCTGATGTAAAAAGCTCCTTTGTGCTCCTCTTAATGTTCTTTAAATAGTTTTTTTATGTTTTAGGTAACCCTAGAATCTTTCAGGGGTCCGAAAGGTCCAAAAAATCCCTCGAAACTTAAAGTTTGTAAGTGACTGTATGTATACCCGATGCAGGCCACAAACATGGCCCACATTTGAGTCTTCTACCAAGCCACGATCGTGGGCCCTTGTTTCGACCTGAATGTCTTCTGAAACTCCTTCATTCTTCGATATTGACCCTGAAATAGTAACAAACACATTAAGATATCTCAAAAACATAATATTTGAGCTCAAAAGATTGTACTAACCCATAAAAGACTTTAAAAACAAATAATTATCAAACTAAAACAATTCTAACCTAAACACATACTAAATGATTGAATTAACAGCTAAAAATGTATCAAACTATGCCCTAAAATACGATACAATTTACACTTATCAACATCCCTGCACTTAAACATTTGCTTGTTCTCAAGCAAACAAAACAACAAATAACACAAAACACAAAGCATAAAGCACACAATGGAACAATAAGGTAATGGCTTCAACTTCACAAAACAAATTTAACTCTAAACACAATCGTTCAAGTTGTTCCAAATTATTAACATGAAAAATCTGTGTTTAGGAACTCTAGACTAGATATACATATTAATCAAAACTTAAATGTCAAGTTTATTCCCCCTTTCAATTGTACGCACACATTAATAATTATTTGGTCAATCAAACTTTGTAATTAAACCTAAGTACATTTTCATGAAAGGTTAGGTTACTTACAAGTTCGGTAGGTTTTTAGTAGAAAACATTTTTTTGTTACTTTTTGTAGACATAGACCTAGTCTTTTTATACGAAGGCAAACATTAGTGATAAATATCAATCCGATTACTTGACTAAGTCATGTTTTTAGTAAGTTGCTTAGTTGGAATGTCGTTAAAGCTTTTTGACACAAAGGCTCACATTTGTGATGCATGTCGAGCAGGTTACTCGATTACATCACATTCTCAATTGGCTACTAGCTTTATTCATAATCCGAAGGCCAACGAAATAGTTATTTATTTAAAATTTACAAACACTTTTTTTATTGCCTACCTTGTTGCTTTAGTTACTCGTTTTCATGAAAAAATACTAACAAAGCTACTTAGTCGAAAGATCTAAATTATGAATAAATGTGGCAACTTATAGGGTGATAAATTAACACTGAATCCTAATTAACTTGCATATTTTAGCTAAAGAACCCAGATCACTAATTTCATGAGCTAATGAATCTTCATAATCTAATAGATTATGTTTAAAATTAAATCAATTTAGTTACATCTAAGTGATTGATACACGCACACAATTCATAATATGCAACCTAACTATACTAACATAAAATATGCAAAATCCACACTTAAAGTAAAACACACCCCCCCCCCTCTTGAACAACACATTGTCCTCAATGTGATAAGGAGACAAACAAACACACATGTAAGGAAATAAAATAAAATAAAATAAATAAAAAATAAAGACTAAATTTAAAAGAAAAGGGTTAGAAACAAAACCTTACGGTGATGGAGGTGTTGAGACCAAATTCGCTTGACACTCGAGATTGTTGTCTTATCTTGGAATTGTTTAAAGAGAGTAAGAGAATTAGTAATCCAAAATTATTTCAAATTATTAAAATTTTATTTAAAATTCAAAACAAATCTAACTAAATAAACAATTTAAATCTAATTACTGAATGTGCTAATTTATAGTCATTAACTTGACCTTGTATTATTAGAAACTCAGTCAAGATCAATTATGAGCAGCTTGCTTCTACCCTTTTTGTTCATCATTAGTTTTGTAGCCTGTAAGTAAGCTACAAATTAAAAAATGATCAAAAGGACAATATTGATAAAATTATGAAAACAAATTAAGCTCAGTAATGTCCTTTTTTCAAATGAACTGTTAACAAAATAGGAAATAATAAAACTCTCTAAATCTTCCATAGAATTTAGCAATTTGCCTGGTAAGAGGCGAGTTGTTCTCTTTTTGGTTCTTCCTCATTCACCCTCATTTGCTCTTCTTCTGCTCTTCTTCTTTAGCTTCTTGAACAGAGACTTCCATAGCTTCTTCAAACTTGATATCCGTTGTCAACTATTCTTCATCCTCTCGCTCCTTCAAATATTCGAGCGCATCAATTTTTTTGAATGAGTCGCCCTCCTCCGAATTCTTTAATACATCATTCATGTTGAATGTCACTTGTTCATCACTAATCTGACTGATGAGGTTCTCTTCATAGACATCTACCCAATATCTAGGGAATAATAGGGAAGGTTGTCATTCTTTTCTTCATCCTCTTTCTTTATCTCTTGGTCTTCTACAAGATGGGGTTCAGCTTGATTTCCCACTGGTTTTTCTTGCTCTTCCCCATTTCTAAGTATGATAGCCTCATATTGCTCTCATTGATGTAATTCCATATTGCTCAAAGAGTCTTCCACACCTCTCTTACAAAATTCATGGGAAATTTGTCTCATTGGAATCTCCAGGTTATGAATAGAAGAGGCATGATTTTTTGTTACTTGATCAAATTGGTTTTCTAGTCTCTTTTGGGTCTCTTCCATGTCTGTTAGCTTATCCATGATTTTTTCCAATTTGGAATGCCATGAACTGGACTCATCTTGTCAAAATCCTAATACTCTTGATGTCCCATGTGAGTACTTACATTGTTAGACTAATAGAACCACATCGAAGTGCGCGTGTTCATATAAGGATGATGATTTCCCTAACTAAAGTGGGGCTCATGGAAATCCACAGAAGTCTTTTGCTCCCTATAATATATATCCTCTATGATCGTTCTTTTTATCTCTTCTTGATATCCAAATTTTTTGGATTTTTCATCGCTGCCTTGTTATGTCCAAATCAATGTGTTTTAGACTTTTTACACCTTTTTTCCTTCTTGTGATTAGGTACCACAATCGCAAAAGATAGTGAAATTCCTTAGACTATAAGAATTAAACTAATTCTTCACCTCCCCAACAATAGTGTCAAAAACTTGATTGGGTAAGTTTTAATTTTATAAACCCTTAATATTCCGCAAGTGCACGATTCGTAGTGTAGTATTAAAAGTGTTGATCCCACGAAGAAGGAGAGTAATCTAATCCTAAAATCTAAAGTCAAACAAATTATAAAACTGAAAATAAAAGATGCAACAGAAATTAATTACAATAATTGAGTTCAAACAATCAAATCAGAAATTAAACACAAAAGTATTAACAAGTAAGCAATATGCAATCATAATAGAAATCAACCTAAGGATTTTACCAGTTTATGAGAAAGGGATTTTACTTATCATTAATGCTAACCTAGCAGATTATGTGTCAATGGAGTGTCAGTTCTAGACTATCCTAGGGCTGATTACTCTCTCTTGAGTTATAACCATTAAAGCCTAATTTATAAACCCTAATCAGATTATAAAATTTGCAATATCTCAATTCAAAAATTATCTAAAACTCTAATTAGATCTGAAGCACTCTAATAAACTATCAGAACATCACACTGGATCTCTTTCCGCATGATTACTAGTATGATTTGACACAGTTTTTATTAAATCGCTTAACTCTCATTAATTTGATTTAATCATTTTTTATTCATTTCAACCTCTCAGTTTATTACTGAATTATGCAAGAATGAAATCAAATCACAACATTCATCCAATAGACACAATTGACTAAATTATCATTAAATCAAAACAAAATCTCAAAGGAGAGTTTAAAACATCATCAATATTCCAAATCCTATCATCATACTATCCATCTCAATT
Source organism: Erythroxylum domingense (assembly GCA_025594535.1). Lineage (NCBI taxonomy): Eukaryota > Viridiplantae > Streptophyta > Magnoliopsida > Malpighiales > Erythroxylaceae > Erythroxylum > Erythroxylum domingense. Next base: position 37,495,663 of record JANQBM010000222.1, read on the forward strand.
TTATACATAAATAAAAATCAAAACGAAAAGGAAATAATGACTTAGAATCGTCGAAGGAAGCCAGCGCCGTCAGGAAACCTCCTGATCTGGGAAGCACGTCGAGTCAGCTTCGTCTTCCTTTTCTTCCTCTTCCTTCTTCTTCTTTCTCTCTCTCAGTGTTCTTTCTTTAAGGTTTCAAGTGTGGTTGATGCCAAAAGCTCCTTTGTGCTCCTCTTAATGTTCTTTAAATAGTCTTTTATGTTTTAGGTAATCCTATGGTCTTTTAGGGTCCAAAAGGTCTAAAAAGTCCCTAGAAACATGAAGTTCATAAATGATTGCATATTTTCCCGACACAGTCCACAATCGTGGCCCACATTTAAGCCTTCTTCCATGATTGGGTCATTGTTTCTGCCCGAGTATCTTCCAAAACTCCTCCGTTCTTTGATATTGACCCTAAAATACTAACAAACACATTACGGTACCTCAAAAATATAATATTTAAGCTCAAAAGCTTGTATTAACCCATAAAACACTTAAAACATAAATAATTAACAAACTAACAAAATTCTAACCTAAACACATACTAAATGATCAAATTAACAACTAAACACATATCAAAATATGTCCTAAAATATTATGCAATTTACACTTATCAAAAGGCTCTAGTATGAATATTGCCAAAAGTCTTGCACAAGAGATGTAGAGCCTACATTTCTAACTAGATGTTGTATTATTAGGAAAAGTCAATTTGACGAAATTGGCCACGATGAAGAAATACAATCAGCTGAGGATTCTTTCATAGTTAATTACTTTTTATTTGTTGCGGATATGGCAATTGCTTCATTAAAGAATAGATTTAAACAATTAACAACATTTGATAATATTTTCATATTCTTATTTGATTCAAAGAAGTTGAGGTCGTTGGATGATAATGAATAAAGAGAATGTTGCACTAATTTTACAACGAATTTTTCTTATGATAATGTGTCAGATGTGGATTTAGATGATCTTTTTTTTGAAGTAAAAGTATTGCAAATGACTTTGCCAAATGAGTTAATGTCATTAGTTGAAATTTTAGAATTTGTTAAAGCTGCAGATTGTTATCCAAATGTTTCAATTGCTTATTGAATTATAGTGACTATACCTATGACTGTAGCATCAACTGAAAGAAGTTTTTCAAAGTTAAAATTATTGAAAATCTATTTGAGGTCATTAATGTCACAAGAAAGATTAAATGGTTTAGCTATGTTATATATCGAGAATGATATCTTGGATAATATTGGTCTTAATAATATTATTAATGATTTTGCATTTAGAAATGCACGGAGAAATCGTTTTTCATAAATCATAATCATCTGTGTATTTGTTAGTGCAATCCTCTTAGTGTTTTATAGTTTAATATTATTGTTCAATTATTACTATTGCTATTTTGTTGTTACTATTACTATTTTTAGTGATTTTATTATTACTGACATTTGCAAGATATTACTAGATGATATTATGATCATTTAATATTTGGTTAAATGTGTAGACTTATAAATTGAGTCACTTATGTTTCATATAAACATGTTTTGGTTGAATATGTAGAGTTCTAAATTGAGTCACTTATGTTTCATACAAGCATTTAAACTTTAAGTTTACATGTTTATATATTGTCGATTTATTACAACCTTTTTTTTTACTTCCTTCAGGGCCTATAAAATGATAAGAGCGGCCCTGCTACTTACATTCCTCCTTTAGCTTCCATTATAACTCATCCTTCCTCCTCTTTTAAATCTCCACCTATCCTATCTACACCCTTTCTTACTCGTCTAGCTTCGTCACCTTTAACTACTCCTTCAACTCTCCTTAAAGCTTGAAACATTGTGGTTAGTGATGGAGATCCTACAATCAAACTCAAATTTATTCCAAAAATAGAACATCTTCCATGATCTCCCCTCCTCTTCGAGTTCTACAAGTAGGAGTAACTAAATGGAATACCACCTTAGTGGGTGTCTTCATAGACAAAAGGCTCCCTACCCTTCTATTAAATCTTGAGTTGAAGCCATCTGGACAAAGAATGGGTTAGAGTATGTGTTAATCACAAAAGGAAGACTACTTTCTTTTTAAATTTAGAGACACAATTGATATGAATTTGGTGTTGGATTTAATTTCTTGGCATTTAAGAGGAAACCTAACATTCCTTAAGAAGTGGAAGATAGGTATGTCTCTAGATAAGTCATCATTAAGCTTTATTCCTCAATAAATATGTTCTCATGACATTCCATTAGAGTATTGAACAATATTAGGTTGAATTACATATCAAGTTCTATTAGAAAACCTCTCAAATTGGATGAATAAACTGTTGGAATGAGAATAAAAAGATTTGAAAAAAAATGTGTGGAAGTAAAGAGATATGTTCAACTTCCGAATTCTTTGATAATGCACAAACTTAGTAAAGATGGAACCTTTTATCGATAAAAATAACTCTTTTCTATTCTTAAAAACCTAGTCAACCTGTTGTCCAAAAAATATACCAAAAAATAACATCCCCTCCTCTTGTTTGAATACCTTAGACTTAATTCCAAAATTTTCTATAATCATAAAGCTTAAAGCCCACTTACTACCCCTACTAATAGTATGTGACCTCAAATTTATATAACATATGCCTGATTTCCTAAAGAATCCAGCATCAATTAATCTTCCCCAAACTAATCCTAGACTACTAAAAAATATACCAAAGGAACCATCATCATTAAATTCTTCCTTTCAAACTAGAAAAGTCCAAATTTCATAACCAATCAACACCTTTTATGAAGTCAATCTTATCTTTTAAAAGGAATTAAGTTTATCAACCTTAAGCACTCCTTCTTCACCTTTAGAGTCTAGTAATGAAGACTCTGGGTTAGCTATAAATGATGATAACATTACTTAAGGGCTCCAACACATCAGAAATTATAAGAAAAGAATCCATAATATACAAATATCTAGAAGGAAATCTAGTGGAAAATAAAAATGCAAGGGCTCGATAAGTCCTCCACAACAATGCTTATATCATAGAATGCTAGGGGCTTAAATAGCCCATAAAAGTAGCAAGCAGTGAATGATTTTATGAAGGAAAGAAATCCCTTTTTGATTGGCTTCCTAGAAACTAAAATCAAATAGGCAACTCTATATAATGGATTATAATTTTTAGGTTCCAAATGGAAAAAATTTTCTAATTATGTTTCACACAAGTTAGGGAAAATCATTATTACATTAGAAACTACACTATTCTAAACTATTAAAACTAATTAAACGTATCAATTCATCTATTCAGAGGTGTTTTCATTCCCTAATCAAGAGAAATTTTAAGTTACTTTTGTTTATGTAACTAATCACTCATTCTAAAGAAGTATCCTATAGAAGGAAGTAGAAAAATTAGAAAGAAAAAAAAACAATGATCCATGGATTATTTTAAGGGACTTTAATTTTATATTTAACTTATATGAGGCCAAAGAACTAAGTTATAAAATAGGGAAAGTTGATGAAGAATTTAAATATTTTTTAAACAATTATGCCTTAATGGATTTTAATTTTAGAGGGAAACTATTTACTAGGTCTAACAAACAAGAGGGACAATATCACACAAGGAAAAAATAAGACAGGGTGGTAAATTCATTATGGAAGGTAAAGTTTTAAAATAGTTTAAAGTTCTTCAATAACCCTGGAATTTCATATCACTTTCCACTGGAGGTAAGAATGGATCCTAATGCATGGAGAGATAAAACTTCATTTAGATTCTTCAATCACCTCTCACAAATGGAGGGTTATGACAATTTAATAACGAAAGGATTAAATAGCCATGTGGAAGATTTTAGTTCTTACAAACTTATCACCAGAATGAAGATAATTAAGAAGGAATTGAAGAAGCTCCATAAGGAACAATTTAAATCAGATTTGCTTAAGTAGATGGAGAAATAAAGGATTGAACTCAATGATTTCCAAACTTGATTATATGGGAATCCATTGAATGTGGTTTTGAAGAAAAAGAATAAAATATTCCTAGAATCCTACCTTTCAGCTCTAGAAGCTCATACTTCTCTTATAAGACAAAAGGATAAGATTACCTAGCTAAAGGATGGATACGATAATATTTCAATCTTCTGTAGATGTATTTAGAGTAGAAGAAATTCCAATAAAATTTTAGTAATCTAGGATTCCTGTGGCTTACCTTGCTTTGACCAAAACAAACTAAAGGAATTATCTTCCAATCATTTCAAAGCCTTATTAGGATTAGAGTCTACCTCTACTAGTGCTTATTCTATACTCTCTACATTCATCACTCTAAACCTTAACATGTCCTAAATAACTAATTTAATTAAACTTGTCACCAACCTTGAAATAATAAAAAACGCTCTCTTCATCTTCAGCCCTAATAAAACTCTAGGACTAGACAGAATGATTGTTTATTTTCTAATAGTCTTATAATTTATTAGAGTCCTAAATCTATAACCTAGCCAAAGAGTTCTTTAACTCAAGCATCCTTCTTAAAGAATTAAAAAAATCATTTGTTTAGTGTCAAAAGTAGCCAACTGCTCCTTCTTCTAAGACTTTAAACCAATTTCTTTTTGCAATATTCAATATAAGATAATCTCCAAAATCCTGGCCTCCAGATTAAATCCTCCTGTGAATGCGCTAATTAATATTTCTTATTTTGGTTTCATTATAGGTAGTATCATTAGAGACAATTTATTAATAGCTCAAGAAATTTTCAAGGAATACCACTCCAAAAAGTTCACTAAAGACTGCTCAATGAAAATTGATTTCTCTAAAGTTTTTGACAATCTTAATTTGAATTTATAGTTCATTCCTTACAGGTTTATGGGTTACCCTCAATGTTCATCAAATAGGTGTCCCAATGTATATCAACTACTTCATTCAGTATCCTAGTAAATGGGGAAGCAACTCAGGTGTTTAAAGGCGTAAAATGAGTTAGACAAGGGGATCCTTTATCTCCCTACTTGTTTGCTCTAACTATAAAGGTACTCACAAGAATGACCTTTTTTAGCATTTCTCAAGGAAATCTATTTAGACACCACTACAAATGTAGGAAAACTAAGCTATTCAATCCTTGTTGTACTGATGATCTATTATTATTTTATGGAGGTAAAACAATTCTATTAAATTGCTTACAATAATTTGAGAAGATGTCAGGCGTTTTAATTAATAGGAGAAAAATTTAGATATTCATTTCAATAATCCCTTATTCATTGAAACAAGCTTTTCTACAAAGCTTAAGTTTCTAATTTTCCAAAACTCCATTCAAATATCTTAGATCCCTATCACTTTTAAAAGATTATGATATAATGATTGCAAATCACTCATTGATGTTGTTAAGAATAAGACTTCTAGTTGGTTATCCAAGTATTTATCTTATACATAAAGGATCCAACTAATAAATTTAGTACTCAATAGCATGCATCTGTATTGGATTTCTCATATAGCTCTTCCTATAAAGATAATCAAAGATATTGAAAGAATATTCAGAAACTTCCTCTAAAGTGGTTTAAGATACAACAAAGGCATTCCTAAAGTTAAATGGGAGGATGTTTTTCTTCCCAAAATTCAAGGAGGGTTAAGGATCAAATCTAAAATGGCCTCAAACAAAGCCCTAATGAAAAAAAGGATATACAACTTATTCAGTGACAAAGAATCTCTTTGGGTGAAGTGGATCAAAAAGGAATATATAGGAGGAATCAAATTTTGGACCATGAAGCCTAATTCCATATCCCTTATATCTACTAACCCTAAGATGAAGAGAGGCGATGGCCAAAGAAATGAACCATTTCATATGCAATAAAGAGCAAACTAATATTTGGTTTGATAGTTAGATAAAATTGGAGCCTATTTATCTATAACCTGAATTCCACTCTATACAATACACTCTTCCTTATAATGCAAGAGTCAAAGAAATGATAAAGGACAATGAATGGAAATGCCCTTAAAAAAGAGTGACATATCTTTCCAAAATACATCCCTAATCAATTTAAAGGAAATAGAATCATTTGGCCTAGAGATGCTTCCCACGTATTCACAACAACCTTATAAGCAACTATCTTTTCCTATAATTCTCAAGTTTAGTGGTATAAGCTAGTGTTATTCCAAAATAATGTTCCTAAGCTCTCTATTGTACTATCACCAACTATAAGGAACCATCTACTAACACTGGATAGGATGTCTTAAAATGGCTTAGCATTCTGTGCTTTATGCCAGTCACATCCTAAAATAAGAGATCATCTCTTTTCTTGTGGTTACTCTTCCAGCATATGAAAAACTTATTGTCTATGTTTAATTTGTAATATCATGCCACAATTATAGAAGAAATGGTAAGGTGGCATTAAGCTAGAAATTCAGTAATAATAATGACTATACGGTGTTCAAAATGAGTATAAGCTACGTGATGTACGAACTACAGAAGGAAAGGAACCTAAGAACATTTCATTAAAAAAACAAGAAATCTAGGAACTTAACAGGTATGTATCACAACATGAGAGAACTGATAAAGATTAAAAAGTTACACCAAGTTATAATATTATAAGTAGATTGTAATATGCTCTTAATTAACTCGTAAAGAAGATATCCAAATTCAATATAAAGCAACAAATTAAATATAAGATAATTACATATTGAAGGCTTAAGTAATGAAAAGGATCGATAGGGACCTGGAGGTCAAAAAGTCGATGAGAAAAGATAGGAAAATTAAGAAGAAAAACATTACCCAAAGCCCTATATTCCACCAAAAGGATATGAAGTTATTAACGGCTATTGAGCAAGAGGAAACTAAGAAAAATTAGAAGGGACTAAATTGAAAAATAAAAGGAAACTCACCCAAATAGGTAGGATTTATGATGAAAACAGGATGGTGAGAAGTGATGACATAACTCATGATAGTGTTTGTTTTAGTAAATCTAAAATCTTTTAAAAACAAAAGCAAATGTTGATAGAGAGAAAAATAAACAAAAATTAACAAGACTAGGAGATATATAATAAGTTTGAGGCTTGAGTGGCTAAAAACTAGACAACACACCATTTTCTAAGAAAGACTCGTGTAACTAAAGCAACATGTCCATTTTTTATTTAACTTATATATAGTAGCTCTTTTGGGACTTGAATATGCATATGTATTGAGATATTATTAAGGTAGTTTTCTACCTTACATGAAAATATAACAATTTTAATTTCCAAAAAAAATAAAAGAATTTGCTACAATAATATAAGCTATTTCCTTTTGTTAGTTAGTTAGCAATACAGAGCCTTGGAACTTAAGTAAACTCTAAGTACGTAGTTGATGACAACTTAATCTTATAAAAAAACAATTATTACTATATTTACTAATATTTCTCAGTCCTCACTAGTAATGCTAACTTTCAAAATCTTTTTAATGATTTCTGATTAATATTTACATGTTAAATGTTCATTAAAATCTATACTCATATATGAATATTGTTTTAAATAGATAAGCATATTCCTTTAGTGGGGGGTTTTAATCTAATATGAAGCAATATACAAACAAAGAGGTCTAATCCAGTACTAAGTGAAGAAATGATTCAGGTTAAAGGAATAGGTTCATTAAGAAGTGATGATTGGAATCAATTCAATAAGACTATATCAAGGGACGAAGTAGAGCCTCTCATTTAAAGAGACACATAGAGTTGCATAATAGAAAAAATATCATATTCAAAGGTCAAACATTTTTGGATCCAAACTTTATGAGAGTGAAGAATGAAATGAATACCACAAGTTATGATAACAACAAATCTTTGGTAGCTAAAATGATCATCAGTGATGAACATCCACTCAATATTATCAATACAAAGACTTTAGGATGTTGCTTACCTTACTCTAACTAACCTTCAAGATCCTAACTTAGAATACTATAAAGAAAGATATTTTCAAGATTTACAATGATTAAAATAAAGAAATATTTAAGACGTTAGTGACTATTCATGGATGGGTAGCCATCACATCATATATATGGATAACTAAAAACCAAAAGAAGGGCTATCTAGTGGTGACACACTTCATTGTCAATGACTAAACTCTATGCGTTGGACTACTGAGGTAATTTATATTCTTTAATATTATTATCATTTATTTATTGATTATAATGTAATTAATGTTTGTTCATATTTTTAAATAATTGGTTTATTTATATGCCAACACCAAAAGTGAGTGAAAGGTTAACAATTGTGTTGGTGGATTTCTTAATGGATCGGAACATCGATACATAACCATAACTCTAGATAACAGTAGTACAAATGATGCAATGATATAAAAGTTGAAGAAAAGTTACAGGTTGGGAGCTTATTGATTGGTTGGAGGTTATTTCATGTGTATTGTTTTGTATAAATCGTGAATTTGATAATGAATAATAGGTTAGAGGTGATAAAGGAAGTGATAGAGTCAATCTGAAATAATATAGTGGATTAAAGTACAACACCCAAAAAAGTGGAAATTTTTCAAAAAATTACACGATGATTATGAATTTCATGCACGAAGAAGTTGGTTTTAGATTATCTTACCATATGGAATTCAACATTCAAGATGTTGGAGTTAGTAACCAAGTATGTTGAGGTGTTTAGGAGGCTAAGATAAAGAAATTCTTAGTATACTTGTATATTGATAGAAAAGCAATGGGAGATGGCTAAAACACATTGTGTGAAGTTAGAAATATTTTATAATGCTACTAAGTAGTTCTCAAGAATAAAATATCCAACTTCACACATTTGCTTTATTAGTATGTATGACATCAAAAGGGTTTATTTTGTTGGATATTTGATTTCAATTAGGTGCTTTGGGTTATCATAGAGCATATAATGGAGAAGAATAATTCTTATTATTATATGGTCTAATAAGCTATGACATTGATTTTTTTGTTGGACCTGAGATATAAGATGGAGGGGTTTATTATTATTATCAAAAGTTGTATGGTGGTTAGCCTTAATGACATGTTAATATCATTAAAAAAATTTGGTATAAGTTTTTTCTAATGGTTATCAACCAAGATTGAACAAATATTAGGATTATAATAGTTCAGCTTTAGCTTCAATTTATAAGACAGGTGTGCATAAAGAATTTACACAATTCATCAACGAAAAAAAAACTAGGACTTCTTATAACAAGATGGACTTGGACAACAATTTAGAGGCAAATGTTGTGAGCAAAGTTGAAAACATGTTGTTCATTGTATTGTTGTGATGAAAGATATATGAAAGCACTTTTCAAATCATGCAAGCAATTGTGCGAGACCTTTTAGCAATTCATCTCCTATTTCTTTGGAATCTATTTATAGTACTAGCAGTTTAATAGTTTGTCTTCATAATGCTTGACTTTATCTTAATATTGTGGAAGCCCTTATATGTCCCAGAAGTTGTTTAGCTGGTAAAGATATTTCGGGTAAACTTTATTCTTTATGATAGTTTAGTTTTCTTTACCTTAATAATTTTAATAATCATATATTATATTCTTATATTGTCGTTTTTATATTGATACATGTAAGTATCATGTTATAAATATCCAATTAATACAATTGTTGCATAATTGAGTATGATTTACATAATAATGTTTCTACATATAGATGAAATGGTGCAAACTATTGATGATCTTGATTATAACAATTAGCTAGTCCCTTTCCTCTATTGTGGGTTTATTTTCTTTAATCTTTACTTCTTAATTTACTTTTTTTTTCATTTGATTACTTTGGTTTTTTTTTTAACAATTGAAGATATAAATCTTTATTTATATGATTTTATGCAAGTTAACAAAGAAAACTATATATTATTGTCTCTATTCATTAGCTCAACTTCAATCTTAATTCTTCAATTCTAATTGATAATTCCTTTTTTATTTTTTTCATTTGGATAATATTAGCAATATAATACTCTTTTGTTTTGATAATAAAATAATTTTCATAATAGTATCGTGATACTTTTTACATAGGCAAACTCATGAATTGATATTATTTTGTCATGTTTTGAATGGACTAAGCATCATTTTATTTTTAGACTTAAATAAGAGAAAAATGATTAGTAAAAAAGATAATAGTTTAACGTGACATTATTTTTGAAATTTTAAGTTAGATTTTAATTATTTTTTGTTAAAAGCAAGACATTGGACTTAGCATTATTAATTTATTGAAAATTAAAATAAATATGGATTTTTAATTACAGATCTCATAATTTAATAAAAATGAGCAATTTAGAATAAGATTATATGAAAAAATTGAACTTAAGGCCTATAATATTACATTTTGTTAGAACAAATTAACGAGATACAAAACATTTTTTATATAAAATTAAACAAATTAACTTTTTTTATAAAAATAAAAATTTGTTTTCTTTTAACAAATTTATTTTCTAACAAATATGATACATTTTTATTGTATATTTGAAATTTATATGAAGAAATTCATAATATATCTAAAATAATTAGTTATGGTGTCCGTATTATTCATAAATTTTTTTAAAACAAGTAAAATTCGTGCTACAAATTATCCATTTCAATTATTTGAAATTTTGGTGAAATTTTTATTAAAAATCATTTAATTTTTAAATAAAAAATAAGTCTAGTGTGAGCTCAATGAGGCTTCTGGTCTAGGCCACATATCACGAGCTCGAGCCTAACCCAACCTATTTTCAAACCTACTAATGACCTTGTAATAGTAGCAATTATTGGTCAAAGAAAGGATAAAAGTTTACGTACCACTTATATGTTAATAAGACTTTAAATGATGCCCATTTAAATTACATAACTACCAAAAAAATTAATAACTTTTTATTTTCTTTTGCTCTTGACAAGTGCAAGTTAATCTTATGGGTTAAAAGGTAATTATCTACACAAACTATGCAACTATCAAGTTAGATACAAAGTTAAACTTAATTTGTTGGATATTATTGTTACAACAATTAACGTTGAAATTAAAGATAAAAAGGGATCAGACAATGTGGTCATTGATCGTTTATCTTGATTAGAGAGATCGATGAGTACAAAAGTTGTTTCCATAAAAGAAAGCTTTCTAGATTAGTACTTGTAGTTGTTCCTTAGTATGCAAATTTTATGAACTACTTGATTCAAGGGTGTCTTCCATCTTATTTAAGTTATCATTAAAGGAAAAAGTTTATGTGGTTTATAAAACATTATTTCTAAGTAGAACAACTACAGTTTAAACATTATACAAATGAAATAATTAGGTGATATATGCCTTATGAAGAAATTAAAGACATCCTTGATAATTTCCATTCTATAGAGTGTGGTGGTCACTTTAGTACATCTAAGACAAATACTAAGATATGTTGACGTAGTTTTTATTAACCTCTTATCTATCATGATCTAGATATTTTACTAGTACGTGTTAGATTCCATATGGTTGGTAGTATCTCCATAATTAATCAAATGCCTATGACTAATATTATAAAAGTTGCATTTAAGGCATTGATTTTATGGATATTATTTAACATTTAGGTATTGATTTTATAGGTCCACTTCATACTTCATTCAATAATCAATATATTTTGGCTATTGTTAAAAATATTTTTAAATGGGTTGAAGTTATAGTGCCTACATGTAGCACCACACTCCTATCAGACGTTTGCGTCCGTACGTCCATCAGACATTCGAGCATATGTCCGGTGTGTAACATCCCCTCACCTATGGGAAGGGTAAAATAGTAATTTGGAACGGGTTAGGAATGTATAAAATTGTTTTGCTATGTTCATGCATTCA
>JANQBM010000222.1:37507483-37535629 GCA_025594535.1 Erythroxylum domingense
GCAATGTGCTTGATATTTGAATTTGGTTGATTAATTGTGAAAAAGATGATGGAAGTGCATATGAAATATTTCATGTTTATGAAAGACATGTTTTGAAAATGTGCCATTTGGGCAATATGTTTACAAGTTATGAAATGCATATTATATGGGTTTGGTTTGGTCTGGTCCCTTAAGTATGTCAAGTCCACTTTGATTAAAGGCTTCTCCCACCTGCCCGCTAATGACATAGAGCTCCTTCACGGACTCCCATAAGTTCACGGCTACGTAAAACCATTTTGTGGAAATGCGATAGTACGTTCTATTCATGGCTACATAGGACCCTTATGGGAAATGTGTAGTATGTTCTGTTTTAGACCTACCCAAACCATTTTGATTTGTTTATGTGTTCATGATATGTTGACAAGATTGATGCACACATGATTTGGTTTATTGAGAATTTGGTTGAAAATTTAAGAACCATGTGATTTATGACTCAATAAGAATTTTCTGTGACAATGAACATTTTAAATTGTTTTGTTTGTTATTCATTATAAACTTGTTACCTACGAGCTTTTAAGCTCACCCCCTTTTCGTCCCATCTTCAGGTGAAGAAAATGAGATCAAGTGAAAGAGAATCGAGGCATCACTCCAAAATTTGAATCTTTTGCGTTTTAAGCTAGATTTGTAACCACAAGATTTTAGTTGCATTTAGAGCAAATTACTGTTCACGTGTTTTTTTTGTATTTTGGGTATTTTGAGATATTGATGTATTGTGGCTGGAAATGCCCACTAAAGCTTTGTAAAAACTCTTATATTTTGGTGTTAATGAAGTATGTTTGTATTTTGCCGATGGTATGTCAATTTTGTTCATTGCATTTTTCAAGTTTTCCATAAGGGTGAGAATTTGTGTTTTGGCTTCGAGGGAAATACTGTATTCATTTATGGTGAATTGGATAAAGTTGCCTTCTTAGAACTTGTATATTATTTTTCTAGCTTTCCAATGATATATAGTATGAAATTTTTGGACATCGAAGTTGAGAGATATGATTATTAGAAGTTTGGGATGTTGCCTAGGATGGACTTTCGGGACAGCTGCTTTGGTTTGAACTTTTGACCCATTTGCAGGAAAATTTTGTTTTTGATCTTCATGGATGTTGTAGATCTAGAAGTCTTCTTTCGAACGGTCTTTGAATGGCCTTAATCCGATACTTTTAGTGAAAGTTATGCCTTTTTTTCTAACACAGATCTGAGGAAGAAAAGCAAAGGAGGAAGAAGTAAGTCGCGATCGCGACTAGTTGCAATCGCGACTTTGTTGGTATTCCCAGACCTGAACACCTCTCACTCTTTTGATCATAACTTTGTCGTCTGACCTCCAAATGACTTGATTTTTGAAGAATTAGATTCCTAACACATTAATATATCTCCTCACAAAAATTTATAGCTTTTGGTATTAATTTGAAAAATATTGATTGAATCAAATTGAGGGGATCGGTTGGAAGAGTGTGAGTTGGATATTTTTACTGAACATGCTTCAGTATTTTGATGATATCTTGATCTGTGGAGCTCAAAATGAGATGATTATTGTTTATAAATAAGATAGAGACATATGTCTACAAATTATCAGAGGAATTGAATTTTAATTCAGTCCCTAAGACTTCCAATTTATGGATTGAAGTTGGGTATAGTGTACTGTTTCAGTTCAAAAATAGTCCGAAAATGTTTGGACTATAACTTTCAGATTTTTGAAAAAAATTGAATGATTTTGGTGTCATTAGAGACTTAAGACAATGGGGAATAAATGTTCTGAAGAGGTCCAATTGAAACTCCAATTTAAGTTTTCACAAAATCTATTCGAAAATAGGAAAAATGAGTTCTTTTTGATGATTGTCCGGTGTGGGTGCTCCACCCTTATGGGTTGCGCGTCCAAATGTCACTTGGGATGTTGGGAACGTGACTCACAAGGGCGGGGTCCCAATAGTTGTTATGTGCCTAATGTAGTTCCGAGTCGTGACACATTGTCTATAAATGTGACACATCATTCATCCTTTTTTATCTAAGAGTTACAAATTTGGATATGCCTTGAATATCAACTATCTACATACCATTTTTCCTTTTTTATATACTTAAAAAGCAAGGCAACCAATATTTCTTAGGTAACCAAAAAAGCTAAGATCATTGATTTGTAATATGTTTTGTTCTTTTCAACCCATTTTCTTAAGGTTTTATTTATCACTCTTTGTTTGAAGAAATAAAATTATTAATATGCCTAAATTTACCACAAAAAATATATACCATATTATATAAGTAGTAGTGTTAGTTTCATGATAGTGAAACTTATGATTTTCATTAATAAATGCATTCTTAAATGTTATTTGGATATTATAAGGACTGAGTGCTCTTTTTAGGTAGTAATAATGAGACATGTTCCTTTGATTGTGTTGATACTTTTAAGGGATGTAAACATATGTTATGGTATTATGCTTGGTATGAAACCTATTATAAGTGGAAGCTTAAAGCTTGCTTTTGTGACTATTTACTTTAAGTCTAGATTAGGGAACTATTCATAAAATTGAAGGACTTCTTTTTAGTCCAGAATTTGTATATGAATGTTTAGATGAAATTGTACCATGCTTAGTTATGATCTTAGACTCTATATGTTTTTTGTTGACAAATGTATTTTTGGTGTTGGAATCACTCTCAAAAGTTACCTAATATTATGCATATTTTTAAAATTATTTTGAGCTCCAAACATACTTTCTTATTTTCATTTCAATTAGTGAATTTGGAAAAAGACTCTATGAAAATTTTGACCTTCTTGAATGTCTCATTATTAATCTTTAATGCTTTTCAGTTTTCATTATCTATAATAATCACACTCTTGGATGCTTTGAAACTATATAGTTTTCTTTTTATCTTTTTATTTTCATACATACATTCATTTAAAAGTTTTTAAGTTTCTTAAAGTGTGGAAGAATAGATTCATCCTTTTCATGCTCATAATTTTTCAGACTTTCAACTAGTTCATGTTAAGTTAATTAACAATATTATCACAACTAGAGCTTGAAAGTACCATATTATTATTAATTTCCATAAAGTATATATGGTTGTTTCTCCTTCGAATGTTCACTTTTAGAGTCATTTGTGTCATTTTAATTTGATGCTTTAAGAGCCTACTTATTTTTTAAAAGTTTTTAAGTTTCTTCAAGTATGGAAGATGGATTCTTTCTTTTCATGCTCATAATTTTTCAGGCTTTCAACTAGTTCATTTTGAGTTAATTCAACATTATTATCACAATTAGAGCTTGAAACTATCATATTATTATTAATTTCCATAAATTTTATATGGGTAGTTTCCCCTTTGAATGTTCACTTTTGGAGTCACTTGTTTTATCTTAAGTTGATGCTTTAAAAGCCTTCTTCTTATTATTGTTCCTTATTTACTTCTTGTCATTTCTTTTATCCTTTTTTAGAAGAGAACATTAGGACTTCATATGGATACTTTTTCTACATTCAAAACAAATAATGTTGGAATATTTGTACTTTGAATCGATCTTACCTTCATTTAATTATTCTCTTTTAGAGAAGTTCTTTTTCTTTAAGAATTTATTGAATTTACTAGTGATAAGAGCAATGTTTTCAACTTCACTTCCACTTGAGGAGGTGTCATCTTCCTCACTTGATTACTTCCTTAAGGCTTCAAATGCTAGGTTCTTTTTCCTTGAAGTTATCTCTTCTTATTTCTCTTTAAGCCTCATATCATAGGTAAAGAAAGATTTAATTATCTTTTCTAATGTTAGCATCATTAAGTCCTTGGATTTTTGGATGGCTATCACCTTGGCTTCTTATGTCTTAGGAAGTGACCTAAGCAACTTTATCAAAATCTTAACATTAGATTATATCTTTTTAAGATATTTAAGAGTATTAATACTATCAACAAATCTTTTATACATGCTAGATATATTCTCATCATCCTTCATTTAGAATAATTTGTATTAATAGGTTAATATGCTTAATTTACTTCTTTAACTTGATTAGTACTCTCGTGTAAGACTTCAAGTGTGTGTTAAATTTTATAAGCATATTCACATATGGATACCTTATTGAATTCATTCCTACCTAGTGCACAAAATTGTATATAAATGACTATGATATCTAAATATATAAGTATTTTATCTTAAGGATCTCGTTCTTCCTTTAGTTTACAAACCTTTTTATCATCTACGATTTTCATAGAAGTGAATAAACCATTGCCCACAATTTTTTTCCCAATAAGATAGTCATTATCATTAAGGAGAGTAACTCTACTAATATTTTGTTCCTTTTGGTTAGATGATGATGCACCTAAGCGAAAATATCATATGCCTAATATGATCTTTACTCTAAAATTTTATTTGAAATATCATCAAAGACACTCACTCTGATACCACTTAATGATTCCTAATGGGACCTAAGAGGTGAATTAGGTGTTGGTGAATTTGGTAACTATTTTCTATTTAATGGATACAACTTAAAAAATATCATTATATGATGATACAAAGCGACAATTTAATATAATTCAATTAGATAATGAAAAAGTAATTTAGAGAATGTAAGGAAGAAGAAATGCAAGCTAATTTTATATTGGCTTAATATATAACTCTTATTTATGCACATTCTGAGACACTACTTAGAATTCCACGAAGACTCTTCTTTAAATAAGGTGAAGATTAACCTTATTATCATTCGTATTTGTTTTTCTAATGAAGAGTAGCCTTTAATACAATCTTCTTTCAAGATGAAGAGTAACGATAACTCATAAATGAAATTTACTACTAAAAAAACATTGATTTGCACGTTAATACTTTAAAGGCTCAAAAACTTCATAATGCAATAATGAATTCTCATAAAATCTTTGAAAACTCTTTAAAATGTGCTTATATAACACCCAAATATTTTTTCATGAAAAAATCAATGAAAATATGTATTATAACATTATAGCCACAAGAACCATTATAGTACATTGGTCAATCATTATTGCATAATGGTAGAACAATATGCATTAACAAAAAAAGTAGTCACTGTAAATATTAGTTGATCACTGCATCATATTGGTTAACCATCATAGAACATTGGACCAATGTGTCACTAATGTTGCTACAAAGTTTTGACTCACATTTTTGATAATTTTTATATGCATTGATTGACCTCTAACTTATATTAGTAGACTAATATGACTAATTTTTTTCAAAAATTTTAAATTAGCAAACTTAAATTTTTAATATTTTAAAAATATGACCCAAAGAATATTCTAAATATCAAAAAAATTCTTTGTATTTAAAACTTTAATTCCTCTTAATGATTAAAAAATTTACGTAATGAGTTAAAATGATGATATACTTATGTATAGTGAGCCTTCAAGTATCAAAACAACTACGTATGAAGTAAAATAATTATTAAATTTTTATTTACAACCTTATTCTGCCTTAATTTTCCTTGGTCTTGGTTTTGTTACTTGAATGAATTCAATTCCATCTTTTCTTTATTTTCTTCATAAGATTATTCTTGATTTCTACATGAATAAAATATATTTCACATTGCTTTCATAAAAAAGTCATTAGTAGTACTCATATTTTGTTATCATTAAAATTTAGATTGGAATATCTCTTGGTTCAATGATACTATAATGATAAATATGCATATATGTAAAAATTCTGTAAGTTGAAGGAAAAGCATGCAAATTTCGCTACCGAGGAGAAAGAAAAGACTGAACATGAAAACCTATTTCTTACATGTTCTACTATAAATTCATATGTTTCAAATGTTTAAGGTATGGATAATGGGCAACAATATGAAAACAAACTTAGAACCATTCGATAACTTAGACAATCTTATTATAATAAGTGAAGATAGGATAAAACATAATATGTGCAACACAAGGAGGAGTTATAAAAGTGAAATTTGGTAATTCAAAATTCACCAAAGATGTCATATATATACCTAATCTAGATTAGAGATGCCATATATGTACCTGATCTAGATTCTAACTTATTGAGTGTGAGGTAATTTCTACAAGAAGGGTACTCACTTATTTTTTAGGACTTATCATTTAATTTCTTTTTAGATAAACTAAAGCAATAAATGATGTTTAAAGTTCTAGTGGCTAAGAAACATGTTTCCTATTTCTTAAGTGATGAAAATCAAGAGTTGGCAGCCTCTATGGAAAATGACACTTAGTTATAACTTCAAAGCAGGATGATATAAGTTTATTTGATCAAACACAAATTAGAAGTACTATCCATTTTCAAGAAATTCAAATTTCTTGCTGAAAAGCAAATTAAGTTTTAATTAAATATTTTGTTAATAGATCATGGAGATGAATTCTTATCCCAAGAAATTTAAAAATTTTATGAAAATTATAGCATTTAAAGACATTTGACAACACGTTATGCACTTTTAAAAAATAGGGTGATAGAGAAGAAGAGTAAAAGTCATGTAGAAATGAAAAAAGGTATGCTAAAATCATAAACTCTTCCTAAATATCGATAGGCTAAAGTTTTATACACAATAGCCTACATTTTGAATCAGAGCCCTATATCAATATTGCACCACTAAACTTTATTGATGCTTGATATAATCAAAGCTGGAGGACTATATAAAATCTTTTCATGAGAAAGGAATGATTATGGAGTAAGATTAAAAAAATTTAAGCTCTTTAGCATCTTTTGAAAATCCATCTAGACCTTTAAGTTCTACCATATTGCTTACAAATTCCTTTAGTCTAGCACATTGCATCATCAAACAAATCCTTTACACCTCTATATATGTAGCACCCCACTCCCATCTGACATATGCTTGTTCGTCCATAAGACATTTGAACACATGCCCAGTGGAAGCAATGCGTTAGAGCAGTCGCATTTACTTATATATCATGGCATCATAATTAAAAACACGAATAACCCAATATCTAAAACTCAATTCCACATTTCATTTCATAAAACATAATTTACATTATAGTATTACACTACATGATCCATTTATATATATATATATACAACATCAAAAACTATAAGAGTCCACTACTTTTTTACACATTCTATATGAAAGAGAAATTACACAAAAATTCTATTTAGAACCTTCAGTCTCAGCTGAATGACCTTTGAGCCATTTCTTGAGTCCAAAATGTAGTACTAGACTTATTCTAAATCGTCTTCGTAACTAAGTCTCCTCTCTCGTACCTGAAAAGCCACGTTGCAATTTTGATGAGTTTTGTGAACTCAATGAGCAAGCCATCATCAATGTTCTCACTCATATCATATAACACAACAGTTCATAGACAACTCATATAATCACATAATACTCATCACTTCACTAATCATCATGTTGAATAAAATACAATTTATATTCACTTAATTAACTTTTCACATTTAAAACAGTTCAGAAAATTCATTTCAATCATTTAAAACATACATATCAAATGTATATGTAATGCACATGTAAATCACATTCAATTATTATGTTGTTGTGACCAAGTGCCTTTTTAACTGTCCCGTATTTGTTATGAATAATGGGCTTATTGATAACTTTTCCATATCTATTAGGGATACCAGACTCATTTTACATAGTGAGCCTAAGGCTCTTACTACATTTTTTGAGCTTTAAGCTTTTTTTCATTAGTGACTCTGATCACAACTGCCTTTATCTGATTATGCATATTATGTATGAAATGCATCAAATCACATATATTTAATCAATCACTTTTATTCATTTACACATTCACTTTCAAATTTTCATCGGACCTAGGTCCAACATTCAACAATTATGTTGAGTACACTTATTTATGTCAGATTCATATATAATGAGTACTTCTAATGTGATTCTTATGCATCAAACGTCTCGGACTATCAATGTCCAGAATTAACACATTCACATCAATAATAATTCAATAATTGACATCCAAGCAAAGATAAACAATCTTAGTGAGAATATCTAGGTTACTCATAGCATGCTCCAGATAGCTATTGCCTCGATGCCCTGACAATCTCTAGATGTTGTCACTTTATTTGTGCTTCTATATCATGCAACACATACACATTTACACATTACTAATTTTCACAATCGCATTAATACTCAATCACACACACACACAAGCACACACGCACACACACACATATATATATATACTCAATTTGACTATTCCGGGTATATTTCCTTAATTCACATCTCATAATCATTTATCCTTCAAAACTTATATATGTCTAATTTGAACTTAGGCTTACACCTCAATTATACAAGATTATTATAAGTTCATCACTCAATCATTCACTAAGGGTTATTCTAGCATTATAAGAACACATAATATCTAAATTCTCATTCATCTTTACTCAATACACATCATTCATCTACTTTGAGTCTCATTAGTGTTCATAATATCACTTTCATTCCCATAACATCTCTAAATTTCCAGATTTGAATTCTTGATGTATAACAATCCATTTTTAAGTTATAACCTCAATTATACCCTAAACATATCACACTTTTAATCACTTAATCCATCATAAAATTAAGTTCGTTTCAATCTTAATTCAACCCTAAATGCAATATAGGAAAGTACCTAACCATTTGTTGTTTCAATCATCACCTAAAAGATAAGAATTCACGTAAATGACCTTTCCCACATTCGTGGATGACTTCCCATGATCGTTGGTTATGTTAACAGAACATTTCCAACACTTTCTTGCATTCCCACGATCGTGGATGCATTCCCACGATTGTGGGTTATGCAAATCCAAAAATCCTAGCAATTTATCTTCCAAATTTCCAGCTTTTTAATTCCCATAAGTTACATCCAAAACATCTTATGCTTAGTTCATCATTCCTAGCTTAATTCCTCATCATTTCCTTTTCATTCTCACCTCCATTTCAGTTCAATATCATTCATAAACAAATTATAATCTATGGTTGATCATAAATACAGAAAAAGAACATCAATGTATAGATATATTCATCAAATTTCTACACACATTCAACTCCATTATCACCCTCATTTTGTCTCTAACTATCATCCCAGTTCTTCTCTTTTCAAGACATTACACTTGCTTTTTCTTTAACTTCAAACTCATTATAGTTTATCTCTATAACAACCAATAAATCCATGTTTTTATAAATCCAAAATAGAACATATTTATATCATCCCTTTATAAAAATTTCTACATTCTTTCTATTTCATTATAATGATCATTCTATCTCAAAACATCTCTATAACAACTTATAATTTATTAATCATCATATACACAAAAACAAGACATGAATATTCTCATTTCTTTACCTACGTTTCAACATATATTCATCACCATTTTATGATCATTCAATTTCTATCTATCATCATAAAAATTGCTATAAAGAACAATGCTTTACACTTACTTATTTAACTTTAAGTTCTTCAAATAACCACTTAACCCTAGTTTCCAAGCTTTACACGATCATCAATCCTCCAAGTAGAATAGGCTAGGTTTTTAGTAGCAAGATGAAAAGGACAACATCTTGGAGTAGTAGTGTAAGATTTCGACAAAGATCAACATGAGAGGGTTAGGTTGAGTTTTGTGAGATGAAAAGATAAAAATGAATGAAGAAGATGAGAACAAGTGACAAAAGTAGAAATGAAAGATAAGGATGACGGTCTTTCAATGAACATTTAAGAAGCAAGGTTAAAAAGCTTGGTAGGTGTCATGACAAGTGTCATAAAACTTACCTTTTAATTAACAATACTAATATCTTCTAATATTATACCCTATATCTTTTAATCTCTAATCCATTTGTCTTTAAATTTTAAATCCAATTGTCTCCCAATTTTTTATGACAATTGTCATTAAATCCTAATACCACAAATCAATTATTTCTATTTCCATTTGACACATGTTTCTATTACCATAAATCAATTATCTTGCCACTTGGTATTTTTCCTAGTCCAAAAATTCTTAAAATTTCAGAAATTTCCCAAAATTTCACCAAAAATTATAAATCGATAATTATACTCACCAAATCAATTTTCAAGACAAAACTATTCACTATTCATATCATAATCATTTTTAAAAAATCATTTATACCTGAAAATGTCAAATGAGTGCATGAATAGTCATTGTAATGTGTGCAAAAGTCAAATTCACGTATGTGTATGCTAATATTATGCATGAGCATGAAATCCATTTCTTAATTTTCTCAATAATATCTCTTATGTACAATATTCTAGGGTTTTATCCCTTAGCATGGAAAAATGAGATACTACAATTCTCTTCCCTTAAGAAATTTCTTCCTCGAAATTCTTACCTGATTGTTTGAATAGATGGGGATATTGTTTCCTCATGTGGTCCTTTGTTTCCCATGTAGCTTCTTCACTCAAGTCATTCTTCCACAAGACTTTCACCAAAGGAATTACTCGATTTCTTAACTGTATATTCTGATATTCCATTATCTGTATCAGATCCTCAATATAACTCAGATTACTCGCAACTTCAACCTCATAGGCCAGTAATACATGAATCGAATTAGACTGATATCTTCTGAGCATACTCACATGGAACACATCGTGTATCTGAGACATCTCAATCGGTAAAGCTAATTTGTATGCCAATGGTCCAATTCTCTCGATGATCTCATAAGGACCAATATATCTAAGGCTGAGCTTACCCTTTTTATTGAACCTCAGCACTCCTTGTCAAGGCTATACTCTCAGAAACACTTTGTCTCCTACTCGATACTCCATGTCCCTCCAGTGCTGATCCACATAACTCTTTTGTCTATCTTGAGTTATTTTAATTCGACTACGGATTAGTTTCACTTTATCCACAATATCTTGTAACAGTTCTAGGCCTTCTACAATTCTTATACCCTTTTTATCTCAATACAGAGGTGAACGGCATTTTCTGCTATGTAACACCTCATACGGAGCCATTTCGATAATACTCTGATAATGGTTATTATATGTAAACTCAATCAGAGCTATATATTGATCCCATGCTCCTTGAAACTCCAATACACATGCCCTAAGCATATCCTCAGCAGTCTTAATTTTCCTCTCACTATGTCTATCTTTTTGAGGATGAAAACCAGTATTAAAGTTTAACTTCATACACATATCTATCTGTAAGGTTTTCCAGAATCTCAAAGTAAATCTGGGATCCCTGTCTGATAGAATGGACACTAGACCTTATGTAGTCTAACTACCTCATTCATAAATCTCCGAGCCAACTAATCCATCTTCATAATCTCGCTTACAGTTAAGAAATAGGCTGACTTTATTAATCAGTCTACCACAATCTATATAGCTTCATGTTGCCTCAGAGTTCTTGGCAATCTCATAATAAAATCTATTGTAATTTGCTCCCATTTCCACTCCGGTATAGGTAGGGAATCTTACTTATCAACCGGAGCATGATGCTCAGCCTTAACCATATAGTCAGCCACTTGCTTCTTCATCCCTAGCCACCAAAAATGCTATTTTAGAGTGTTATACATTTTGGTAGTACCAGGATGCATAGCATAAGCAACTATATGTGATTCCTTTAAATCCCTTTCCTCAGATCATCAATATCAGGCACACACAACCTCTACTTCAACCACAATGTCTCGTCTCTGCATTCAAACTCAGAATTCAATTTCATTATCAATTTCTCAATTAACTTCACTAACTCGGGATCTTTACTTTGAGCTTTTCTAATTCTGTCATGGAAAATTGGTCTTAGTTTTAGTGTGGCTATCAATGTCTCATTCTGCTCTAAATTCAATTCAACATTCAATGCTCTCAATTAAACTAAGCTCGGTAACCTCAATATTTGCACTTGAGCTATATTGCTATCTGATTTTCTACTCAAAGCATTAGCTACCATATTATCTTTTCCCAGATGATACTCAATCATGCAGTTATAATCTTTCAGTAATTCTATTCATCTCCTTTGTCTCATATTCAACTCTTTTTGTCTCAACAGATACTTTAAACTCTTATGATCAGTATATATTTGGAATGTCTCTCCATACAGATAGTGTCTCCATATCTTTAGAGTAAAAACCATTGCAACAAGCTCTAAATCATGTACTGGATAATTATTCTCGTGAGACCTTAATTGTGTCGATGTATACGATATCACTTTTCCATACTGTGTTAGTACACATCCCAATCTTTGATGCAAAGCATCACTATACACCACATAACCTCTAGATCCAGATGAAATAATCAAAATCAGTGTTGTAGTTAACCGATGTTTTTAGCTCCTTAAAACTCCTCTGACATTTATCATTCCATCTGAAAGGCACATTCTTCCTCAGAAATTTTGTCAAAAGGGTTGAGATCAGTCCTCGACAAACCTTTGGTAATATTTGTCTAATCCCAGGAAACTTCGGATCTTAAACACTTTCTTCAGAGTTTCCCACTTCATCACTACCTTTATCTTCTTTAGATCTACCTGTATGCCTTGTCTAGTTACTATATGACCTAGAAACATTACTTAATCAAGCCAAAATTCACATTTACTAAATTTGGCATATAACTGTTAAATCTACCTTAGTGAACACCTGAGCTCCCTGCAATTGATCAAGAAAATCATCAATTCTAGGCAACGGATACTTGTTCTTCACTATTACCTAATTTAGTTACCTGTAATCGATACACAGTCTCAGAGTCCCATCTTTCTTCTTCACAAAAAAAACTGGGGCTCCCCATGGTGATACACTGAGTCTGATGAAACCCTTTTCCAACAACTCTTGCAACTGATCTTTAAGTTCCTTTAGTTCCACAGGTGCCATCCTATATGGAGGAATAGATATAGGAGCAACACTTGGAACTTTAGTTCCACAGGTGCCATCCTATATGGAGGAATAGATATAGGAGCAACACTTGGAACTAAGTCAATTGTAAACTCCATTTCCCTAGGCAAACTAGATAATTCTATGGGAAACACATCCAGGAATTCCCTAACAACAGTAATATCATGCGCTGTCTAGTCAGTGCGAGTATCGAATACTGGGGCTAGATAAGTCTCACATCCACCTCTGATTAATCTCAGTGTACTTATGAATGAAATTAATCTGGCTGGCACTACTAAACTAATACCTTGAAATACTACCCTCGGCTAGTTAGGAGATCCTAATATTACCTCCTTAGTGTAGCAATTTATCATAGCCCTATGAGCAATGAGCCAATCCATGCCTGGAATAATCTCTATCTCCTTTAACTGCAATAGAATCATATCTACTTCTAACTCTACCTGACCAATCATTACCTCACCAATCACAAAAGAATCATATACAAATATTTAGTACCAAAATCAAGTAAGGTACCATGCCTTTGTTTATCAGTCCAATCGATAAAAATGGAACCTTGCTATGGCTCTAAGTCAAAAGAGAACACATACACGCAACATACATGACTTAGTTATGCATATGTAAGTTCCAAAACATTATTTCATGCAGTAAAAGTCATCTTTTGCACTCCAAGTGCAAAGTTGTTCAAAAAAGTAGTTTCAGAAAATAAAATATTGTCCTTTGCACTTTAAGTGTAGGTTTGTTGAAAACAATATCATTCCTCAAAATACAAAATAAAAACATCAGTTTCTCTTAAAGTGCAAAGAGTTACAATAAAACCTCTATAAATGAATATTTTTGGGACCTAAGAAATTATTATCTTATATGGAGTTATTAAATTATCGATAAATGAATATTTTATTAATTTATCGATAAATTAATATTTATTAATTTATAGAATAATTTTTATTTTGTACATTATATTTGTCAAATTAAACAATTAATTTTTTCCGTAACTAAAAAGAAAATAAATAAACAATTAATTAATGATGGTGAATTGTATCTAAGTTTACTAATCTTGTCAAAAATAAGTTTATTAATCTTAGGTTAGCATGATTCAAAATAGAGTGCATGTAGGTACATTAGAATATGAAGTGTTGTGAATTGTTTCAAGTGCACAGTACTGTATAGAGTTTATAAATAGATACATGCACTTTAACTTCATAAACCAAAATATAAAAATTCATATATTGTATCTTCTCTTCCATGGCTACTTATTTGAAAGGTGTAAAAAAGTCTACGCTAACTGATGAGATGAGAAAAGTATTATGTGAGTACAAAAATCAACATCCCTCTTTAATTCAAAAAGATTTCCAACAATGGATTCAATAAAAGTTTGATCTCTCCATTAGTCAATCAACAATATCAAATACTCTTAAAAGGTCAGTAGAGTATTTGTCAAAAGAGATAACAAATAGCAATGTTAAAAGGCACAAATCAGTAAAATATCCTAAATTGGAAAAAGGTATTGTATGAGTAGTTTTTCCAATATTAAGAGAAAGTGAACATGACTAGAGAAATGATTCAAACTAAAACAAGAGACCTTCTACAAAAGATGTATGGTGATGCAAATCCAGAATTTAACTTCTCAAGTGGTTGGCTAGAACAGCGAGACTGGGATTAAGTCTTATAGAAGATTTGGTGAAAGCGGTTCAGTTGTCATGGAGAATATTGAAGAAGCTTTACCTGAAATTCGAGCTAAATTGGATAAATTTCATTGGAGGGATATCTATAATATGGATGAAACAGGCTTATTTTATCATTTGCAAGCAGATCATTCACTAGCTACAAAGTAATTAGAGGAAGGAAAACGGACAAGGAAAGACTTACTGTTGTTGTTTGTTGCAATGGGGATGGTTCAAATAAAGTAACTCTTTGGATTATTGGTAAGTATGCCAATCCTAGATGCTTTAAAAATGTGAATATTGACAATCTTAATTGTTATTATCGAGCCAACAAGAAAGCATGGATGACTAGATTACTCTTTCAAGAATTTGTTCGTTGGTTTGATGATAGAATGATAGATAGAAAAGTGCTGCTTATAGTAGACAATTGCCTAGCCTAGCCCATCCCAAGGTTATTAAAGGCTTGAGAAATGTTGAATTGTTCTTTTTGCCTCCAAATACAACATAAAAAATTAAACCATGTGATGTTGGAATTATTCGATCACTTAAAATTTATTATTGATGTCGTTTTTATTCTAGCATCTTAGAAGGCTATGAGATGGGAGCAATAAATCCTGAAAAAATTATTATCCTGGATGCTATCAATTTTATTAATGCTGCTTGGAATATTGACGTAAAGACCACAACTATTGCAAATTATTTTAGAGGAAGTTATTTCTAATTTACATTATAGAAATGCCATGAATGTAGGGCAGATTCTGAATTATCCTAGTGAAAATGAAGCTTTAATGGAATCGCCTACGGACGAAGAAATTATTGAAGGAGTAATGGGTATGGAAGATGATGACAATCAAGATCCAGATGATAGTAATGCCATACCATATATTTCTCCAAAAGAAGCTTTTCTTGCCGTAGAAACTTTGAAAAGTTGTTTGCTTCAAAATGAGAAGAATGTGCCGAAAGTAGTTTATGCCTCCAAAAAGTTAAAGTTGAAATTGAATTCAGTTGGCACGAAAAGAAGAATCAATTGACTATAGATACATATTTTAGGAAAGCATAAAATTTGAAATAAAAATTGTTTAAGAAGTGCTTTATTTTATGAATTATATATGTAATTTTCATACTTATTTAATGAATTATTATTTTATATTTTCAATGGGCCTCAAGGAATTTTTTTTAAAACTATTATCTTATGCATTTAGCGAGGTTATTATTTTACCCAATTGGACCAAGTTGGGACTGGAGAAAATTATTATTTAATCGAGATTATTAATTTATCAAATATTCATTTATCCAGGTTTTACTGTACTCAAAACAATATCGTTTATTAAATACATAAGTATACTAGCATCAAATTGAGATTCAATTCTGCTATGCATTACCTAAGTTTAAAATTTACATACAAGTCATCATGTATGTCTTAGGATGTCGTAATCCCATTTGAGAGATATGTTTTCCCCAACTCACCTCAAAAGAAGGTGTAAAATCCCTTGCTTCAATAATCCTCGATACGAGCTCCTTACAGCTCCCGAGCTTTTATACTTAAAAATATACAATGTATTTAATACTCAAACATGTGTCTTATATTTTTACATCACTGCGTAAGTGTATAAAACACAATATCACAATCTTTAAGCTATAGAATTCAGTCATTTAGCTTTTCACATGGTTACTTCCCTTATTATTCACATTATACACACACAATTAACACCATAGAATTCATTTAAACCATCAATTTCAAAAGCTATTCGAAATTTCATAAACATTCACCAAAGATAAGGCATCTCATTTTTGGATTAAGGAGACTTCTCCATCACTCATTTCATTCATCTAAACTATGATTCATGCATATTCAAGTATGGAGAAAAACATATCTTAACACTAAACTCAAATTTATAATATAAAGAGAGATGAGGCAAAAGTTACCTAGACTTTCCTTTAGCGATATCTCAAAATCCTTTGAGAATTTCTCAAACATAATGATAGATTTGAGTTCCTTGATCCCAAATTAACTTAGAACACCTTGGTTTGGGTTAAAGAATAAAAAAAATGGTGGAAATTTGGTGGTGGTCGTATGGTGTTCTTCTCCTCCTCTCGTTTCCTTTCTTCTCCTTTCTTTCAATTAAAACAAAATGTTTTTAATATTTGATGGTGCAGTGCATGGCCACACAAGGAAGAAGGGTCTAGAATGTTGACTCTTCTTTGACCAAACATGGAAAAATTACCTTTTTGCCCTTAGCTTATGTGAATTTACTATTATACCCTCCAAACTTTACCTAAATTTGTAATTAAGCCCAAAATTTGAGAATGACGAAAAAAATTTTCATTTTGGTTCTCAAACTTTTGAAATTATAATTAAGCCCCTTAACGTTATAAAATTACATATTAGTCCTCCAAGAATTGAAAAATTACATTTAAGTTCCTTAACTTTTAACAATTTGCAAATAAGCCTTTATGTACATCAACTTTTCCAATTAAGGTTTCTAAGTGTCCAATAAGTTTATAAATCATGTCTAATCACCTTTAAGGCATTAGAACACATTTAATTCGGCCACCATGGCCATATCCATCCAATGGACTCCTTTTTACATACTTAGAAGCTTATGTGTTAGAAATCTTTAAGATTTCGCATACCAATGAACTTTAAATTCATGTAAGGGCATATAACATTGTATATCACTGACATATATACCGAAAGGATTCAAATACATTTTTGAACTCATATACAACCATTTATATATCAATATACACTAATATCTCAAAGTACATACTGATACAAAGGGTTCAGAGAGTCCGACATTACATTACATCTACCTGTGCACTTTCTCAAGGTCATGCACTTTCACAACATTAAGAGATTTTTGGTTATACACAGTCTGCTACACATCCGTGCAAGAGGAATCAACCAAAACCCAAGAATTCCATGTGAAAGATGAAATTCAAAGGCAATTAACATAGGGAGATGGCAGAAAGCTTTTTGAAATTTCTAGAGACGATTGCAAGTGCGATTGTGAGCTAGAGGAGCGAGAAACGCGAAGATTTTGTCGATGGATCCATCAAAATACAAGATCAAACCCTCATCACCGGAATACTCAATAGAAGACAATCAGGGAGATATATAACTAAGAATTTATTGTTTTTGATCCAGTTTTCTATTTATGTACATTTGATTTTGTGTTCGCCGATGTATAACTAAATTTTCTATTAGTATTTAGGTTAGATGAACCCTCCTTGATACCTACACATGTGCTAATTATTTTTTGAATGCAATTGATTGTTTAATTTATTGACATCCAATTACTTGTTTTATTTATGTCTAGTAATTCAGAATATTATATCATAATTTGATTTCAGACATAGCGATTGAGAAATTCTAGGTTTGAATAAATCTACGATAATTGGGAAGAGTTGATTGCAACCTTAGAGATAGTATGATATAAATCTTCCAAATTAGGGTCAAACCTAATAGAGGGATTCATAAAACGGTAACATAATCCTATAAAATTTAACCTCAGTAATTTGAATAGAAACCTTAGGATTAGTTATTAGTAAACTCAAGGTCAGATACTAGCGTACCATAAGAGTCTCCACGACCAATAAATCATCAAAACAATTACATAACAAAAGATCAATTTGTTAAGTTTTACGGGGATTTGAACCGAAATACCATTCACTTGATATTGTTAATTAATTTACTATTTCATAATTCTCCATTTTCATCATGCTATTTATTTATTTCATTTGCTTAATTTATTTTCTTTTATTAAAATAGCAATCAATTGTTAGGCTAGATAATAGAACAACAGTAATTACTAGTACTCGCTGCCCTCATGGGATCGACTGACCCGTACTTACCAATACTAGCTATAGCTACACTGTGCACTTACAATATAACAATATTAACACTCACGGAATAATTCAATCAATAAGCTGGTAGGCAGCTTATGTTTTGATTGACTATATGGAAATATGATTATGTTACAACATTATATGGTGCTCCAATATTGGTGGGACGTATGGAGTGCTTGACATGATTGAATGGCTGTTGCATAAAGCTGGACACTATTCACATGTTAATTAGTTTAATTATTTGAACATCATATATCTAGGCATTCCTCACATGGTTTGGACGTACTTGGAATCTTGTTAGATGTGAGCCTTGCATGGCTTGAACAAAGACGGATGTAATTGCATGGTGTGTGCATGGTTTACATATAGATGGATTATTTCATTTAGTTATTGGACAATTTTATGTAAACTTTTTAACCTCTTTGTAACTATTGTAAACTATCTAAACCACTTTATTTCATTATCTTGTAAAACATTAAGATCTGACGGGTATATAATGTGTACATCCTCTAAATATGTAGGTGGTGTATTATATACTTCAATATTATCTTAATAAAAATCCTTGTTCATTTAATTAATTGTCGATACCATTTGTTCCATAATTTCCAAGTGTTTCACCAAAATTCTGCTTCACTTGGATAGTCTACAACATTGTCTTCATTTTGTTCTTTGTTGAAGGATTTTGTTAAATGAACTATGGGATCTTGGTTACATTATAGGGCTAGAATTACTGATTTTGCTAGCCTTAAAATTCACGCCATAACATGTTGGTATCAAAGCTATGTTTGGGAAATTTTTGGGGTATGTTCCATATTGGGTAGGCTGCTTTTGTGAAAATGGTGGGAAATCAAAACCTTGAAGTCACTAGGGAAAGGCTTGATAGATTGGAGCCTAGAATGGGGGCCATTCCAGAGGATGTAACACAGAACTGTTTACACGTGTGGCTCACTTGGAAGAGGCAATTCAAACATTCAATTACTGAATGGACATAATATTGGCATAAGCAAATAGAAAGATGGGTGTCTTAGAGGATGTTTTGGCTCTCATCAGAAACCATGATTCTATGGATGGTGGTGGCACTTAGATAAGGTTGAAAGTCCTAGATACTAAACATTTTGATGGTGTGAGTTTGGAAATTTTTATTTGGGAGTAATATTTTGAGGCTACCAGGGTGCCAAAACGTGACAAAGTTTGATTGGCAAGTATGTTTTTGGCTAGGGATGCAAAATTATGGTGGCATGTGTGAATTAATAATGATCTAAATGTTGGACATCCTAGAATGGATACGTGGGAAGCATTCATACAAGAGTTGAAGGAGTAATTTCTCCCTTGTAACTCTTCGTAAGTGGCACAGGAGAATTTGTGGAAGTTGAAACAGGAGGGTTTAATTAAAAATTATATGAAAAATTTCAATTTGTTGATGTTGGACATTAGGAACATTGCTAAAGAAGATAAACTCTTTAATTTTTTATCAGGTTTTAAATTTTGTGCACAAATTGAACTACGGAGGCAAGGTGTTCAAGACCTCCCAAGTGCCATTACTATGGCTAATAGGTTGGTGGATTTATGACTGAATATAGACAAGGAAATAATTTCCAATGGTAATAGGAATGGTAAAGTTATTGGAGAAAATTTCGTGGGGCAAAATGAGAAAGGTAAAAATCTGCAAACCATTCACAATTCTGATCAATGAAATGTTACTTGTTTTATATGTAGTGGACTACATTATGCAAGGGGATGTCTTAGGAACACAAATTTGAATGAATTGTTGGCAGAGGAGGAGAAGGCACTTAGAAGCGGGACTTTTAAAACCTTTGACGAATAAATATGATAGTTGTACATCAAAGGGAGTAAAGTAGGACTCGTATAAGCTTCTTTAGGTGGTGATAAGGAGCTGTAAAAAGACTTGTAGTCCCATCTTTGATTATTCCAATAGTAGCAATGGGGTTTGTTGTTGGTTCAAGTTTATAAGTTGATAGCAAGGGCTACTACTACAAATTTTTGACAAAATGACATAAAAGGGCATCTTTTCCTAATCTAATCGTAATCTAATTCTCCCCTGCAAAGATGTCTTTGTAAAACAAATTCAAATACCTACATGATAGGGATAGAAAGAAGTTTTGAAGTTAAACTCCAACTCTTTAAGTGATCAGTCATATCCACTGCAACAATCTCTTCACTTCATCCAAATTTTGTGATTATCATCAATAATGTCTTAATTTGATGCAATCTCCACTTTTCATCTCCTAAAACAAAACAAACATTAAATTTACTATTTAAGCACCAAAATAAATCCAAAACAAAGGAGATAATATCAATTAATATATTAAGATAACATCTTATCAATTTATTAAAAATAATTTAAATTTGGTATATTTTTAAGTTAAATGGGTCCTATAAAGTCACGTGACATGTGCGTGGCACTGTGAGCAATCTAAAAGTTTAATTTGCTTTTATATAAAAATTTTAATTTGAACTTTTTAAAAATGATTGGGGTTCACTTTGAAACTTCTAAAACATGAAAATATAACTTGTATTTAGATATAAATTTTAAAGCCACTTTTTCTATTTAGGTATAATGATACATCAATGAGATATTTAAAAAGATAGACTCATATATAGACTCATATCTTTAAATTCTTTAAGGATTGAAGATCAAAATACTAGAGGCACTATAACAAATAACCCTTTTAATTACTTTTTTTTGCTTTGATTTAAAATTCATAGCTAAAAGTGATTCTTTGGCTACAAGATTTAAAAATCTTAGATAAAAGTAACTTTTTGCCTAAAAAATTTGAAAATTGTAGCCTATTGAAACAGTACCTTAGAAATTTTTATCTTCGTGAGTTTTTTAAGACTATTAACTATGTTTGTTTAACTACACTTTTATTTTCATAGCTAACAATTTTTAGCAATAAATTTCATCATGAACAATTTTTCATAGTAAAAACTCAAATCTATTCTAGCTATAAACTATGTTTCTGACATTAGTTGCGAAAAAGTTTTACAAAAATATTTTCATAGAACATAGCTAAACTTTGAATTTTAGCTACAAAAATATTTTCATTGCTAAAAGTCGAAGCTTCAGCTATCAACTATATTTTGTATTTTTCGTAGGTCAGTTTCGAAGATTCATAACCTAAAAGATATATGTCTCCTGTCTTCATGTTCTTCTTTCATTTTCTACTCTCACTGCTATTCGTGTTCCCCCTTTTGTTGCTATTGCTATTTGCTACTATATGTATGACTACTTGCTACTCTAGGCAAGTTCCTCATCTTCTGTCTTTTTCATGTAAGTCAACTTTTCCTCTATCTTTATCTTCTTTATTAAATTGAGTTTTGTGAGTAGGGTTAAGTGAGTGTACTTAATCTCCATTTAGGGTCTACTTATTGTTGAGGCTTATGTTTAAGCCCTTATGGTTTACACCATTGAATGTATGTTAAAGACAGTAAAGCTCAAACCTTTGACTTCCTTTTCAATCTATATCTCTTCACTTAGGCTTTTCTTTATCAAGTTTCTACAAAGATCTATTTCTTTAAAAGCTTTTGACATGACAAATAGTACTTTACTAATTCTATGCTACATAATTTATTGGATAGATAAACTACCCTTTTCTTTTATGAAATATGACATTGAAAGAAATAGAATCAATCCATAAATGCTTATGGTTATAACTTGCAATCTAAATGTAGGAATGAAAGAAATAAAATCAATCCTTACATTAGTAACTTATAAGAGAGGATTTGTAGCATTGTTCTAATAATCGACTCAATTCCATCCTTCCAACAAAGCATAAATAGGTCAGTGAATAAAACTTGTAGTATAATTTTCTATTTATTATGATGTATTTTTTAAATATGTTAATAAGGCACCTTGCTTCCCTCTTACCTACTGGTATTTTACCTTTTTATTTATATTGTTATTCATTCATATGTTTGTTCTTCTATACATATTTTTAGTGCTTCTTTATAACCCATTTCCTTCTTTTTTTTCTATTGTACATTTGGCATTGGCTTCCCTTAGCCCTTATCTTGCAAAGTAGGTCTACAATATTGTTTTGTTCCCTTCGTATTAGTTTTATATCCATTGACATTGGTTACATCAAAGATGTACACTCGAATGATATTTTCACAAGGATTCCTTTCTGATTTCATATATATGTTCGTTTAACTTGATTCACAACTAGATATCAGTCGGATCGTATTAAAGAATTCTAGAGCTTATTGCAATGTTCCAATCATATACCACATATTAGCATCTCTTGCTTTATTTAATTATTCATGTTTATAGAGTAACTCAAATTCTAGACCATATTATCTTTGTATATATAGATTTGTGCCACTTTCATCCCAGCTTAATGATAGTTTGACTTCTAGACCACAATATCCTTGCATATATAGATTAATGCCACTTTCAACCTAGTTTGATGATCCATCAATTTAAATGATCCATGTTTATGCTGCTCTTTCCTTATTTTCTTCACTCTCTAATGAGCATGTAATGTATTCAACCAAAAAATTGACAATAACCTAAGATTTTAGAGAAGACATTGTTGTGAAGAATATAGAAAACTTCTTATAGCTTTATTGCTTATTTAACTAACCTCTAAGTAGTCCAACTTATTGAGTGTTTGTCTAAGTGGCATGTCTTATCACAATACTAATGATGTGGGCCTAAAAATAGGGTCTTAGTTTTTTGTGAAGTTAACCAAGCTGAAGGGAGCTTTTTAAACTTAGTGTAACATGTTTGCACCTTTTATATAATCTTACTCAAGTAGTATACCAAATTTTGCTTTATTCCATCTTCTTAGACTAGGACAAAACTTACAGCTTTGTTTGACATAACAAGGTATAGATACAATCTTTAGCTAGTGAGGGGGTTGAGAGCAACAAGGGATCCTATAAGTATGTTTTTAGTTAATTGAAGGTCGATTCACATTTTTTACTCAAGAGAAATCCCTCTGGTTGACTTAAGATTTAGAAAAAAAAAAAAGGGAGATAGTGATATGCAAATTTTAATCGGAGCATAGCAGGTTGGCTATTTCCTCTATCAACCTTTGTACTTACTTCTTTTAAAATTCTCTGCCTTCTCTCTTCCTTTTTTCCCGCTCTTTTTGTTCTTTTACCCATATGCCCTTTCTTGCTACCCTTCCCAAACTCGACCAAAGGATTCCATTAGCTGGTGTTTATAGTCATTTCTAGAGGGACTAAGAGGGACGATAGGGGGAAATGCATCGGTGGGTCTCCGGGACATGGACGACCCATATCTATTGGAGACTTCCTTTCCTCCTCTGTCCCGTAAGCAGATCATAGGGAAACAAGTAGGAACGATGAAGGGTACTGGTGATTCAAATCAACACAAGTTAGTGGATGGTGGAGCTTGGAGGCACAAGAATGAAATTCAGCATAATAAAGGTAAGCTGAAGTACTATCCAAATGTGATACAAGATGGCATTTTTTCTCCTCCAGTGGAGTTGTTACAAGCTGGATCTAGAGCTTGGTATAATGCTCTGGTGGGATTTTTCTGGTCCAAACGTATGGCTTTCCCAACGGTTAATGCATAGGCAATGGCTAGATGGCGCAAGAAGGGTCTCGAAAAAGTAATGCTAATGGAGGATGGGTTGATTTTGTTCAAGTTCTCTGAGAATTCAAAATATTTGTGAGATAATCGAACAAGAACTATGGCACATAGGTGATCAACCTTTGTTTCTTTGACAGTGGAAACCAAGGATGGGTTTAGATAGGGGTACGATAGAGGTGATTCCATTATGGGTACAATTTCATAGTCTTCCGATGGAGTATTGGACGGTGGAGGGTCTGAGCCATTTGGTTAGTGTTCTGGGCAAGCCTATCTGAATGGACTCTCAGACGGCTGCTATGAACAGAATAGGTTATGCCAAGATTTGTATTGAAGTTCTGAAAGATGCAGCACTACCTGAAACCTTGCCTATACTTTGACTGGGAGAAGCTGAGGTGATGGTAAGAGATGTTATTTCCATATCCTATCCTTGGAAGTCGGTTAATGTGAATAAGAAATGGGCAGCAACTGGTAAATTACTAAAGTCTAGTTGGCATGAGGATTTAGTGCAAGAAATTAATAGGAATGCAGATAAAGAGAGGCTTACAGAACAGGAGATGCTCATGGAGGAGAATGGGGGTGATGTAAACTCAATTGAGGCCTTGAGAGTGATTTCTAATGGTCAGGATCGGGGGAAGGGGGTGTAAAGTAATTATAGGGGAGGTAATGGAGAAAAGGAAGTCTCTGGAGATATCAATGGAAATTGGAAATGAAGTAGATATTAGTCAGACAGGGGCAATTATGAGTCGAGGGGTGATGGCAAATAACAACAGGAATTGTCATATTGGGGAGTCTTCTTGTATCCGTAGTCCAGAGAATGGTGTATTAGCAGTAGCATATGTGGTGCAACAATTCAGTAGGAATGTAGAGGTATTACTTGGAGATCAGAAAAATATGGCTGGGGTGGACACTGAGAATCCTGATCTGAGTATTAATGCTGGGAAAGAAGTAGTTTTAGATAATGAAGTAGTAGATTCAAGTCAGGTTTCTGTTGGAGTTGCTAAAAAAAGAGTAGGTAGGAGAAAAAGTAGGAAAAAAAGCACAAAGGAGTCATGTTCCCTGAGTGCCTTTTTTAAATGTATGTCGATATTAGTATGGAACACTAGGGGTCTCAATGACCCCCTTAAACAGATGATGGTGCAGAAAATAGTTGCAGATAAAAAATCAATTTTGGTAGGACTCCTTGAAACTAAATTAAAGGTCAATGTTGTTCAGAAGGGATTGGATTTTTTTGGGACTAAATGGAGTTTCATGTCTAATCATATCCACCATTACAATGGTTATGTTCGTATAACTCGGACTCTGTGGAAGTTTGAGTGCTTAAGATGGGGGACCAATTCATGCAATTGCAATGTTGGTTGATAGGGAAGTTTCATTTTGTAATTACCTTAATTTATGCATCAAATTTTGCTTTTCAACGTGCTAAATTGTGGGAGGAGCTTTTGGATATACATACGGGGATGCAAAGGCATGGTTAGTGATAGGAGATTTCAATTGCTGTCATAATGCTAATGAAGTAGAAGGAGGTGTGTAATTTCATAGTGGTGCAGGAGCTGAACTTAATCAGTTATTTCGTAGCATTGATTTAGTGGATATTAGAGGTACGGGTAGACGGTACACGTGGGAAAACAAGCAAAAAGGTAATATGTATATCAGGAAAAAACTTGATCGAGCGTTGGTGAATCAAAGATGGCTCCTATGTTATCTGCTTACATCAACTGTGTTTGGAGAACCAGAATTCTCAGACCATGCGTCTATATTAATACAACATATGTGTGATGGTTATCGGATGGGGGTTCCATTCAGGTTTTTTAATGGCTTATTGTAGGTAAAGGGTTTTATGGATGTTATTTCTCAAGTTTGGAGGACTGAGGTAGTAGGGTATAAAGCCTTTCAACTAATGAAGAAATTGAAATTTGCTAAAAGAGTTATTAAAGAGTTTAGCAAGCAGAGGACTCAGAATATACAAGAAATGGGTTCTAAGTTGGTTAAGATTCAGAAGGAGTGTTATAGAGGTCCTCTTGATGACAACTTAAGGGTGCTTGAGGTAGATCGGTTGAAGATATATCAGGAGGCTTTGAATTTGCATTACTCGATCATTAAACAAAAGGCGAGACAAATATGGCATAAGGAGGGAGATATTAATACCAAGTTTTTCCAAGCATCTATTCTAGCTCGACGGAATACCAATACCATTATGGAACTGAAGGATGAGGGGGGGTAATAGGCTCATTGGGCAACAAGAAATTGCTGAACACATTAAGGAGTTCTTTTTCAGACTCATGAGCAATACTGAAAGTGAAAAGGGTGGTTTTAGGGTTAAAGATGTTTTGGAGTATTGTCCAAGCCATGAAAGATTAGAGATGTTGAATGCTTTTTTTTATCCCAACAAGTCAAGGAGGCTTTATTTCAGTTAGGTAGCTTGAAAGCTCCAGGTCCTGATGGGTATTCTGCTGGATTTTTTCGGAAGACTTGAAACATTACTAGCCAGCTTTTAATGAAAGCGGTGTTAGAGATTTTTTTGACTGGTAAGCTCCTAAAAGAGATCAATCATACTTATTTGTGTTTGATTCCTAAGAAGGAGAGACCAGAAATGATTTTGGATTATCGTCCTATTTCGTGTTGCACTATGGTGTATAACATAATAGCATCTCTTTTGGCTAATATATTGAAAGTAGTGCTGGCAGAGGTGGTAAACAAAGCCTAAGGGGCTTTTCTTCCTTGACGTAGTATTGGAGATAATATATTGATGACAAGAGTTATTGGCAGAATATCATACTGGTAAGAAGATTAATAGTTATACAGTAAAGATTGATCTGCATAAAGCTTATGATACGTTAGGTTGGGGATATCTGAAGGATTGTTTGGAAGGGATTGGTATGCCTCCACGATATTGTCATTGGATACTTCAATGCATCCAAACTACATCCATTAGTGTTTTAATAAATAGGATTCCTACTAAACCATTTCTCATCACTAGAGGGATTAGGCAAGGGGACCCTCTCTCCCCTTACCTATTCACTCTGACGATGGAGGGATTTTCAAGACTATTAACTCGAATGGTGGATTGTAATGGGCTATTTCAGTATCATTATAAATTTAGTGAACTGAAGTTATTACACCTATTATATGCAGATCATGTGATACTACTGTGCAAGGCTGGACCACATGTGATTTCGATGATGATGAATTTGATGCATACCTTTTCTGGGTGGTCGGTGATGAAGGTAAATATACAAAAGAGCGGAATCTTTGTGCAAAACCCAGAGTGGATTACTACTTTGGTGGGGCTGTCTATTCAAGAAACACTGTTCATATATCTGGGAGTTCTGATCACTTTGGGTAAACCTAAATATTCTGATTTCTTGACATATTCTGATTTCTTGACATTGTTGGAAAAATTGAAAAGTTGTATTAATGCTTAGCAAAATCGCTTCTTATCATATGCAGCTAGAGTTACTCTTATTGTTTCAGTATTGAACAATATGCATATTCATTGCGTTGCTCGTGTGGTAATTCCAAAGAGGGTTATCAAGGATATGGAAAGGATACTAAAATCATTCTTATGGAATGGTAAGCATGATAGTTGTAAGGGAGCAAAGGTCAAATGGAGCAAAATTGTAGTGCCAAAAACTCAAGGGGGTATTATTCCTATAACACAAATGCAAAAGGTCTTACTTATGAAAAGAATATAGAGATTATTTGATGATAAAGAAGCGATGTGGGTCATGTGGGTCCAAATATGTCATGGGCAAACAACTTCAGTTGAGGTGTGATCATTCTTGGATGTTTAAGAGCTTGTTGAATCTTAGAGACATGATATATCCTTTTATTAAATGTAGGGTAGGGAATGGTGAGGATACTTATTTTTAGTTTGATAATTGGAATGATTTCAGCCCATTATGGTTGCAGAATGATCTATAAGGTTTAAGAAATAGAATTCCTATAGAAGCTAAGGTGGCATGGCTCTATCGGGAAAGGGTAAGGATAAATTGTAGCAACCCCTTACCGTAGGGTACGCACCGGGATGCCGCAGGTCGTTCCATTACATATCCTATGATAAGGGAGAGTTATGTGCGATAACTACAGTCACTCCACATGGCATCACATTAATTTGAACAATAAATCATTAATAAAAAACCACAATATTTTTAAAATCCACTTCTTCCTCATTTCATTCTATCAAAATCAAAGGTTTGTACATCTATCATACTGTACTGTCTGTACATAAATCCAAAAAGCCTAGTACAAAAATGCTATATGAAGAGGAAGAACATCAGATCT
>JANQBM010000222.1:37554350-37572897 GCA_025594535.1 Erythroxylum domingense
TATGATATCCATATTAAATGTACATCTTATTTGGAATTTGTTCCTATTTTTAATTTTTAATTTTTAATTTTCTGTTTTTATTCTTATAAAAAATATATTTATTTGCATATTTAGTTTTTATTTTTAATTTTAGTTTCTTTCTGTTTTAAAAATTATAAAAATAATTTTTAATTTTCTATTTCTGCTTTTTTATAATCTGATTTATTACCTATTAAATATATATTATTTAGTTATTTAATATATTAATTATTAATAAAAAGTGCTGAATAAATTAATTTGATATTATATATTTAATTAATTAAAATTAATTATGGATAAGAATAATGAATAATTTAATTTAATTTAATTTTTGAAATAAAGTAAATTTAATAATTATTAATAAATATAATTAGTTTTAAAATATCTTTAAAATATATATTTCAAATAAAATTTGATTTAATAATTAAATATATTTAAAATAAATATTAATATTTTAAATAAAAAATTAATTTTTAAATTATTTATTTTAATAAAATAAAATGATTTTATTAATAAATATTATATAAAATATTAAACTAAATTTACTTAATTAAAAATAATGTATATTTAAATTTTATCTGATATATAATTACTATCAATAATACATTAACATTACAAATAAATATGTTTTGTTTTTATTTGAAAGAAAAATAAAAACTAAAAACCTACGTTAGCAAAATAGGAATAGATCTAAACAGTCTTAAACAATAAATACAAGCCCAAAAATTAGTTAGAGAAAAAAGAGAAGTAGGTGTTGGATAACGACGAGGAAGGTGATGCAGTACCTATAACAGCAAACGCCAACATCGAGTAGTCTGAGACTATACACAGCTCATCAACGTTTTAAGTCCCAACCTGATCGCTCCATCTCCAATTTCGTCCTCATTGTTGGCAACTTATGTGAGTAGTCGAATCCCAAATTGTTCAAAACAGACTCTGATGGAAGTTGCATTAGCGATTTCAGAAGGAAAATTTGCCGTCGCAACTAAGATCCTAAAGTGTATGGCTCAGGTTTTGAATCCCTAAGAAAATTATGAATATAGACTGATGGGGTTACATACAACGGCTCTAAAATCTTGGGTTTTAAACTGACCAAGAACGCCCAACGTATTGCAGAGCTCTACAGCAAGGAACATTTTGGGCTTACGAGGTTTGTCCTTATTTTAAGCTTGGTTTATTGGCTACTAACCTCGCAATCTTTGAAGCTTCAATTGAACAACCAAAAAGCAGAGATGGGTTTCTTTCATGTTATCAACTTTAAATAAGATATGTCAAAAATCGGGTCTTTATTGCTTTCCCCTGTTTCCCTAAAAAGGAAAATCCTAGAAAATACTCGCTCTTTGGTGACTAAACTCTTGTTAGTCTAATTACCGTCCCCTAAAGTATTCTAAGTGCAGTTTTGGAGTTCATAATGAAATTGTTCATCCTCTAGTAAGTCCAGGCCCAAACCTTAGACTCGGCTTTCCCCATCTGCAGTTGCCTTTGCCACGAGATCTAGATGTTCGCCGAAACCAATCATTGCCGCTAGTTGAGCCCCCGCTTGATCCATTACCTCCTTTGCCCCGTCCGGATATTGTTTCACCCACATTGCTTGAACTTGTGTCGCCATCATCTATTCGCTTGGTATACTAACTGCCTAGTAGCACATTGCAGTTGT
This sequence comes from Erythroxylum domingense, assembly GCA_025594535.1. Classification (NCBI taxonomy): domain Eukaryota; kingdom Viridiplantae; phylum Streptophyta; class Magnoliopsida; order Malpighiales; family Erythroxylaceae; genus Erythroxylum; species Erythroxylum domingense. The sequence continues at coordinate 37,556,026 of JANQBM010000222.1, forward strand.
TTATCATTCTCATAAGAAGCTTTAAGGATGGAGTACTAATAAGCTTAGCAGTAGATAGAGCAAGGCTCGGGCCAGGTCAATTTTGATCAGAATTTGGACCCGATCTACTCTCAACATTTAAGCCCAAAGCTCAATTCAATTGAACCTTTAAGTAGCTCAAGGCAGATCGAGCCTTAGGGCTGGACTCAAGCTGACTTATTTTTAATATTTTTATTTTTAAATGCATATATAAAATTATATATGAATAATTAAAAATTAAATTCACTTTTTAAGTATTTGAACAAAAAAATATTATATTATATATGAGAATACAACATAAATTTAATTAGCACAATTGCTTAATGAAAAATGAGGCATTTAATGATTTTATATATTAAATAAAAATAAAATGATAAAATGAATAAGTAAAAATTTCAAACTAAATTCATTTCTATAAAAATTGAACAAAAAACATTATATTATATATGAGAAATGCAACATTCGTTTAATTAGCACAATTGCTTAGTGAAGATTGAGGCATTTAATGAATATATATATATTAACCAGACATAAAAATGATAAAATTAATAAGTTAAAGTGAAATTCATTTTTAACAGAAATGAACAAAAATGATTATATTATATATGAGAAATGCAACATTCATTTGATTAACACAATTGCTTAATGAAGAATAAGGTATGTAATGAATTTATATATTAAATGTACATAAAATGATAAAATGAATAAGCTGAAACTAAATTCATTTTTTAAGGAAGTGAAGAAAAAAGGTTATATTATATATGAAAAATGCAAAAGTCATTTAATTAACACAATTGCTTGATAAAAAAAGAGGTATTGAATGAATTTATATATTAAACCTACATAAAATAATAAAATGAATAAGTAGAAAGTTAAAATTAAATTCAATTTTGAAGGAAGTAAACAAAAAAGATTACATTATATATGGGAATGCAACAATTATTTAATTTGCACAATTGCTTAACGAAGAATGAAATATTTAATGAATTTATATATTAAATGTACATAAAATGATAAAATGAATAAGTTGAAAGTTAAATTTATTTTTAAAGAAAGTGAAAAAAAAGATTATATTACGTATGAGAAGCCCAGCAATCATTTAATTAGTACAATTATTTAATGAAGAATGAGGTATTTAATGAATTTATATATTAAATATACATAAACTGATAAAAATGATTAAGTTGAAACAAAATTTATTTTTAAAGAAAGTGAACAAAAAACGATTATATTTATATATGAGAAATGCAAGAATCATTTAATTACTACAATTGCTTAATGAAAAATGAGCTTTTTAATGAATTTATATACTAAACATACAAAAAATGATTTTAAAAAAACGAATAAGTTGAAACTAAATTCATTTTTAAAGGAAGTGAACAAAAATTGATTATATTAAATATGAAAAATGCAATAATCATCTAATTAGCACAAATGCTTAATAACGAATGAGGTATTTGATTAATTTATATATTAAACGTACATAAAATGTTAAAATGAATAAGTTGAAACTGAATTTATGTTTAAAGGAAGTAAAAAAAAGATTATATTATATTTAAAAAATGTAACATTCATTTAATTAACACAATTGTTAAATGAAGAAGGAGGTATTTAATAAATTTACATATTAAATGTACTTAAAATGATAAAATAAATAAGATGAAAATAAATTCATTTTTAAAGGAAGTGAACAAAAATATATATTTTATGAGAAATGCAACATTTATTTAATTAAAACAATTGCTTAATGAAAAATGAGGTTTTTAATGAATTTATATATTAAATGTGCATAAAATGGTAAAATTAACAAGTAGAAAGTTAAAACTAAATTAAATTTTAAAGGAAGTGAACAAAAAAGATTATATTATATATTAGAAATGTAACAATTATTTAATTAGCACAATTGCTAATGAAAAATGAAGTATTTAATGAATTTATACTTTAAACGTATATAAAATGATAAAATGAATAAGTTGAATCTAAATTCATTTTTAAAGGAAGCGAATAAAAAAGATTATTTTATATATGAGAAATGTAGCAATTATTTCATTATCACAATTGTTTAATGAAAAATGATTTTTAAATAAATTTATGTATTAAATGTACATACAATGATAAAAGAATAAGTTGAAACTAAGTTAATTTTTGAAGGAAGTGAAGGAAATGATTATATTATATATGAGAAATGCAACAATCATTTAATTAGCACAACTGCTTGACAAAGAATAAGGTGTTTAATGAATTTAAATAGTAAACGTACATAAAATGATCAAATGAATAATTTAAAACTAAATTCATTTTTAAAGAATGTGAACAAACAAGATTATATTATATATGAGAAATGTGACAATCATTTAAGTAGCACAATTGCTTAATAAAAATGAGTTTTTTAATGAATTTATATATTAAATGTATGTAAAATGATAAAATGAATAAGTAGAAAGTTGAAACTAAATTGATTTTTAAGGGAAGTAAAGAAAAAATAGTATATTATATATCAAAATTGCAACAATCATCTTATTAGCGTAATTGCTTAATGAAGAATGAGGTATTTAATGAATTTATATATTAAACGTACATAAAATGATAAAATTAATAAGTTGAAATTAAATTTATTTTTAAAGGAAGTGAAAAAAGATTATATTATATATGAGAAATGCAACATTCATTTAATTAACATAATTGCTTAATGAATAATAAGGTATTTAACGAATTTATATATTCAATGTACATAAAATGATAAAATGAATAAGTTGAAACAAAATTCATTTTTAAAGAAAGTGAACAAAAAAGATTATATTATCAAAACAAAAGAGTATCATCATGCTAATATTATCCTAATTTTTTAATGATACAATTTATAAAGAGTCAAAATGAAATTATCAACTAATATGGGAGACTTGGTGTTTCGGAAAGTTGAGATTGGAGAATGGAGAACAGCTATATAAACAAAGATTAAAGATAACAAATTTATAGTACAGAAAAAGGGATAATTAATCATTATGATCGTCAATAGTTTGTACAACTTCGTCTGCATGTCTAAACATTAGTATGTAAATAATATCTAGTACTGTAATAATTGCATTGAATAAATTTTAAGCACATGATTCTTATTAATTAACAATTAAATATACATTCATTACCAAATATATTATCGAAATATCTTCTAGTTGTATGACTGGTTACCTCTGCATACCTGTGGTTATATTAATATAAAAAATTTAAAAACAATAAAATATAAGATAATATCATTAAAATTAGGCAAAATTGATATATCATAAATAAAAGAGTTTACACTTAATATCTTCATCATCTATCCAACTTCGAGCACAATAAGGGCTTTTGCAGTATGAGGATAAAGTCGAGCATGATGGGGACTAATAACCTGATTGCATAAGGCACAATTCGGAAGTAAAAGAGCTAAAGTGACTCGAAAGTATTACATTTGAGTCATTTTTTGAAGAATGATATCCACTTGTCTTCATGGAATAAGAATGAGGAAGATTAAAGCAAATAAAGACAAGAAGAAGATAAGAAAACGAAAGCAGAAAGGAGAAGAACCAAGAGTGTTGGAAAGTCACTCACTCACGGCTAGAGAGTCACTCATTCATGGCATCCATGCAAGATATGAATTTAATGGATAGCAAAATTATGGAATATGATGGATGCAAGTCAGTTATCCCATGCAATTCAATTGGAGAATAAAATAAAAGATGGTTGGTAAGAGGACAAAACTTTTATAAGTGTTGACTGGTAAAACAATGGTGGATGGTTGCACATCTATTTGGAAGGAGCATTACTCACGACCAGAAAATCTACACAACCAGCTGTTAAGTTTAAGGTATCAAATACATTTTGTATGTGACATGAGTGGAGGGATGGTATAAAGAATGAAAATGTGAAGAAGGTTGCTATATTTGGAGTGGACAGTTGCACTTGGAGTAATTGTAGGGCTGGAACTCACGGCTGCATGCAAGCCAACTACCAAGTGTTAAAGGTATAAAGCCAAGGTGATTTTAATGGACAACATAAATCGAAAAGAAGAAGGTTGTTGCACATGGAGCCGACAATCATGCTCACGGTTGCTGGAGAAGAACAAAGAGTGGAGGACTCACGATCATGCCAAATTATTGCACAAACTCACGGTTGTGCAATATACATGTATGGGCGTAAGTTATTCCTCACGCCCATGCATGATGTGTCACACCTGTGACACAGTTAGTCACAAGTGTGACACTTGCCACCTCACCCATCTGTTTTTTAACCTAGTTTCTAATATAAACCAAGGGGTGTGTGACGATAGGGTTATGAAAGAATAGGTGTGTTTTCAGCTGCAGAAAAAGGAGAGGATCTCTTGGGAGACTGAAGAAGAGAGGATGATGAAGCTCTCATATATGGAGAGACCCATAGAGGGGTAGCTTTCCCAATGCTGGTTCGAAGGTGATATTGACGTCGACGACTCGGTTAAGTGTATTTCTCTTTGTATTTGTTATTTTCTTTCTCTCTTTAGAAATTAATTATATTATCCGATGTGTATGGATTGGGGTATTGTGAAAAGATGATTTTAATACGTGCATTGGGTTATTTTATTACAAACCTATTGTTAGAATATTCAATGTAATTCGTAATTGTTATGTTGAAATTCATTTATAGCAACTAATGGTTTTTAATCATTAAGGATAAGATAATCTAAGTTTAATAATTTGAGATAGTGATTATTGCTTAGATTGATCTGTTTTTCTTATTCGTAAGGCGGCTGTCCAATTAAATCTAGAGAGCGTCTCATAGGTTATTCAATAGCTAAGGTTAATTAACGAGCTCTTCTTAATTAACTAGACCTAAGGAAAAATCAAGATTAACAGAGCTTATTATTAATCTACGACCAATAGTTTAAATAGAGATGTGAAGAGAACAATTCAATGAAATATGTCTAATTAGGTATAGTCCGAAATTGAACTAAAGAATCGAGTCGCTAACGAATTCACCACTTTCATCATTTTTACATGTTTTCTTTAATTTGCTTTTATGAGTTTAGTTTCATTTTATTTTGATTTTTTGATAAACCAAAACCCCCTAAACCTAAACACTGATTAATTTCATTTTAAAAGCTAACCGAACACTCTCTGTGGGATCGACCTAGACTCACCACTAATATAGTTGCAAGTCTAGTTTATTTTGTGTAATGTTACAATGCGTTACCACATACATGATCAAAAATTATTTCCATAGTTCTTCCACCATTGCAATACGTCAAATTTTACACCTTCAACTTCAGTCGCACAATCATTATTCAAATATTTATCCAATTCCATTATACTGTAAAAAGTCCTTTTTTTCTTTCATAAGTTATGTAAATGAGATCATTAAACTGCTCTTAAAAGATGATCCTAAACTTGAACCTAAAGTCAAAGCTACAACCTAAACTACTACGATCTTGAATTTTGTCCATTCTAAGTTGATAATAATTAAATAAGTCATACCAAAATTGTTTAATGACATCAATATGCTATTTAGCCTAATCACTATACAGCACGTTATATATAAAATTAACCCCCTCTATCTTGTATAAGATATGACTACGATATTTTGTCTAACTATATACCAGTATCAATTGAGCTTCTTTGTCATCTACTTTATCATAACTTAGATCACCTCATTGGAATCAAACATCCAATCAGATAAAGATTTCTTGATCTCACACATATTGGTAAAGCAATTATGTGAAGTTGGATATTATCTTCCCGAAAACAATACAATAGTAGTATAAAATATTTCTAACTTGCACAAAGTTCTTCAGCTAACTCCTATTGCTCTTCTTTAAGCAAACAAGTATATTAACAATCTTTTTGACTTAGCCTGATAAATAGTTCAACATAAAGGATTACCAACTCCAAAATCTTGAAGACTGAGTTCCATCTAGTAGAACAATCTAATACCAACGTCTTCATCCTTAGAATTCCAAGTTGTCATCCAATGTCTTTAAAATATTCAAATCTTTTAGGTGTTGTACTCCAATATACTACATTATTCCCAATCGAATCTATTGCCTTCTTTGTCATCTCCAACTCATCCTTCACAATCAAATTCAGAATATGTGCAAAATAACATATATGGAACAACCTTCTATCAACAAGCTCCTAAACTGTCATCGCATCGTTCGAATTATAATTGTCGACTATTATGGTAAATAACTTGGTGTTGATATCCCAATCGATTAAACACTTGACTAACACAATTTTAACATTTTGCTTGTATATGGTGCCGATAAATAAATAAACCTACCATTTACAAATATGAACAAATATTAATCATAACATAATCAAAAAATAAATGCAACAATATTTAAAAACTATAATTTACCTGACTAGTATATTATGTAGAGTCCAATCATTATCAATATAATATGTCGCCATTGCCATACAACCTTTCTTTTAATTATCGACGACCACATATCTGTTGTGATGCTAACTCGTCCTTCAATACTAGATAACATTTTTAAAATTTCTTTCTTTTAATCCTCGTATATCTTGATAATGTCTTTCTTTAACATATTTTAAGTTGGGATCTTAATGGTCGGTTATAGTGAGGTGAGGAACATCCTAAATCTTTTGCTATTAACTATAAAGAGAGGATGCCTATCACTAATGACCATACTAGCTATTAAAAACTTTGATCTCTTACTGAAATAAGCTGTAGCCATCATTTCATCCTTCTTTCTCATTATGTTAAGGGTAAAACATGTTTAACCTTTTGATACGATCTTCTTTCTGTTACATGAATCTAAATGTCTCTTTAAATGAGAGGTTCTACCTTTTAAATTCCTAGTCAACATCTTGTGACAACATTTACATTCGGCCTTCTCTACTTTGTCTATTGATCTAATCTTGTTTAGGTGATTCCAAACATCCCTTTTTAGTGGACATGGACTTCTATCTTCAGTTATTATCAGATTTGAAGTATCCACTTATATAATCTCTAGTACCGAATTAGAACTCTCCATTGAAGGAATATGTTAATCTATCTGAAACATTTAAAATATTATACATAGTATGACTATATGAGTCATTCATGGATATTTACATGTATACATATACTTTTTATGATGATGACGATGATGATGGTTATGTGTTTTTTCTTCAAATTTATATGAGAAATAAAGTATGTTCTGGTGCAATAAAAGAATGCTTTTTAATATATTCTTCTGAATAGAGACCAGATTAATGATACTTGGTTAATATTATATTAGACTTTAATGGAAAACCATTAGAAGAAAAGGCCAAGTAGTTACACTTCCTCATCAATGATGAATAAATTTGGTCAAGCATAAATAATCTAAGAAGTTATTTGGTTATCAGCTTGTCTAGATAAAAAAAACTTAACAATTCTTTACAAACTCCTCAAAGAAAAGCATCCAAATTACGCCTCTAATTCTCTATATTTTTCTTGCTTTCTAAGCTAATTCCTTAGAATTTACTCATTTATCAAGACTCTAAATAGACATGAGAAAGATTTAAAAGAATGTGGCTATGCTCCAAGTAGACAAGTAGTGCTTTGAAGTCCTGTCAATGTTATAGTTTTGTAAAAGTAGGCACTTACTTATTAACATTGATTAAGTATAAAGAGAGGAAAAGAATAGACTAATAGACATAACACTAGAAATTATGATTAAGACTGATTCCTGTAATGAATAAAAAAGTAAAAAATTTTCAAGCAAGTTGCTTAATGCTTATTTCCTAAATCTTCATCTAATAAGGATGTAAATAGCATATTACTTAAACAACAGAGAAAAAAACTGATCTTCTAAAATTAATTATCTGTATGTGCTATAAGGTATTTCATGTGTTCTTGGGAAATCTTAACAAGTTCACTAAATGGGTTGCCACTGCAAGATAATTTCACATCTTCTTTTAAACCCAAAGATGATCTGGCATATAATAATTTGAAAGGAAACAAACAAGTAGCAGAGCACACAAATTCATTTATGATAATGGAACAAATTAAATGCTTTTCTTTTGCTCTAATAAAAAGCTCAGAATTCCTATAAACAAAAATAATTGACAATGTTCTTTTGTTTTGCTTTAGTGTTTCTAAAAAATGATTGACAAAGACCCTAACAATCTTTTGTCAATTGCCTTAAATCCAACTAACTTCATCCTCTATTCCAATTCCAAGTATAACTTAAACAATACATCCACCAATGCCCAATAGATTTCACCAATTTCTGATGTTAAAGAAGAATTTGACCAGATAATGTTACTTGACACAATTTAGACTAAGAAAGGTTTTATAAATTTCCATTTAAACAAGATAAGAACTACCCATTAAACAAGACATTCAAGTATGTATATGCATATGTCACCTAATTAACAATCATTATTATTAACAATCAAATGGGTTATTCATCAACACCTCGTTCATTGGCTGAATCACTATCGGACTGGGTCGGAGATAACTGATTGCGGATGTCATTGCTGCACGTTAATGTTGAAGAAGATGACTAACTTATTTATAATGGAGGACTGGAGGAGGGACTACTGGAGTCAACTGGGTGTGGCAGGCTACAGATGGAAGACCAGAAGTGTGGGATAGTACGAGATCAACTAAGAGACGTAGAGCAAGAGAATGGCAGTATAGGTGATTTTAACTTAAATAAAACAATGACATTTTACTTAGGTGTAAAATTATGTCATTTTACTTAGGCAACTGGTAAAGCAGAAATGAGTTGAGTAAAACAATGTCATTTTATGATGTGTTTCGAATACATTAAAAAATAAAACATAACTTTACACAACTAAATTTGTAGTTGTGGTAAGCAAGGATCGTGTCCAGAGAGAGTGTGTGCCTCGCTTTTGTAATGAATAAATCAATGTTTAGGATTTAGGGGGAAGGGGTTGGGTAGAATTCAATTAACAAAATAAAGTAAAACTGAACTATTAAAGGTAAATCAAATCAAATTAGTACGAAAGTGATAAAATTAACAAATAGGTTTCAAATCCAATTTGTGGCTTAATCTCAACCTTCACACAAATGAGCATAATCAATCGTCATTTTTTGCTCAAACCTCTTCTTGAAACTATTAAATGTAGATTGACAATAAGTTTTATTAATCCCAATTTTTAAAGTTGTATCTAATTAAAACAAGCTCGTTAATTAAATATAGCTAGTAGACAACCTAAAATAAGCTCTCTATATTTAGTGTGACAATCGCACTACGTAATAGAAAAACAAGTTAATCTATGCAACAATCACATAAGCTTGGGTCATTTAACTTATACTATGTTATCCCTAATGATGCTCGACCATTAGTTTACCATAAATGAATTTGATGTACATTGATTATGTATCGCAATCTAGATTCTGGCAATAGATTTATACATAAATAACCTATTTGAAGTGTTTAAATCATTCATACATAAAATCCCAAAACAATAATCTTAGAATAACATAATCAATTCCAAAAGAGAGTGAGAACAATACTACTATAATAAAAAATAATTAAACATAATCGTCAGCCTTAGTATCCTTTTTAAACTAAAAATATTCTCGTTTAGATATTGAGATTTCTACTGGGTGAAGACCTTCCAAGGCCCAGTTAATGATGGAGCAGGGGACTTTCGACCACCCGCCCTTGACTTTGGAGGAATACCCAAAATTATTAGCTGAGGTCAAAGGGAAAGAAGCTACAACTACTCCAATTACAGCAACTGGCGAAGAGGCTAATAAACAGGAACAAACCTAAAATCCAGTAGCCTGGTAGAGGCGGTTACATATTCATCCTAAAAAGGTTATGCTCAAACATTATCCAAATGTTCTGAAAGATGGAGTTCTAGCTCCTCCTAAAGAGCTACTCCAAGCAAGAGCATAAGTATGGTCGTCGACTTTAGTGGGATTTTTCTGGAGCAAACACTAAACATTTCCAGTAGTGAGTGCTTAGGTTGTTGCAAGGTAGGGAAAGAAGGGCCCTGAGAGAATGATGCTACAAAGGATGGTAATTTCTCTTTAAATTCTTATCTGAACAAAACCTGGTTGAAAGTTTGGAGATGGGACCTTGTCATATAGCACGCCAACCCATGTTTATTACTATGAAAATTGACCCATATAGGGAATACATCTGTGCTTCCTCTATCACAATCTAAGCCAGGCTTCCATTTCTGTATAAACATAGGTTGGCAATTCTGGATGATAGAAGGCCTTAGTTATATGGAAAGCTTATTAGGCAAACCATTGTGTATGGATACCCAAACAACAAATTTGGAGAGGATTTGCTTTACTAAAATCTCTATTGAGGTAAGCAAAAGTGTTGATTTGCCGGATAAATTACCTATTTTAAAGTTGGGAGAAGATGGTGAATTTAAGAGAGTTGAAGTACCTATTTCTTACTCGTGGAAGTCTAGTTTAACCAAAATATGTTTGAAGCCCACAGGCAAAAATTTCAAAACTAGATGGCATGATGAATTGATTGGGAACTCTACTATTGATGACTCTAAAGTTGAAACGCATAATCAAGCATGAGACTTGGGTGAACCTGTTAAAGAAAATCATTCAATATCCACTGAAGATCAAAGAAACATTCCTGAGCCAATTGCGAAGCAAATTATTTTGGGAGAATACAATCAATCAGAAAATGTCAATTTAAATGCAATCAACAGCAATATAGAAGGGCAAGATGAGACAGCTGAAAATAATGATAAACCAGAAGGTCCTGATGAAGCAGATTAAGTTGTAGGCAAATTAAGTGACTTATTGTAATGTTGTTTTGTAGCTTTTGCTAGTATTAATACAATTCCTTTCATTTAAAAAAAAAGGATCAGAAATTTGCCCCCTTTTGTGTCTCTAAACTCTTCATGCCTCTTTTGGCCTCTTAAATGCTCTTTTAGTAAAAATTAGGGTTTCATCATAATACATGGTCATCTAAATAGACGTGTAGGTGATCATGTGAGTGAAAATTGTAAGAATCATGAATTTACATATTCATAGTGAGATACATAATTGTGTAGCTTACTTACATGATTGTGTAGGTTACAGAAGTGGCTAAAAATGCATCTTTGCTCTCCTACATGCTTTTAGTGAGTTACACGGTCCCATACACGGCCGTATGTGTGAATTGCAATAACTTCATTTCTTTCATTTTTTATCCCATTTTCACCCAAATTCATCTCCTTATTTCACAAAGGCAAATAAGATTGAACATCAATAGGACGAGTCCATGGATATATTTTTAGCTCATTTTGGTTCTTGTTCCTATAACTTATACCTAAAACAAAAATATAAACTAAAATAAGTATCTTAATCACAACATCACATTAATTACTAAGCATTAGGAAATAAATATATAATCAATCAAGCATTTATCATTTTGCTTAGCAGAAACTCTTATAATAAAATAACATCATTTTACATAATATATAAACATACTTCAACCTTGTAAAACTAAGTTATTTTATCTATTAAGCCTTACCCTAAACTGTCAGATTGAGCCTGGCCCGAGGCCTGAGTTGCTAGGCTAGAGTCCAACTGAGGCTCTCGAACCTAAGCCCAAGTCGAGACTCGACTTTTAAAAATAAAGAAGGCCCAAGATCTAACACAAAGCCCAGTCATCCCAGGCCTGACCTGTTGACTTTGAACCTGGGCCATTCTACCGTCACTATGAATAACATCTATTGTATATAATAATAATAATAATAATAATAATAATAATAATAATAATAATAATAATAATAACAAGAACAACAACAACAAAAATAACAATAACAACAACTTAATATAATATAATGTATGTATTGTATTTGTTTGATTGTTTTCATATTTATTATTTAAGTTTCATTTGCCAATAAGATGTTCATTTAAAATGGGTCCTATATGAAAAAAATTATAAAAAATATCAAATTGGATTTTTGTGGTAGAGAGTTAACAGAGACGTTAAGTTGATGTCTATAAAACATTAGGATTTTTTAATGGTTTGAAACATTTGAGTTCAAATTAAGTTCTAGTGAAAATGTTAGGATTCAATTTAACCCTTTTTCCTTTATATTTAGAGCTATTATCATACTAGATACAAAAGCGTCTGTTTAAAAATTTTCAAATAATAAATGGACAAATAAAATTTTATATTTGACAATTAAAAAGGAATTTACAAGAAGTTAATAGTTCTACATACTAATAGATAAAATTAAAATAATTTTAATGATAATAAATAATATGGTTATGAGCAGACGAGAAATAAAAAATTATTATTATTTATATATGTTTAAAATAGAGATCAAATTTTGTATTATAGGAATTTAAATTTAAATAATATTGTTAATTTATTATATTTGATTATATTTAAAACTCTATTTTTATTAAAATAATTTAATAATATTATGAATTGTCTAATATGTTAAATCATTTAAATATAATAAAAATTACACATTTGAATTTCAAATGAATTTTAATTTTATATATTCAATATTACATTTCCTTAATTAATCCAATCATACTTTTAATTTTAAACGTATTATGAATTATAAAATCAACTGTAATGATAATTAGTCATTTGAACTAACTTTTTTAATATTTTAAGTTATTATGATATTTAATGTTATGTTGAATTAAACTTTCTAATTCATTATTGTCTTACATATTTTTAAATTAAAATTTAAAAGTTTTTAAAGTAAATTACAATTTAAAGTTCTTTTGAGAATGTAAAATTTTCATTATTTAACTCAAAATGGAAATAAGTTCAAGCATCCAATAGTTAGCTAGTAAAGTAGCTACTTGCAATCAAGTTTTCAAATCAATAATAAACTCTTCCAATACTCAATACTAAGCTAGGAACCTTTTAATTAATATTTGCCATATAAAACTAAATGTTTATGATACATTCAATGTTGTGGAAGTGTAAATATCCTTTGATTCGTGAGTTGCAAGAATTATAGATTTGATGTGTAAATAAATGTTTTTAATATTTTCTTCCAAGTTTCTTTTTAAGCTCTCCTTTGAAGTGTTCTAATTATGAAAATTTTATGATTATGTTATAGCCAAATGCTATAAACTAGATAGCTTAAAGAGATTTTGAATACTACTTTATCTCCTGAACTTTTAGCTATAGTTGTACAGCACCAACCATTGCTGACATCCCAATTACCCTAAGGTGGAATGAGGTTACATAGATGAAGTATATGGTTTTATAAGGGATTTTGGGCAATAGCATTTGAAAAATAGACGATCAAAGCTTTTAACTCCTTGTTTGCATAAGGTGTATTGAGTTGGACTGTTAAGGAATATAATCTACTTATCTAATGTGTTGAGTTTTCCTTTGAATTATATTCAAAGGATGAAGCTAGATTCGGGGTGAGTTTATTTGTACTATAGCATCTTGTACTAGGGTACTTTTGGGTGCTGAGGTATTAGAAGATCCTTGTCAGAGCTATCGCTGAAATTTGTTGTTATTGATTTTTTTTAGCATATTTTATCCTCCTTTTTATTATTAAGCCTCAAATTTAGGATATGATTTTGAAATGGGGTGCTAAGCAAAGATTTCAAGACCTGGTAAGGTTGCTATAACACTTTTTATCACTATAAAGTTTGAAGGAATGGTATTTCTCAAAGAGTTTAATTATGTGGATTATTTAGAAAACCAAAATGGGACTAATTGTCATGCCTAAAAGATGTTCTTTTCCCATTCCTAATCTTGCTTTCAATTATCAACCTCACTTTCCCTCTATGCAAATACTATGCATAGTCTAAAAGGTGCTTACTTTGGCTCCTGCATTCTAGATGTTTAGATTCCTAATGTAATAGGCGCGGATCCATTGTACCAAAGCAATTACTTAGTATTTAGTAATCTTCACACGCTTCTTATTAGGAAAACTTTGTTAGTGAGTTTTAGTGATTTAACTCCCAACCCCCTTTTTTTTAGGTATATTTATTTTAGCTCACTTGACTTTAGCCATAACTCTTCTTATTTTGTCTCCTGACTATATGAAGTTCCTGAGTAGTTTTTCCACTACTTTGAGAATGTTGCTAGGGAAGTTGACATAGGAATACCAGTAAATGCAGGTTGTCTATGACTGGGGTAACTTGCTGGCTTCTCGCTAGAGTGGGGCTCTTGTTGTATCAGCTTGATATCCTCTTTTATATCTTGTCTGGAAGTGGTTCAAACTCTCTATAGTAGGGCCTCTTTGAAGGAATATGTATAGATGGAATTTGTTTGAGCCTGATTGGACTTAGATGACCTAAAGCCCAAATAGTCCCAGCTGGCTCAATTATTTATTTATTAATTAAAATTTGAAAAATGTTGTCATTTTTTAGTGTTTTTTATTTTAGGCTAGGTCGGGCTGACTAGTTTGAGCTTAAACCAAAACCAAAGCTCGAAAATTTAAACAAAAGGCTTAAGCACGACTTGAAGCTTGATTAAACAGGGTCAGATTTGTTAACTTTAGGTCGATTTAGGGCAAGCTCAAGCTTATTTATCATGCCTAATGATAGGAATCCCTAGGTATGTAAATGGAGGAGATTTGGATCTGTCTACTGGTTGATGAGTACCATGAGGCATTTTAAAAAGATCTCTTAGATAGGTTGGGATAACTTTTATCCATGTTTAAGGAGAGTCCTGAAAGACGTTTGAAGGATTGCAGCATTGACATTAGAATACTAAGATTTCTTTTTATGTTTTGCAAAACAAAATCATACTATCAATAAACACCAAGTTGATAAGATTCAATCTGTTGCACCTTGAGTGGGATTTAAATTGCTTGTCTTGAAAGGTTGTTTGCCTTATAAGCATGATAAGAATTTCCATTACCAATATGAAGAGATATGGTGATAAGGGGTCCCTTTATCTAAAACCCATTTCACCTTTGATAAGTTTTATAGCCCTCTATTTATCAAAACACTATATAAGGCTATAGTAAGACATTGTTCAGTCCATCCTATTTTATAACACTATATATGTATACTTATGTATTTTATAACACTATATATGTATACTTATGTATTTCAATTAGTTAGAGAGTTTAATTATGTTGAACAATTATTTCACATAAAAATTATATGGGGAATAATAATATAAATCAATTTTGATAAAAATTATTTAAAAAAATAACTTTTTGTAATTTTATTAGGGATGAAATTTTGAAAAATCATAAAATGAAAAACAAGTTCAAATTTTGTTAAATTTTGCACCTTTTGACAAGTATTACGAACACAATGATGAAATTTATTTAAATATTAAGTTCTACCATTATAGGTAGGAACGATAATAAGAGTCAAGTTTAATTGGGACAAACTTGAAGCTTGCTCCAAATACTCTAAAACAACTTCATTTTACTATAACTTATCAAATTGATATCATTTTAGTATAATTAACTAAAAAGACATCATTTTAGTATTGAGTTTCTAAAGTATACAGATTAAAACGATACCGTTTTAGATAATTAAGCTAAAAAAGCTCGAGCTTAACTTGAAACCTAACCAACTTTAGTTTGAACTAGAATCTGAGCAATTCGAGTTTGATTTGTGAACTTTGGTTCAAGTAGGATTAGATCAAACTTTGCTGAAACTATCATCCCTAATCACAATGTTACAATAGGATATACATTAAATATATTTTTTCATAAGTTCATGATAAGTAATGTTACGAAATGAAATTTATGATATATTTAATGGATTCTATACATCCATGAGGGGTTTAAAGTCATTATTCTTTAAAATAACTACCAACGGTAGTTATCTTGTTTAAATGTTAAAAACCAAAGAACAAAAGAAATAAGAACGGGTGTATCTCTTTAAGAAACAGAAAAAAAAAAATTCTACAAAATATCACAGTATACTTTATTCGGTGGAATTCCAACAAGAATCCAAGTATGTGTTTCTTGTTTTTATATGCATATAGAAATGATCCTGTTATTAACATGATTGAAGTAAGTGTGTTGTTTCTTCATAATCTAACATTGGTATCAGAGACTGGTTGTTTTTTTTTATATATGCATGCTGATGAATCTGTGTTAAATTTTTTATGAATTTGTCATCAAGTTTGCACTGTTATTATTATACATTGCTTTGTCTTCTTCTAGGGTTGTCTTCTGTACCAACTATTGATATTTCAGTTTCTCTTTCATTTGTTGTTTTTTTTCTTTCTTCCTTCTTTTTTCATGTAAATCCAGTCTAACCGAAGAAAAATATAATAGTTTTGTGTTTGATGTCTGTTTTTGGATTTTTTTTTGTGTTACTGGGTGTTTTGTTTTTGGATTTTCTTTGTTATGTGGTTTTGTTATAGTTTTACACTGTTTACCAAAAACAAGAATCCAAAGACAGCAGTAACGAGAGAAGGAAGCAAAGAATAAGAAAGAAGTTTTAAAAAAAAAAAAACAGAAATAGACATAAAAAAACGCAAAGAAGGAATCGCAGGAAGAAGACAACTTCTTCTTGAAAAGGCGCGTGGCCTTTCATGCTTCAAATAGAAGACACTTTTGTTCAAGTCACGTGGCCTTCATGTTTTAAATAGAAGACAATGTCTTTAATGCCAAATGTGGGAGCTTGTGTGCACTGTATTACCATTGAATATAAGTATAATAAAACAAAACTACTTAATGTTTTGTCTGTTTCATGTATATATATATATATATATATATATATATATGCATATATATTATATACATTTGTGGTATAACTACCTATATAAAGAATTATATATAGAATATAAAGAATTAGAAATAAGTTTTCTAATTTACACAAACTAATTAATTTAGTTAAACTAATTAAACTTTTTTTTATTATTAAAAAAAACTAATGTTTTTTAAGAAACTAATTAAACTAATTTGTTTAGTTAAAATTAAACTTAGAAATAAACTAATTTCGTTAGTTTATTTTTTT
>JANQBM010000222.1:37599881-37629324 GCA_025594535.1 Erythroxylum domingense
CAGGTGATTCAATGACAGTTCGGAGGTAGATCATATCCAAAAATATGCTTATGGAGACCTTGAATTGAAGATGGAAAAGAAAGCATGTCATTAGACTTCTTAGTCTCTACCAGAAATTAAGCACCAGATTAATATTACAGCTATATTTTTGTTGTATGGAACGAGAATATGTTGTTCAGCGCTACATCAGAATCCTTTATCATGAAAATTTCAGTTAATCGTGAAATATTGCTAAGCAAATTGGCACGACAAGAAAAACTCTGCCCATGCCTCTAGTATAAGGACAGTTCATGTGTAGCTATTTTATGCTGTTGTGCTGGTGATTGATGTCTGCAAAGCACGAGATACGTTCATTTATCCATAGAATGAGACTAAATATCACGAACTCGATCTAACCAGTGTCTAGCAGTTAACACCAAAACCAATTATCAGATATGGATGGTATTGCTAATGACAAATGAAATTATAAATACTTTGATAAGGATTACCCAGAAAACCTATACATCTCTCTCTTTCTGAACAGAGAAAGAAGCATCACGCCCAAGCTATATCACTCTCTCGAATCAAGTCAGGAAAATCATGCACCAATACATATGATGATCTATCAGAAAATGGGAGTGCGGTTTGATTGTCCCATTTGAGCTTTTGTGCAGTATCAGCAATGGAATAGTCCATCTTGGCTTTTAGGCCTTTGGCAATTGGGACTTTTTAACACTTTGTTTTTTCCTTCTCAACAGTAGCCTCCTCAGCATGCCAATTCCTCCCTGCTTTTTGGTGGGAACAATAGCCAGAGCCCCAGCTGAACTACTATCAGGTTTACATGCCAACACATTAATAGCATGAGATGGATTTTGTGTATGTGAATCTGCTGTGGGAGATCTCAGAATAATCGCTTTAGCATTGTCTTCCGCCAGCATTTGATCGTGTAAGGAGAATCGCTTGATAAAGTTCTTGGTATTGATGGCGGTGCCTGTGGCACTAGTGGTCGTGAAAACCCTGTCTAGTAGTGCTACTTCCCTTGGTGAAGCTAGTGCCCTGAGCTGTTTTCCAAGGTTAAGGATGGTTTCTTGGCATTCTGCCAATTTTATAGAGGCTGATGTCATCTCCCAACCCTGTAAGTTTCCATGAATTTTGCTATTCAGAATATAATTATATAATTATATAATTCTGGTAATATTGTAATATTCAAAAGAACTTACATTGTGTGGTTGCGTTCCTTGCTCATCACGGCTTAGAGTTTCCATCTTTGCAACACTGAAATGTTACAGAAACATCACAGAACATCAATGAAGTCATTTCTATCAAGTAGTATTCATCATAGATTGCTTAGGAGACAAGATGACAACCATTACCTTTCCACCTGGAGTTGAAGATCAAGACACGTTGCTTCTAGGTCTTCACAACAGTTGTTCTTATCCTCCAATTCTACTTCAAGTGATGACAACTTCTGTAAGACCTCATTCAACTTTGCTTTGGCAACTGTAAGCTGAGTGTCAAGATCTTCATTGATTGACTTTTGATTTTCAAATTGATCCTCAATTAGTCCCTTGGATTCTTTGAGAGTCACAACTTCTGCTTTTAGGCTTTGGAGGCTTCTTTCTGATTCCTCAAGTTGCTTATTCAATACCTCAGTTTTATTGGTCGCAGACTGTAGCCTGTCTTCTACATCTCTTTTAGCAGATTCCATACGTTTTAGATCTTCTTTCAGTCTCTTGTTTTCATCTTGCAGAAAAGACTTAGCACACTCTGTTTGCGATGTGGTATGATCACGTGGAGAAGTAATTAAGCGCAACCAGGATGGCTGCTCTTTGGATAGACAAATTGGTTTTGATTGCACAGGTGAAACTCCAACTTGGTTTTCAGTTTCTGGTGAATTCCAAGCAAAGTACTTACTGATCTTATCCCTTGCATTTGAAGCATCTTGAGGGGTTACAACGTTGTTCATGGTCCAGTCTAACGTAAGTAACAACTCCTCGGCAAACTCTTCAAGGCTCACTTTTCCATCCAACAGGCCCTTGCATATGTCAACAAACCGTTGTAGAACAGCATTAAGTTCACAACTTCTCCATTGGAAAACATGGACAAAGTAGTCTGAAGCTGCTGCTGATGGAGTGGAATTAGAATAATCGATTGCTGAAGAATTTAGTACCAGTTTTTCAACGAGCTGAACAATGCTGCAGATTGACTTACTCAGACTGGATGGACCACATGGCTGACTTGTTTTCATTGCAGTGTTGGCACTATTGGAAGCTTGGTTCGATGAACAGTTTGTCAGGGACTTCAAAGGGATAGGAGTTTTAAGAGTAGATCCTGTATGATGCCTTGACGTCCGAGTGGCATCATCTTCCAGGACATCTGCATAATGTACATAACCCAATGCAATTTTAATGTCCTCAAGAAGCTCAATGAGACTTCGTTTTGAACTGCGCTGTTCTTTAAGCATTGCATTTAAAACATCCTGAATCCAGTCAAAAGGTTTGCCATTAGAAATATCTTTTGAGTGGATTTCCTGATTATCTTTGCCACAGCCAAAATCACTTTGCTCCGCTGGAATTAGTTCCTTACCAGCTGACGAAGGATGGTTATCATCGTCAGGAGGTGCTTCCACAGAAACTACAGCTAGTTTCTCCATTTCAGCAAAATCATGCATTAAACTCATGTCCGGAAACTCAATGACTCTGCTTTCTGATGGACTCCGTTTCCTATCTCTGAAAATCTCCAATTCCGGTATTAGCGCATCAGCCCATGAATTTGAGGAGCTAACCCTATAAGAACTGCACACATCTAGACCTGGTATTGGATACAGTTCCTGGGATAATTGATCACCCTGAGTCAACTCCAGAGATCTCTGACCACCAGAAACGTCCAGAAGCTTAGCTTCAACTTGTGATAACCTTGAAGCTGTTCGGGAAAACATGATCCTCGAAGATTGAAGTTCAGCATTTTTTTTGGTTACTATTTCTCTTAGAGTTCTATTTTCTTGTTCCATACCACGTAACCTCTCAATCAGGCAATCTGTTTTCTTGACAGGAATTTCAGAAAATCTTTCCATGGCTGTTCCCATAAGAATCAAATCTTTTGTAGGATTTGGCTTCCTTTTCAAATTCACTGGGTCCCGTCCGTGCATTTCAATTTCACTCTTGATCTTTTCTGTTGCAGCGAGACCTGGCAATCTCTTCTGCATCAAAGCGTGCAGTCTCTGGCATTCTGCTTCCAGTTTTGCCAATTTCTTCACACTCTCCAATTGTTGGCTGTGCGATGCATCAGCAAGCTGACGGGTATATTCAAGCTTCTCATTACGAACCTGAAACTCCTTCTCTAGCATGTGAAACTCATACTTCAGAAAAGCATTCTCCTTTTCAGTAGAATCTAATCTAGCCATTAAAGCGTTGAATTCTGCTACTGTTTGAGTTGTACGCCTATGTAGCTCTTCTACCAAGTTCTCTTTAACCAAGAGTGCGTTGCTTAGATTAGTGTTTTCAATAGCTAAATTGGCAAGATTTTTGCTCATCTCCATCAATCTGTCCTCTAGTTTTCTCTGTACCTTCTGAAATTCGCACGATGCCTTTAAAAGAGCATCTTGCATCTTTGGGTCCTGTTCTTCTTGAAGAGAGGTAACCAGCAGCATGCACTGCTTGAATGCAGTGTCAGAATAAGTTGATCCTTCATTTACAGCTGTACCCTGTTCGTCCTCTCCCTTGTTAACAATAAGAACTTCCTCTTCTGGATTTCCCTCGCCTATAAGTTAGTAATTATCCAGAAGGAACATGATCACTCTAGAAAGGAGTAACAAAATGATTTGCATATTAAAAATGTTCGAAGGGCACGAGTGAATTACCTGCAATGGCTTCTTTTGATATTAAATCATGCCTTGTCAGAGGATCAGCTTTGGCATGACTATCAAGGAGCACTGAAGCTAACTTCTCATTGAGAGTCCTCACATGTCTAGTTGGCCCAACTTCACATCCCCCTGGAAGCATTGATCCCTACAGTATGAAACAAGGATAAAGGATCTCATCATCGACTACAATTCTTTTCAGAGGAGCTTGTTAGGAGCAAAAGAGAAGCCTCCCTTACCTCTTCATCAATTACTTTCACAGGTATGCCAAATTTGCTCGTTGTGACTATCGTCTTCTCCGAGGGTTTCTTCCTCCAAAGCCATGTCCTATTATCCATACTTCAACTTCTAGCGATACAAAAAAATGAAAGCTGCACATAAGGTCAAATCATTTATGACGAACTACATGGTGAGCATTCATGAGCAACAGTTGAACCTGATAGCTAGCAGTAATGATGGTTTCAAACTAAGATGCTAAACCTTCACGGAAAGAAGGTGCTACTGTAGATGACACAACAAAAAGACGACCAAGAATCAGCCACAGCCATAAACTCAGAGCAAAATCAACAAGCATCATGGCCTCATACACAAGGAAATGCAGATAACACGCACGAAAACAAGCTGCAAAATCCTAGCTAGAAAGAGAGTATGTGTATGGGGTGGTGAGTATGTACAGCTCTTACCTGGAAACGAAGATCATTAACAACGACGTGGATCCTGCAACATCAATGATGCCAACAGGTTAACATTAAGAGAGATAGAATCGGACACGTACTTAGATACTCTCCTAGAACAAAGGCACCTTGATTGATGAAGTGAGGTGGTGACAGTGAAGTGATGATACACAGAAACTCACCAACTTAGCTTTATGTAAAAACTAAAAAGAGAAAGGGACTCTTAGGACAGTTTTGCATAGGATGCCACCGACAACTTACCTTAGTGTACTAATTATATGTGCATGAAAGTGACAGAGAGGTCCAGTAACGACCCCAGAAGTAGGAAAAAAGAGATGGTAAGAGTCATCAACGGAACCAAATATAGACTTATATGGAGAGAAATTAGTGAACAGCACGCACTTAAATGAATTATGGGAGAAAAAAAGTCAAAATAAAATGAGTCAGGATATGATTATGTTTATTTCTTTTTGAAGCCTAAGTCTATGTCTCAACTCAATTTTATTAAATTTTATTCATAAATTTATATAAAATTTATCTGAATATATATATGAAATTTAATATAATATAATAAGAATATCAAACAACGTCTCCTTATTCAGTTTTAACTTAATTTTATTAAATCTTATCAATTTTTTTATTTTAGTTATTTTGTTTAAATTTAATTTATTAAATCTCATTTATATATTTATATAAAGCTTACAAAAATATGTAAATAAAATTTAGAAACAATAGATATAATCTCAAAGCCTCACCCTTGAAGCAACGTTTAAATTCTGATCACCTCATGCGCTTGACCTTTTCCTTTTTCTTTAAATTTTGCAAAGAAAAACTTTTACTCTTCCCAATAAAACATTGCACCAAATAGTTAATGATAGAATGCACAGGGCCGACAAAAAGTTGAAGAAAGGAGGGTCAAAGGCCAGTGCTACTTTTTTCCTCAAGTCTATAATAATATTATTAGGAAGTAGAAACGAAACCACTCATCCCAAATTCCAGAAATGCCCCTACACCTTACCCCTCCTCTCTTCGTTTCGTTTTCCCGTTTTCGATTAAAATTTTTTCCCCAATCACAAACGCTCGCCTCACAAACCTAACCCACCGGGTCAACCCGCCCCAACTCGCCTTTCTCCGATGGAGATCGCCTCCGACCACCACGGAGATAACACCGACGGAATGAATTCGCCGTCTTCGCCTTCTGCTTCGAGTTCTGCTGCGTTGTTGAACCGCGATTCGATTGAGGAGGAGGAGAGTAGAGGAGCGAGGTACGACGAAGACGACGATGAGGAGGAGGAGGACGTGTGCAGGATCTGCCGGAATCCGGGGGAAGACGAGAATCCGTTGAGGTATCCATGTGCGTGTAGCGGGAGTATCAAGTTTGTTCATCAAGATTGCCTCCTCCAGTGGCTTAATCACAGCAACGCTCGTCAATGCGAGGTCTCGCTGGTTATATTATTTGATTTAGGATTTGAAGAGATTCAAATTCTCTCTCTCTTTATTTATTTATTTATTTGCGTTTCTATTATGATGTTAGCAAATTAAATTGTGGTCTTATGTGATCTCGTCACAAATTTTTTTTGACGATTTTGCGTTTCCTTTACATGTACTTTGGCTTATATTTGAGTGTTTGGTAGAGGATGTTTAGTCGAGTTTCATGTAATTTTGATTCATGAAGGCCTATTCAATACTTATGCAATTTGCATGTGCCAACAATAAACATGCTCTGGATATGTTCGGCTCACCAAAAATTTAAGTGTAAAGATCATAGTTTAGGAATGAACTGTTGTAGGATACAAGTTGTCATGCGTGCCATTTTTTTCTTCACTGGATAAAGCTCAACAACAAAACCTATTTGCGCTGGAACTTGCTTGATTTAGTTTTAAATGTTTACAGGTTTGCAAACATGCGTTTTCTTTCTCACCTGTTTATGCTGAGAATGCCCCTGCAAGGCTTCCTTTTCAGGAGTTTGTAGTTGGCATGGCAATGAAGGCTTGCCATGTTCTGCAATTCTTTTTGCGCCTGAGTTTTGTGCTCTCTGTTTGGCTCCTTATTATACCATTTATAACATTTTGGATATGGCGTCTGGCTTTCATAAGGAGTTTTGGCGAGGCTCATAGATTATTCTTAAGTCACATCTCTACTACAGTTATCCTCACTGATTGTCTACATGGGTTCCTACTCTCGGCAAGCATTGTTTTCATTTTTCTTGGTGCAACTTCTCTGAGAGATTATTTTAGACACTTGAGAGAGCTTGGAGGACAGGATGCTGAGAGAGAAGATGAAGGAGACAGAAATGATGCCAATGCTGCAAGACGATTGCCAGCACAAGGCAATAGGAATTTTGCCGGCGAAGCAAATGCTGATGATGCTATGGGACCACAAGGAATGGCTGGAGCTGGTCAAATCATCCGAAGGAATGCAGAAAATGTTGCTGCACGGTGGGAGATGCAGGCAGCTCGTCTTGAAGCTCATGTTGAACAGATGTTTGATGGTTTAGATGACGCTGATGGTGCAGAGGATGTGCCCTTTGATGAGCTTGTTGGCATGCAGGGTCCCGTTTTCCATTTGGTCGAAAATGCATTTACTGTAAGTACAATTTGTTCTTTTGATGTCTTTTGTTGTTGCCTTCTGCTTAACCATGAATATGTCTATTTTGTTGGTGTCTGAAATTGTCATTTCCTGTTTATTTTGTATGTATTTGCGTTACTTATTTTTCATATTTATATGAATATTATATCTTGTACTTTTTAAGTGATTGCACATTTATATCAAATTTCATAAAATGTTTTGAGGAAATAAGATGATAGGTTAAACAATTCAGAATTCCATTTTATTCTATTGTGGAGTTCGTATCAATCATGGTTTTCTTGCTTTGCAGGTTCTGGCAAGCAACATGATATTCCTGGGTGTTGTGATCTTTGTACCATTTTCTCTAGGGCGGATTATACTATATTATATATCTTGGCTTTTCTTTTCTGCAAGTGGTCCTGTACTGTCAACTGTTATGCCACTTACAGATACTGCCCTTTCCTTAGCAAACATCACATTGAAAAATGCCCTAACTGCTGTCACAAATTTAAGTTCTGAAGGACAGGATGGACTACTAGGCCAGGTTGTAGATGTTTTGAAAGTAAATGCAAGTGGAATGCACGAGGCCTCAAGCAATATAAGCTCTACGCTTGCAACAGATCTCTTCAATGTAGCAAGTATTGGCACATCACGACTTTCTGATGTTGCAACTCTTGCTATTGGATATATGTTCATATTCTCCCTAGTCTTCTTCTACCTTGGAATTGTTGCTTTGATTCGATACACTAGAGGCGAGCCTTTGACCATGGGAAGGTTTTATGGTATTGCTTCTATAGCAGAGACAGTTCCATCTTTGTTGAGGCAGTTCTTGGCAGCAATGAGGCATTTGATGACTATGATTAAGGTTGCCTTCCTTCTGGTGATTGAACTTGGGGTGTTCCCTTTAATGTGTGGATGGTGGCTGGATGTTTGTACCATAAGGATGTTTGGAAAAACTATGGCGCAAAGAGTTCAGTTCTTCTCAATCTCTCCTTTAGCCAGCTCACTGGTTCATTGGGTTGTTGGAATCGTTTATATGCTACAAATAAGCATCTTTGTCAGCCTACTTCGTGGGGTATTATTCTTAAACTCCTTGGCCATGATGTTTCATAGAATCTATACATTATTTGATTCTACTAGTTTGACAATCTCTCTGCTGCTTGTAGGTCCTCCGTAATGGAGTTCTGTATTTTCTTCGAGATCCAGCTGATCCTAACTACAATCCATTCCGAGATTTGATTGATGATCCTGTGCACAAGCATGCCCGCAGGGTTCTGCTATCTGTTGCAGTTTATGGAAGCTTAATTGTGATGCTGGTATTCTTACCTGTCAAACTTGCTATGCGAATGGCACCCTTAATTTTCCCATTGGACATCTCGTAAGCTTGGTTTCATTCACTATTTTTTGCCATCTGGTCTTAATTAGATGATTTATTGTCATAGTTTGTTAACATGCATGGTTACTTTTTCTTTCAGGGTATCTGATCCATTCACAGAAATTCCAGCTGACATGCTTCTTTTCCAAATCTGCATTCCATTTGCCATTGAGCATTTCAAGCTGCGGACCACAATCAAGTCCCTTCTTCGCTACTGGTTTACAGCAGTTGGATGGGGACTTGGTTTAACTGATTTCTTACTTCCTAGACCTGAGGACAATGGTGGCCAGGACATTGCTAATGGTGAGCCCGGAAGGCAGGACAGACCACCAGCTGTACAACATGGTGGACAAGATAGGGAACTAGTAGCACTTGCTACCGGTGATAATCCTAACATAGATTTTCTCACAGCTGGAGGTTCTAATACTGCAGAGGAGTATGATACTGATGAACAGCCAGACTCGGAGTACGTTTTGAAATAATAAGTCCAGTCAGTGTTGTCATTATTTGCAAAGATTGCATGTTATTCCTTTTCCACTTCAGCATTGTTTTAAGGTTTACAATCAAAATATGATTGCCGCATAATAATGTTAAAATTGTATTTTAGCAGGTACAGCTTTGTTCTTCGCATTGTCCTCTTGTTGATAATAGCTTGGATGACTCTTCTTGTCTTCAACTCTGCCTTGATAGTTGTACCCATATCCCTTGGGCGTGCTCTTTTCAATGGTATTCCTCTTCTTCCAATAACTCATGGCGTTAAGTGCAATGGTAAGACGGTTTATATGATTTTGTAGAGATAGAACACGCTTTCTTTATTGTGTGAGATTGCTGATTGTCTTTTTCTTTGTTAGATCTATATGCTTTTATTATTGGAAGCTATGTCATTTGGACCACTTTAGCTGGAGCTAGGTATTCTATTGAACATATCAGAACAAAGAGGGCAGCAGTTCTGTTTGCCCAAATCTGGAAGTGGTGTGGAATTGTTCTAAAGAGCTCTGCACTGTTGTCAATATGGGTAGAGTCCCTATCTCATTCCATTTGTCAGGTCTCTATTTGATAAAGTGTCCTTTCCACTGAATACCCTTTTAAGTAATTATTTGAACCTTTTTCTTTCCAGATTTTTGTCATTCCAGTATTGATTGGGCTGCTCTTTGAGCTTTTGGTGATTGTGCCAATGCGGGTTCCTGTGGATGAAAGCCCAGTTTTCCTTCTGTATCAGGACTGGGCCTTGGGATTTATCTTTCTTAAGATATGGACTAGACTGGTGAGTTCTCAAACAATATGCGTATCTTCCTTCTCTATGCCCTTGTATGAAACAAAGGTATCTCAAATATAATCACACCTGAAAGTTTTGAGCTTCAACCAAACTAGCAGC
The DNA here is from genome assembly GCA_025594535.1 of Erythroxylum domingense. Classification (NCBI taxonomy): domain Eukaryota; kingdom Viridiplantae; phylum Streptophyta; class Magnoliopsida; order Malpighiales; family Erythroxylaceae; genus Erythroxylum; species Erythroxylum domingense. The sequence continues at coordinate 37,609,712 of JANQBM010000222.1, forward strand.
TATGTTTTGTTAATGCATTTGACAAAATAGAGCTCCCTACAGCAAGAAATGGAACTACAGACTGAATCTTTGATTTGTTTATCTGCGTTCTTTATAACATTCCATAAAGTTTAATGAAAAAGCATTTACCATATTTCTGTATCTAGGCTGTAGTTATGCATGAACTAACAGGGTTCGTTTTCAATGGCATGAAGAATGTTAAGACCTGGAAATGATCAAGAAGTACGTTTGTGAATTATTTTGGCTTTGTATTAGATATTGAAAATACTGGTTGATAGAGATTGAGGGTAATAATGAGACTTACAAGAGGTAAAGCTTAATCATTTATGGGAAGTAAAAGATTTTCTTTCTTGATCTTATTGCTTGTGAACAGGCTATGTTGGATCATATGATGCCATTGGTTGATGAAAGTTGGCGAATAAAATTTGAGAGGGTGCGAGAAGATGGTTTCTCAAGGCTGCAAGGCCTTTGGGTATTGCGGGAGATTGTTTTCCCAATTATAGTAAAACTGTTAACAGCGCTGTGTGTGCCCTACGTCCTAGCAAGAGGAGTATTTCCTGTTTTTGGATACCCACTAGTCGTGAATTCTGCTGTATATCGATTCGCATGGCTGGGGTGCCTTTGCTTCAGCATGATATGCTTCTGTGCCAAAAGATTTCATGTCTGGTTCACCAACCTTCACAACTCAATACGTGACGACCGATATCTCGTCGGTCGCAGGCTTCATAACTTCGGAGAAGATGCCGAACAGAAGCAAAATGAGGCTGCAACTTCCTTTGATACACATAATTCAACTGGTTTTATTCGAGATGATAGGGAAGCTGATGTTGGGATAAGGTTGAGGCATGCAAACCGTCAGGATGCTTGAATGTTTTAGGAGGGCTTTAATCATTATTGAGGTCCTCGCCAAGTGAAGGATGCCTAGGCATCAACTTATCAGTAGGTTGTACCATTGAAAGGTTTTCACAATCGTGATTCTAGTTGTAGTTTTTCGTTATCTTGTGCATACTATATAGGAAGATGGGCAATAAAAAGACTAAAGAGTCACCCATACTCGGTTGTTCTTGCCATCTACACTTAAAAAACGATGACTCATCACTAATGCTGTAGCTAATTTGCTTTGTTTCTATCACCCAACCCAACTTAGGGTTGCTACTCCATGTATATTGATTCTTCTTTATGTCGTGGGTATTAATCATCCGAGGCCAAGTCTAAATGAAGGACTTGTTACGTATACAAACTCCTGAATTATGCAATGCGTAACATTACCCTCTGTTGAATTTTTTATACTAAATTTAGTTGGGCACAAATAAAAATTCTTTCAACATTGTACCCACCACCAACTTGAAACGACGACATTAATCTATATTCACCATAACAAAATCTAAGCATTAAAGTTCCTCCAAACTTAACTTTGAATAAACAATCACAATCAACCAAAAACACGTAGCTACTAAGTGAAATCAAATCTAAAGTATAGAAGCCGCATCCGAAATGGTTAAAAATCCTGTATCTTAAATACTCTGCTCACACTCAACCCAACCCATCCCAACCTAAGTAACAAGGTTGTCAGTCAATGACAAGGATGCCAATTGATCAGCTGTGCTACCAGCCTGCTGCTGCTGAACACTCCTCAGAACCTCCATTGCCTCTGCAACCTTTGCTCTGAGAGCTTCTGGTGACTCCAGTAAGTGCAAAACTTCAGTCTGATCCATCTCCAGAAGCATGCCGGTTACCTTAGCTGCCGCATCAGGTTCCACCTGTTCTACTAGAGGGTAAAGATTCTCACCCAGCATCTACAATTACAACCACAAGTTAAATTTTAGATTTCAATTTAATTAATATGACAAGACTGCAGATGCACACATATTCAAACAGACAAAACATATAAATGGATAAATTTCTATCAATCTACCTGAAAACTAAAAATATATAACAAATTTAAAGCCTACCGTTCTCTGTTGATCTGGAGTAGCATTTGCAAGAGCAGAAGCCAAAGCTCCTATCGGAACCGGTTGAGACAATGCTGTATCACGCATTGGCATGCCAGCCATATCATATGGAACAGAGAGCATGCCACCAGCAACACCAGTCATTGGAACATCAGGCAAGCCACGTCCAGGAGGATAGCGATAAACACGTCCTCTTGGAAGCATCTGACATTTGACCAAGTAATTAGGTAACAATATTACGATTATAGAAATAGAATCATAAAAAATTTGAATTAAAGGGATACTCCCAACCTGCTGTTGCATTATTGGGATTGGCTGTTGAGATTGCTGAGCAGCTCCTGCCCGACGGCCACCAAGACGTGGCCCCTGCTGTCCCTGCTGGACCATTGGCACAAAGAAGTTTGGCATGGGAGCCGCACCAGGCCTCATACCAGGTACAAGCTGCTGTTGATACCCGAATCCAGGCTAAAAATGGTTGATTCATTAGGTATTTTGATTACAAGTTTGCACTTATGACGTTAATGTGAAGTACTCAAAAGAAAACTACGTGATAAATACATACCGAAGATAAAAATTTGTTCAATAAAGAGCTACCTGGGGAGGAATCATAGCAGGTGGCGCTTGTCCGTAGAATATTTGCTGTCCTAACCCTGGACCACCAGGGGGGTAAATTGGCATACGAGGGGCCACTGAAGGTCCCATTGCAACTGGCCGCATTTGAGAAAATTGAACCTGTACAAGAAGAAAAGATATATAAGCACTAATTAATATAAAATTGAGCCTGTATAGGAAGAAAAGATAAATGGAGCACCACTTAATACAAAAAGAGAAGGCAACTAAATGACATCTTGAGAAAATAAGTACAAGAACCTAACAAGAGTGTGTCAACTTGATGTGGAGAGTGCGGGAGACACAGGATAAGAGGAAGGAAGCAAGTTAAACCTCTCTTGTATATGGTTTGGGGTACAAGTACCTTGTTATAAATTATTAAAAAAAAAAGGAAATGCCTAAACATAGATTTGTTACATGGTTTATAACCTATTGGGATTTAGATACCTGCAGCCTGGCTCTTCTATCTTCCTTTCGTTGTGCAGGTGCAACATACAAAGGTTTGCTAACAATCATTTTGCCATTCATCTCCAAAAGCTATCAAAACAATCACAAACATGTTAACTTAAGGACAAAGAATGCTCTCCATATGCATATGTGAAATCCCATAACCTCAACTTACAGCTCTAGATGCCTCTTCGGGGGTAGAGAATGCAACAAACCCAGAACCTCTACTTATCCCATTAGGGTCACGCATCACCTAATCACCAGAAAAACATGTTTACAAGTCCTATGCAGTAGAATCTCCAAGGCTGATGATGTTAGGTGCTCACTATTCAAAAGATGATGCTAATTACCTTGCAGGATGTGATTGTACCAAAAGGAGAAAACAGCTCCTTAAGCTTATCGTCACCTATGCTATCATCTAGATTTTTAATGTACAAGTTTGCCCCTTGAAATTTGTCAGCTGCCTCCTTCATACTCTGCTCAAATTTGAGTTTTAGTTCAACTTCCCTTTCAGATTTCTTCTGGGCTTTTCCAACATACCACTCTTTATCATCAAATTTCTTTCCATTAAGAGCCTCAACAGCTCTAGCAGCATCATCGGCATTCTCGAAGTTGACAAATCCAAAGCACTTGGATTTTCCATCTACATCCCTCATCACAACAGCACTGGTTATTGTTCCAAATTCACAAAAAGTTTTCTTCAAGTCATCTTCAGTGGTTGCTTCCGAGAGATTCTTTATGAATACATTATTGAATTTTGTCTTGTCAATGGCAGTTTCTCTTTCCTGCTTGCGAAGGAACGGTCCCACATAAACTTGCTTATCATTGAGCAGCATACCATTCAATTTCTCAATGGCTTTCTGAGCTGCTTCTTCAGTTTCAAACTGTACAAATCCATAGCCCTTTGACTGGCCAGAAGAGTCTGTAGCTACTTTGCAAGATAGTATATTCCCAAAAGCCGAAAAAGTATCATATAATGCTTTGTGGTCAATAGCCTTATCTAGATTCTGTCATATTTGAGAAATATCTAAGTTAGAGATATGAAGGCATGGAAACTTAAAATACATAAATGTAATGCCACTACAAAAGCACCCAATAGAAAAAATGGTACCTTAATAAATATATTTCCAGCACCACTCTTGCGAAGACTTGGGTCACGATGTGAATACATGATCCTTATGGGCTTCCCATTAAGAGGAGTGAAATTAAGCACATCCAATGCCCTTGCAGCTGTCAACAGATGCAAGAAAGGATAGGAGATACAGAGGCAGACATTAGTGGAGAAAGGGGCAACATTACCAAAAAACAAAAACACAATTATGATGCTGAAAATAATTGATGGATGAGAGGGCGTATACATTGCTCATCCACCAAATTGATCAACCAGCAAACCTTTCAATTTCAATTTCTTATGATCACTAACAACTTAATAATACATCAATTCTAGGAAAAAAGATTCTAGCTTTGGCAAATCTTTCTAAATTTCAGACACTGGAAATTCACAACCAATTATGATTACATTGATTATGAAGCACGTAATGAAACTGGTAAAAGATAACCTAAACCTGTCAACCAATCAGTAGCATAATATCCATAGCATTAAATAACCTACTGTTTGATTATGAAGCACGTAATGAAACTGGTAAAAGATAACCTAAACCTGTCAACCAATCAGTAGCATAATATCCATAGCATTAAATAACCTACTGTTTAACCAGGATAACATGCAACAATTACAATCAGTGAGTTGCCAGTTGCCACATTCATGAAATAATAATTTAACTAAAGGTTGAATTTCAGAAGAAGATCAAGGTTTTCAAGAACAAGGTTTCCCAGTTGAACATGTTTGCGGCCAAAAAATGACTCAAATTGATAACATCACTTCCCTCACCCACTGTATAACCGTGGATCACAAAAATCGTCAAAGAATACAAAATTGTGGAACCAGTATAATCCAAGCTTGATGCGTTGTCTCTCTTACACAAAATTGTAACTCCCAGACAACCTCCAAGTTTATCACCAAAATTAACAATAAATATCAGTGTTTAAACAATTAAACCCACTAATCAAACAACATAATCCAATACTTTATGTAATCCACCAAACTAGTTGCTTCTACATTTTTTAATGTGTTATTCTAAATTAACAAACTTTCTCCAACAGACTAAAGAATACAGGTTTAACAGTTACCCAGTAGCCAAAAAGGCCTAAACTTTAACACAAAGTATAACCTTACCATCCTGAGGATTGCTGTAGTTAACGTATCCGTAACCAAGCGATCTACGGGTCGTCAAGTCCCTGCAAACTCTAACGGAGACTACCTGCCCCACCTGGTTAAATACGTCGTACAGCTGTGAATCGTTAACGTTCACGTCCAGATCGCCGACGTATAGCGACGTCGTAACAAACTGCGGGTTGGCGGCTCCGCCGTTCACGCCCTGAGCCTGAGCCGGTACTTGTACCTGTGCCATAATATTCTTTTCCCCAAAAGCCACGAATTTTCTTAATTTTTTCTATATTATCTTCCCTCTCCTCGTATTATTAACAAAGTTAGGCTCCACAACAACGGAAACTGATACCCAAAGTGTTCGATGAAAGGCCTAGGATACGTAAAAATTTAAGTGCTTTATCTTCCTTCTCTAATTCTTAATTTTCTTTTTTTCTGTTTTCTGATAAGAGAGGAGAGGGAAGGTGGAATAACATAAACTAATTTTGGCCGCCGGTGCAAAAAGGCGGCGCGTGAGCTACGTCAGAGACGGAGAGAGAAAGAAAGGGGTAGGTAAGGGGCAGAGAGAGACTGCACTCGAAAACAAGGAGCTCTTTAGGGGCGCTTGTGGGAGGATACAGAGGAGAATAATAAAACCCTAGACGATGATGATGACGATTACGATGTTGGCGAGATTTGTACGCCGTTGGATTTGGGTGCGAGTTAGTGGATCCCAGTAGACCAAGTCAAGAGTTGTTAATCAGAGGTAACTTACATATGAAGTTATACACACGTGATGTAAGAGCGCGTGGTTTGGATCTGTTCTCTTTTTAAGTTAAGAGCTTTAACTTTGTATGTCACTTGTTCTACTAGGACACGTACGTAATAAATTTTATACTAAAAAATATATTTTTGTTAACAATTATGTCATTTTATTAATTTAATATATTATAAAATATTTTTGTGAGGAGCTTTTTTTTTTCATTTAAAATATTGATAAAGAACATTGGTGATAAACTTTTTTTACATGTAGAATTACATTAATTGGGAATTAATAAATTAATAAATTTTATATATTAAATAAATTAATTGGCGTCTTGATGTCCCAAGCTCTTGAGTCATCCTTTCGTCTAAAACTTCCGGTTGTCTTTTCTTCGATACTTACCACAAATGCAGCTAATGTTACAGCTATCGATTGATAATGTACCAGCCAAAAAAATGGTACAGTACCCATGTATTTAGTATCGAATTTATTATCGGACTTAATTGTATTTTTCTAAATTTTCAAGATTAAATTGAAATTTTTTAAAAATTAACCTAAAACGTAATAGGCCCACCCTCAAGCTGGGCCCAGGTTGACTAAGCTTCAGTTCCTATTTTTTAAAAATTTTAGGCCTTGAGTTGGCTTAGGCTCCATTGCACAGATCTGGCTTGAGGCCTAACAAGCAATAATAAAAAGACGTCATTTTGACATTTTAATTTTAAAAAATATGATGTAGTTCTAGTTGAGTTAGGCCTGGGCTGAGCTCGGGCTTGCTCCCTCAAGTCGAGCTAGGTCGCATTGCCATCCCTTCTTTTTGTCTTAGACTCTGATCTCAGTTGCCCTCTACTTTGCCTCCCTTTGCCTGAATGCCTCCCTTGGTCATCGCCTCGCCATTTATAGGCCTGTCATCGTTGACCTCACTGCATGTAGAATCTCACAGCTCCGTCGCACCACACCAAAGATGTAAGTACCATATCGGGCAATACTAGCCAAAAAACCATACAGTACCCACTCATTTCATGTCGTTAGTTGGTGTTGTTTGGTATCAACCAGTATCAAAATATCGATGAAATATCAAGACTGAAATATAATTTTTTAAATATATTGGATTAAATTATAAATTTGAGAAAACCCTAGCTATTTAACCCACCATCTAGGATGGTAATGGGCCGGGCTGTATCTTAGACCAACACGTACTACATTAAGGAATGGTGTAATCCTAAAACATGTAAGTAGATAACTTAGCACATATGGAATACTAATAGTATGATTTTGCTATTAATCCTTGTCGAGGATTTGATGTTAAAGTTTTAGAGACATGTCAAAATCATATAGATGACAAAATGTATTGACATTTAGAATTGATTAATATCTCATAAACTTTGATAACAACATGTAAGATATATGTCAACATCATGATAGAAATATTTCATGAAGTAGAGTTGACGTTATAATACCCTGATGAAATTGGTTCACTCAATTTAGCCTACCAAAAGCATAAACATGGACTTCAATTAAAAGCTTTGCTATAAAATGATAATAGTTATCATTAAAAAAATGATTGCATGACTTTTCTTGCCTATGCAAAATATGATATAGATTATATATATTTCTAATTCATGCTTATGACTATTTCACATTGAATTTAGATTCAACATTATTATAATGTTTAATGCATGATAAGAAATAAAATGTTAAGGAAAAGTAGTTGATTCAAGTTTATACAAATACAGTATATGTGTTGCATCAAAAGAGACTTATGCGTACAAAAGTGGCAAGAAATACAAAGTTAGATAGCCAAGATTATCTTTTGATGCCATGTTTGTTAAATCCAAATAACGAGAATCAAAAAGTTACATGAAAGGATATATGTATCTTTTTTATTATGAATCATATGAAGCTTATGAAATTATTGGGTTGAAGAATAATGCAAAAGGATGAAAATGGTATTAAATTGTTAAATTTATACATTTGATTTATTTGATGGAATAACAATTTATAAAAGGATGATTCTTATATTTCATCAAGATTACTAATGACTTTATGTGATACTGTCATATGTATTAAATGAAATATTGATTTAAAATTTTTAAAAAGTTTAAAGTTTTTAATTTTAAGTAGAAATTAAACATTGAGAATATTGAAGTACTTCAATGAGATTGTTGTGGTAAGTTTTAAATTTTTTTAGTTATCTATAAAGAATGAGATTCTGTAATGAATATCTCCATAATTAAATTCATAAGAGTATGGTTTTACATAAGGAGGAATATACAATATGAGAAATTATATAATTCAATATTTATTTCTTCTATAGTGATGCCTAGTACAATGACCTAATTGTAACAGTTCCAATTAGATCAATTAACAAGATTTTATATTAGATATGGAATGATAAGATTTTAAAAGAGTTAAAGGTAATAATTTAAGGATATGATGCTTAGTTGAAGCACGTATTATGAAACTAAGTTTAAAACTAAATTGGACAATAAAGAGTTATGAGATATCCAAAATGTTGGATATAATCTTACAAACTCATTGAACGTCTTATTTGTTTCAATGTATACTTATAAGAGAATGATTCTCAAGATAAGTAGTGAGAGTAAGATGAAATTTGAAAGATTCAAATCTCATGATAATAAATCCAATTGGAACAAGCGCTTTTGTTGATATATTTGATGTATAGTTGAAATGATATGATATATTAAAAAATTCACTTTCATCATGAATTCAAATAGTTTATTTTGAAGATGATTATGAATTTATTATGTCCACAAGAAGGTTAGTGGAAGTATAATTGTCCTCTTAATTGAGAGTATGTAAAGACATATATTGTATAAGGTTAGTAGGAGTATAGTTGTCCTCTTCATTAAGAGTATGTAGAGACATATATTGCTTATAGTGAACAACAATTTTCATATATTGCTCATAGAGAACAACAATTTTAATTTTCAATTGATGAATATATAATTATCCAAGAACAACTTTTGTTGGATATGAAAAGTTAATAACTTAATTCTAGGAATTAGATCTATATAGATAGAATGGAAGTTATTTACGTATACTAAGTCCAAGTATATAGATAATGTACTAAAAATGTTTATTATTTAAGATATCTGATACTTATGAAGTATTAAAGATATCCATTATTCTATGCATGAGTTGATATTTGAGTTTAAGGTTATATGTAAAGTTTATTTTAATTAGAACATTATCATTTTAAGATTGGAAAGGTTACAATGTAGCAAAGGTTGCTAATTAAGCCATAATGCATTTTTCATTTAGTGGAAATGATTAATTATATCCATTAGTTCTTAATGAACTTGATATAGTTTGCATTGTTCAAAAATGTAATGTACTATAGAACATTAGAGCCATTGGCCATATAAAAAGAGCGAAGGTTTCATCAAAGATCCAAGGATGTATTTAGGAAATTTTCGTACTTATAATGATAATTAAGATAAAAGTTGTAAGATTTAAGCAAGTGCTCATTATAAAAAATCTTGTAAAATTATCTCATTAAGTCACTGTCCCAACAGTAGCATGATTGTCATATGGTGATATGGTATAAGATCCTTAAACAATTAGCTTAGTGCAAGTGGTAGATTTTATGCTATATAGCCAATCAATTAATTATAGTTTAGTGAAAATTATTTAAAAGCATTCTTTATCTTATACATACTTAGATGTATATGATAAAGTCTATGAGATAAATATATAATGAAAGTGAAAGTATGATATAAGATTATAATTATGAGATTCTTATTGTATTTATGTATTGTCCATAAATTGTTCTTAGACATTGTTTTATTAATATTGGATATCTATAGAATATAAAAGACTAATATACGTTATATTTTCCTTATAAAAGAAGTAGTCGATCTTATAGGCTAAAGTATAGAGATACTTAAACAAAAATGAAGGTGTTTTTTAGAGAATAATTTCACCAGATAATCCTATATGAGAAATCCATTTAGAACATTACTTATATGTTTATGGAAATTCTCATTGTGATGATTATATAAGTAATCCTTTGACTTGAGATCTCCAAAGTTATCTTGTATTGGGATCACCATATTTTGATACTACTTATGACATGTTTTAGTCAAGGATAGCTCAGTATGTAGTTATTGGACGTAACATCAAATATATAGAGGTAGTTGAGTGATCAATATAGGATTTGTCACCCTAAAGTAATTAGAGATAATGTTTCATTGTTCTCAATTAATATTGATTTTAGAAATCTTTGGCTAAGGTGGAATGATGCTTTCTAAAATAGTTTACAAATGTCATTAACTGATATCACTAGCTAATGATGGAGAACTAACAAAATTAGACTCAACATAGAGTAGACATTAATTATATACTCGAAGTCTATTTGAAACATTATATGATGAAAGGATTAAATTATGCATAAAAAATCATGCACAAAAAGGTTAATCAAAACTGCTTTAACATTTCTAAATATTTGGACGATTATGATGTGTTGCTAGACGCCGATCTTGATTTATGAATATAAATTATTTAATTAGATAATTAAAGAAAAATTAAAAGATTTTAATTTATCTAATCTTAAATACAATTTAGGGTTATAATTTATATTAATTGCCAATATATTTAGGAATCTAATGGATCACATAGAAAGAATAAATTGAAGAGAGAAAAGATATTTTGATCAAGTTGGACTTAGAAGTAAAGTTTGAGAAACTTTATGATTAAATATGAGATATTTAATAAATAAGGATTAATATGAGATATTGGATCTTATTTACGCATAATTAGTATTTAATTAGAATTATTTGTAATTCTAAATAAAGTTTAATTGAAGTTAGAATTTAATTTCAATTAAATTATTAAAATGTTCAAAACATATTATAAATAGGCTTAAGCTTTAAGAAAGCTAGCACTCATTCCCTAACCCTTTATGCAACAGTTGCTGAGTTATCTTAACTTGTTTTGTAGATATCATTAGAGGTTGAACACTTACGGTTGAGATGGACCAATTTTAGATACGATTTAAGGGATATGACAATAATATAATAAAGCTTCAAAATAAGGTACGAATTTGAAAAATCAAATACTAAAAGGTTTTGTAATTATTTTACTATGCCCAAGATCAAATCTTAACTTGATTTTCCAACCAATATTTCATAATAGGACTAATATGAATTGAACACCTCTCTTCTTATATGTGTCCTTGCTCCCTCTCCTCTCCTTCTTTCTTTTATATTTTGCTATTCACCTTTTTAAAAAATTCGTGCAACATTCTAAAGTTTAGAAATTTAGTTGGTAGTTTTTTAATAAAACCTAAAATTAAATTCAAATTTACTTTGTTATAGACCTATTATATTTAACTATAAATAATTTTATGATTGTTTAAGTTAAAAATCAATTTACCCATAAAAATATGAGCTTATTAGTTATCTTTATCTTTTATTTTAGGTAGGCTAAGGTAGAGTTCTCTAAAGGTACATTAGCAATATAATCTAAATCAAATAAGTATAGGCTATAATCCCATAAGGATATCACCCTTTCTTTTAATTTTTATTTTAAGATAGGGCATATTATTAAGTTAGGTTTGAGCCTTTTAAATTTTAGTTGTGAACCTCATTTCTTTTAAGAAATAAGTTCTTAGGTCTATTTTCATTTTCTTTAAACAATTTAAATCCTAAAAGCTTTTGGCCTAATAAAGAATAAAAACATAATTTTATTTTTAATCAAACTCTTTCTAATAGTCTAGTTCATCAAATTGTGACTAAAAATTTAGGATTTTAAGGTTTTTTAACCCTTTCTAGTAAAATCGTTTATATTGTTTTTTTCCAATCCATTAACAATTGAATTTCTTTTCTTTCATCATCATGTTGTTCAATTTTTATTTTTATTAAAAATTAAAAATATTCTTTTAAATCAAATTTCAAATTCTAAATTTCTTTAAAGCCTTGCGATGCAGTCTAGGTATCTTCTAGTGATATATTATTATGTTTCTTATCTATCTAATATACTAAAAACTTTTGCATATGTGGTGGCAAATGTTGCTTTATGATTGTTAACTTATGTTTTTATTTTTCTTCAAGATATGATATTATCGTGTGGAAAGGTTCTACATAACCACTTAGGAGGCCTATAATAATGCTCACTTAAGAGACTTAAGGTTAACACCTTTATATCTACATCACGTGCGATTGCCCTAGGACTCGTACACTGAGATGATGGTTGACACTATAGTCACCACCAACACCTCTAGCTATACCATAGGAGCCATAGGAGTAGTCAGATCACACACTGCTTTATTTTACCACAAAGGCATAGAGGAAGCAAATTCAATCCTTTTAGATCATGCAGTTTAAGGTGCCTAGGTACCTTAAATAGGTTGTACTATAAAGGGAGATTATCTCCTTTGATGGATGGTACAAGTTCTTCAACATTTAGATGTTTGTGTATAGGGAATTAACCTTGGAGTTTATGCATACCTTAGAGATTGATAACACCAAGACGTCATAGGAGGACAAGTTTGTCCTCAAATTCAAACTAGGAGGCATGGATTATGGCCTTAACTATAATTAGTTTAGGGTTTATACTGACTTATTCACAAAAGAGCATACTTAGACATTATAGCTCAATAGGATATCATTGGATCGGGACTGGCCAGATACTAACTCTAATAACTACTAGTATGTGATGGCCATATTGAGGCTGTATCATTTTACAAAGTCTAAGGCCTTAAGGTTCAGGTTCCCAATAATGATGTGCAGGCTTAAGCTCTCTAGCACTCATTCTGTAGTAAAAGGGAGAGCAAAAGTGTTATGAGTTGTATAAACCTCGTCCTCATTTACTACATATGCTGGAGGAAGATGACACATTTTAAGATTGCTTTCATCCAGTTAGTCTGAGGGCACTTGTAAAGGGCCAATTTTGGCATCATAAGATCACTAAATTGAAAAGAGGGTTGGGCATGATCATAAATAAGCTTGGCCTGATAGTAGTAGGTGCTCCTATACCTCTCACAATGGAAATCCTATAAGTTTTGCACATGCTGGAGGAGATGAAGCACCAAAATGATAAGCATGAGGTGATGTAGATGAGCATGTGCTTGATGTAGATGTAGAGCTTGAGAAGCTAGCTTGAGAGGAGGAGAATGAGGGTATGTATTATATAAAGCTAGAGGAGCCCACCATACCATAGAGTCAGTACCATCAAAAGGCCACTGTCCTTATTGCAGACCTTAAGATGGATGTCCAGGATAATATGCAAATAGTGGCTATAGAGAACCATCAAACATTTGGTGGATATGATCTCCTTTGATGATCTATAGGACCTATAGGCTACCTTATATGTTATCCCCAAGACATCAACCCACTCCATTTGATTTAGTTTTCTTTATATTTTCATTTTCAGTTTATTATTTATTAATCATTAGTATATATATTTTGGCACTCTATAATTCCAATACAAAGCTTAATGGAAAATGAATACAATATACTTTTATCAAGACTTAGGCCATTTATCACAAATTAGGGAGGTACCTTTTATCATATTTCCTTTCCCCATTTTCATTATTTTTTTGTCTTACATGTTTCATACATTGAGGAAAGTGTATATCTTAATCGTGAGGGAGGTGATTTAAAATGTTTATGTAACTAGTTATGAGTATTAGTGAATAAGTGGATTTAATTTTCTTAATGGATTTTAAGAATAAATACCTTATGAATATTATGATATTCTTTGTGTAAAATGTACATGCATCAAGTAATTGCAACTTCTTTTGAACATTTTCATCATAAAAAAAGAAATGAATGATAAAATTATGAATAAATGAGTTTAAATAATTTTATTACACTGGCTTTATACTAATACAAAGTTGTAGTTAAAAAGTAATACTAGTAACATTTGAAAAAATGACCTAGTTGAGTAATAAGGAGTATTCATGATAAGGTACTTATTTTTGCATAAAAGACTAGGTGACCTTTCAAACAAGCTTTTAATGTTCCTGTTTTGTTTAATTTTATGTATTGTTAATAAGGGGCTTGAATATGTTGGAAAGTTGATGCATTTTATCTTGTGTATGTTTTTCTTATAAAAGGAGTTGAATTTTGTGATTTGGGTTGAAGTTTAAAAGAACATGGAGTGAATTGAGTTAACTTATGGATTGATATAAGTTGTTGAATGCTTAGCATTTTGATGACACTTGTAATTGGATGAGTAATAGAGAATCTTGATTGGTATGTTTAATTCGTTTGACCTTTTTTTGGAAATATTTTCTATCTGAGATGGAATGATAAAATTAGTTTGCTTGAGGATAGGTAATTTCATAAGTATGGGATAGTTTGATGTGTGTTAAATATATTATTTTTAGCATGATTTTCACAATATTACACTTGTGATTTGGACGATTTTAGAGGATTTGATACTTAAAATGAAATATATTTTATTCTAGGTCTTAGCATCTAGGAAAAGGAGAGAATTTAGAGAAGAAGTAGACCAATTTGGAGTAACTATAGAAGACTTAAAGAAGGAACACAACACTTACACTTTATTAAGTTATGGTAATGTTCAAATACAGTCGATTCTATTTATTCTTTGCCACCCTACATACCCTCGTGCTCTATTGTTGATCAAGAAACAAAGATTGTACATATCCCTGTGTCAATTTTATATTGATTGTAATATTTTATGAGAGAAGTTACAAAATGCGACAAAGGCAATATGAGTAGTATATGGTCCTGTGGTAGGGTAGTTCTATTCATTAAGAATTAGAATTTTGAATTATTAAAAAGGCAGCAAGCAGGAGATTGGAAGCTTCTTGGATAAAGGAGAATTTGGAAGCAGTAAAACTCACTTTAAAGCCATTCTATAATAACTATTAATTAAGAACAAATAAATCTTTGAAAAATACTAAGAATTCATCAAGATTCACTAAAGATTTAAGATTTAAGATAATGATTTCTTATCTTGTTTTCTTTCTTATTGTTATTTTGTTACTTTTTGTTTATTTATGAACTAATTGGGATATAGATTTAGGTGAGATGAACCTTAGGATTTGATATGTTGAATTGATGGATCCATTGATTTAATAGATTTTTAGTTTTCTTAAGATTTATCTATATTTTATAATTAATTAAATTGAAGAAATAAGAGTTATAGGTTTAGTTATTTGATTCATGCATTAACCATCACAAGACCCTCAGCATGTTCATCTTCTATTTTTTTTAAATTTCAACAAGACCCTCAGCATCTATCAATCAGACACCTGTACTAGCTGAATGAATGCAAGAGTTAGCTCATTAATACATTATGGTACCTGGTTATGCTCAAATTGAGGAAGTTCATACCTATTTTCTAATTTTCCTAGTTAAATCCCTAATACTGATTATAAGGACAAAATCCTGGTAATTCACAAATGATTCCTGCAAGAAATTTCATTCGAAGCCGTAGAGTTCCAGTCTCTTGGTATGGTCTTCTTTGGTGCAAACCATTCTCCCCTAGGCTTTCCTTCATTCTCTGACTTGTTGCATGCTTCAAACTTCCTACAAACTAGGATCAAAACCTCTGAAGTGATCCAAAAAACAAACTATGTAAGCCCCTGAAAACCATAAACATCTCTTCTTTGCATGTTAATTCTCTAATACACTCTGGACCATACTATCCTCTCCCTCCGTAAGCTTGCCCACACTGGAATCAGATGGGAAGATACCCTCCTTTGGGCTTCTAAGCTGAATCACCGGAGGCAAGAGGACTACAATCTAGTTAAGCTGGCCATTGCATCAACTGTTTATTCCATCCGGAGAGAGCGTAATGACAGAATCCTCAGGAACTTCCCACGTGATCTGCAATGCGTCAACTTACGTATATGGGAGCTTATCTTAGCAAGACTCAATACTTCTAAAATTTCCTCTGATCTATTGAGAAAATATTATTATTTATGTATTATATATATTTAACACTATGAAATTATTTATTGTTTCTGATATTCAAGTAGCTTGTTATTTACTATTAAGTGAAACATATTTTTTAGTTTATTTATCTAGGTGCTTAAAAGGAGATAATTATCAAATAAAATAATTTGTTTAGATTTTAAGTTGATGGAGAGTAAAATAACATAAACATAATTTAAAGGGTTATTTGAATTTTAATTGTTCCTTTTTTTCCTCTGCCTTTAAAATATTTATTTTTATTCCACTAAAAACTTTATGAAGGAAGAAAAAGGTCAACAGAGAGAAAATAAATAAAATCTAATTTTATTAAAATTTCAAAATAATTTATCTATTTTCATCGTGAATTAAAGTATGTTATTTACTTTTGTGAAAATTTTTTGATTCTAAAATCTAAAAATTACAGTTTTAAAATTTATATGATAAGATATTACATATCTTCCCATTCTCATTATCTCAACCGGTTGCTAGCATTGCGTGATATGGTAAAAGATGACATCACTAATCCATCTTCTGCGGGCATCCTCCGTTGAAAGGGCCATCCCATACATTCCCTCGGCAACAAAACCACCAAGTAACTACTGAGAAGACGATGTCCAGTGGTAGGATGACATAAAATTGTTTGGAACAAAGCCCTTATACCACTGATATCCTTCCATCTTTGGTTGGCTATTCAAAATAAATTACCTACAATAGATCGACCGACTTTTTTGCCACTAAACCGAGTTTGTCCAATGTGCCAACTCGAAGCAGAATCCAGTGACCATCTCTTCTTCACCTACCCTTTCAACAACAACATCTGGAACAGGATTACACATCTTTGTAGATGGAACGCCCCTGGCTGCACGATACCAAACATCATATATAAATTGTCAGCAGCACCAGCACGCTTTCATCAGTGTCGTAGCCTCTTTATTCTAGTCTTGGAGACAAGTGCATATAGCTGATGGCGGGAACGTAACCAAAGGCATTTTGCAAATCATTGTTCAACTAAGGAATCAATACAGACAGATATAATTCGCCAAACTCGTGAGCTACTACTCGTAAAGAACATCCATCAAAAATACCCAGTTGAGGTTTTAACGGCTCTCAACTTGTGAATATTTATGCTGGTCATATTTCCTCTTTGCAACTAATTAGTAGCACCCAGTTGAGGTTTTAACGACTCTCAACCTCTTAATATTGATGTTGGTCATGTTTGTAAGACAAATTTTCCCTTAGGGGCAATTTTGTAATTTTCCTATACGATGGACAGTTATTAATTGTGCTTTTGGTTTTTCAATAAATTTTCGGTTATATTACGCAGTTTGATCCAGATAAACGTAATACAGTGGCCCAATAAATGATCTAGATTAATGGGTCGAAGTCAAGGTAGAAAATGGGTCCCTTTTAGTGTAGACCTGGTCCATATCGGCCTTGTGATAGGAAAGCTCGATACGAAAGCTATATAAATAAGTTATGGTCTGCTGCAGTTGCTTAGATCATTCATGAGCGTTTAGAGCTCTGACTCGTTAAGAGGGCTCGTGTTTTGAGAAAACTATAGAAAGATCTAGACCACGTACCGATGAACATTTTTTATAAAGGTCCTGGGGAGATTCGAGCTCGTTTGGCAGCCAAAAACAGCTTCAGAAAATGGGATGGAACCGAAATAAGGTATTCTGCATTTCTTCGTTTTTAATCCTTTCACGACCGATCCTGGGTACGTAATAAGGTCTGTTCTACGTCTTTCACATGGTATCAGAGCGGTTACGTGATCGGATTGCTGGAAACGAAGATTTTTCGGTTTTTCATCTCATATAGTTTTTCTCCGTTTTTGATTCAATTTTTGGTTTTTTTGCTTAAATAATTACGTAGAAGTAGTGTACATAAGGTTAGCCATAAAAATCGGGTCAAAATGGGCCAAACGGAGCAAAAAAAGGACCTTTGGGACACAAGAAATCACCTCCGGCATCGGACACGCACCCGACTCGCTACAATAGCGAAGGGAAGAGGTGGTACGTGAGGCGCATGCAAATCACATCCCGCCATTTCGCTCCAGCCGACGGGCAACACATGTCGCAAGTACGACGCATGAGCGGGACATGGCCCGCTCTCCCATCTGCTGGGAAAGCCGGCGTGTGCGCCGCATACACTCATCCGGTCCGTCCACATGGCACTGGTCGATGTAGGACACGTGGCGGTGCGTGCAGTGCACACGTCGCACAGTAGCCGTGCGTCTACGCATGAGAGCACGTGACGCGTACGCACTCTCCTGCCACTCACAGTGATGTGGCGGGCCATGTTAGCGGCTGACATCGTATGGACGTGAACAGTACCCAACAAAAAAAATTAAAAAATTCTCATAAAGCTATCTCTGGTATTTTTGGGTCAGTTTTTGGGTCCGGGAATTTTTTAAAATGATTTTCTAAATTTTCTAGATTTATTACATTGGTAATTGAGGTCTAGAAAAGGTTTTAAAACTTTTTTAACGCTGATTTTGAATGCATTTTCGTACTTCAAACAACACATAAAGGAGACACTTAAAGTTTTATGTCGTGTGGTAGGTTCGGTATTCGAAAAAGTATGATGGACACTCTTATTGAGAATTTTTAAATGAAAATCTCAAATAAAGCTTAAAGACAATGTTTTCAGTTTTTGCATGTGATTATTTAACCGTGTATTTAGTTTTTGCATTTATAATTAATTTTCACATGCATTATGCCTATATAGAATGTGAGGATGACATAAAGTTGTATCCCTTGTGTTGGTGGACTTTCTAAAATATTGATGAGAGTGTAGTCACCAAAGTGACCTTTCAAGTCAGTATTTTGGGATTGTTCTGCTTACATGTTGAGGGATGTCTCTGACTTTATGTTTGGTTATTCTAGCCAAAATTGTTGGCCTTACATAAAGTTTTGAAATGTTCATAAAGGCATTAGATGGAGGAAAGCCGTGACTTGAATGATCTATTCACCCAAAAGTGGTAGTGTTATGAGAGTTAATGGTTTGCACTTTGATCGCTTTTATGCGAGTGTCTAATCACATATATTATGTATTCAGCTCAAAGGTGTTTCATAATATGTGTGATCAGATTCTCGGTATAGATACTTCTTAATGTTTTAGAGTATCGCCGTTATCCTGCATTTATACTGATTTTGACATTGTCTTTTATGTTTTTCAGTCACCTTTTCAGTGAACAACAATGCTGTCACTATTGAAACCTTAAATGGTTTCAACTACAAGATGTGGAAGAATGACGTGGAGTTCGAGTTGGAGATTGCGGACATTAGCCTGGCCATGCATACCGAGTGCCCTCCTCCACTCACAGATGTTAGCTCAGAAGTTGACAAGGCAGTTATGGCTACCTGGGAAAGGTTAAATAGGCTGTGCTATTTGACCATCAGGAGGTCGGTATGCTATTTGACCATCAGGAGGTCGATACCGGATCACCTGTTGAGGGGACTTGCAGATATAATGTAACATCCCATCACCGATGGGAAGGGTAAAATAGTAAATTGGAACGGGTTATGAGTGTGTAAACTCATCTCGACACGAGCATGCATGTTATGACAATTTTTATAAATTGCCATTCATATATATATAGAGGCCATATATATGAATGGCAATTTTTGTATATGCACATGACGGTACATGCATTCATGACATTTTCCGGCATATGTGTTTATAATTGTGTTTATTGTGAAAAATATGATATTGTGCTTGAAAATTTA
>JANQBM010000222.1:37636470-37660086 GCA_025594535.1 Erythroxylum domingense
TTTTATTTTTATTTTGATCCTCGGACTTTTGCAAATTATAAATAAGCCCCTTAACTTTATAAAATTACATATTGGTCCTCTAAGAATTGAAAAATTACAATTAAGTCTCTTAACTTTTAACAATTTGCAAATAAACCTTATGTATATCAACTTTTCCAATTAAGTTTTCTAAGTGTCCAATAAGTCTATAAATAATGTTTAATCAACTCTAAGGCATTAGAACACATTTAATTTGACCACCATGGTCATATTCATCCAATGGACTCAGTTTTTCACACTTAAAAGCTTATATGTCAGAAATCTGCAAGATTACGCATACCAATAAACTCTAAGTTCATGTAAGGGCATATAACATTTTATATCACTGGCATACATACAAAAAGGATTCAAATACATCTTTGAACTCATCACAACCATGTATATATTAATATACAATAGTATCTCCAACTATAGCACAATACAAAAAGCTCAGAGAGTCCGGCGTTACAAGTTCTCCCCCCCCCCCCTCAAAAGAGTTTCGTCCTCGAAACTCCTAAGTCGAGGACACAAATAAATGGAGGTACTAGTGCAGAAGTCAGTTGCTTCTTCAATTCCTAAAAACTCGCCTCACATTTGTCATCCCACTGAAATTTTGCTCCCTTCTAGGTAAGCCTCGATAAAGGGACTGTAAGTACTGAGAAGTCCTTAACAAATCTTCGATAATAACCAGCTAATCCTAGAAAGCTGCAAACTTCTGTCACATTCTTGGGCTGTTCCCACTCAAGTATGGCTTCCACCTTTTTTGAGTTTACATAAATACCTTCTCCTGATACCACATGCCCAAGAAATCCTATCTCCTTCAACCAAAATTTACACTTGGAAAACTTTGCGTACAACTGTCTTTTGCGAAATATTTGTAGCACAACCCCAAGATGTCTAACATGCTCCTCCCTATCCTTAGAATAAATCAGAAGGTCATCAATGAAGACTATGAGAAACTGATCTAAATAAGGATGGATCACCCTGTTCATGAGATCCATAAATGCTGCAAGTTCATTTGTCAATCCGATCGACATCAACAAAAATTCATAGTGTCCATACCTCGTCCAGAAAGTAGTCTTATGTACATCGCTTTTAGCAATCTTCAACTAATAGTACCCAGACCTCATATTTATTTTTGAGAATACTATAGCTCCTCTCAACTGATTAAATAAGTCACCAATCCTAGGGAGTAGATATTTATTTTTTAACGATAACCCTATTTAATTATCGATAACTAACACAAAAGCGGAAGGTCCCATCCTTCTTCTTGACAAACAATACTGGTGCTCCCCACAATGAATGACTTAGTCTGATGAAACCCTTGTCTAATAAATCTTGCAATTGAACTTTCAGCTCTTTCGATTCAGCTGGTGCCATGCGATATGGTGGTATAGATATTGGTGTTGTTCCCAGGACCAAGTCAATAGTGAAATCAAACTCCTAATCAGGTGGAAATCTAGGTAACTCTTCCGAAAAGACATCGAAAAACTCACACACAATGGGGGCATCTCCTGGTTCGACCCTCTATGCCGAAACGTCAATCACATGTGCCAGGTATACCTGACACCCTTGATGAATCAACCTCTTAGCCTTGATCCCTGATATTAAACAACTCGGGAACACCCGTCAGTCACTGGTAAATTTAATCAGAACTTCACCCTGAGTGTCAAACTCCACTTCTTTTTTATAATAATCAACCCTGGCGGGATGCCTCTTTAACCAGTCAATCCCTAATATTACCTCGAAATCCTAGAGATTGAGGGGAATAAGATGTGCCTCTAACTCAACATCACCAACCTTTAGCTCACAGACCGTATATGTTTCATCACAAGCCACTTGCTCTCCCAGAGGAGTGACTATAATGAGGGGGAAATATAACGACTTTAGGGGACAACTAACATCCTCGTGAAGGTCACACTAACAAAGGACCTTTGTGTGCAATATCGATCAAAACTTTAGCGTCTTTATAAACTAAGAGTTAGCAACCGTAGGTTCTGCGACTACTTCAGTGATGTGTTCCTCTAGCTCAAGTCACAAAGGTCTAACCTTGCGACGACTTCTCCTTCCTCGTCCAACCATACTAACAATATAAAATCAAAAAAAGGAGACATTATTTAATAAAATAAATCGTACTAAGCCTATCTTATCTAATGTCCCTTACATCCCAAGGAATGTCGACAAGTACTCTCACTAGGTCAAGATTATCCTACCGTTAAGGACGTCAACTTAACGATCTGAGACTCAACTTCTCGACCAAAGACTATCGACACCCAAACTCAACTCCTAAGGCTCAAGAATCTTTTGAAAACAGTAACAAAGCTTTTGAAAATATAAAACCAGGCTCTGATACGTAATTTATATATTCACCAAATGGATGTCAAAATTGTATTTTATTGATGATTTCAACGAAGAAATTTATATAGTATAACTTAAAGGTTGTGTTTTTCCTGGGCTTGAAAAAATTTTGTAAATTAAGAAAATCTATATATGGCTTTAAACAAGTTCTTAAGCAGTGGTATGAAAATTTTGATCAAGTTTTATTAAGTGAAAGTTTCTCTTCTATTGAAGTGGATAAATGTGTGTATACTAAATTTATTGATGGAAAATGTGTGATCATTAGTTTATATATGAATGACTTACTAATTTTTGGTACTAGTATCGATAAGTGCTTGATTGACTATATATTTACTCCCTAATGCTTAGTGGTTAATGTTATATTGTGCTTAATATATTTATTTTGGCTCATATTTTATTTTAAGTACAAGTTGGAGGAACAAGAACCAAAATGAGCTAGAAACATATCATTGGTGTCATTATATCAATGTTTGATCTTATTTGCCTAGTTGAAGCAAAAAGGAGATGAATTAGGGTGAAAATGGGATAAGGAATGTAAGAAATGGAGTCACTGCAACTTACACACCTATTTATATGACATAAACAGTCGTGTATGGGACTGTGTGAGTCACTAGAAGCTTATAGGAGTGCAAAAATGAAGTTTCAAGCATCCTTGTAACCTACACAGTCGTGTGGGGACTTACACGACCTTGTAAATGAGTTCACGGCCATGTATTTTTGTCGTGTAGCTCATCGTGAAATTTATATTCATGATTTCTGGAAAAATTGACATACACATGACCATGTAGCTAATAATTTATTGTTACATAACCCTAATTTTAAGTACAAAAGGGCAACTGGGAGGCTAAATGAGAGATAAAGACATAGAGACTCAAAAAGAGGAAGATTCCTTTCTCTTTGGAGAGTAATAAGGAGCTAAACTTCATTTTTCCAGTTCAAAGGAGATATCGACGTTGATGAACATGTTTGGGCATTAATTAAGCTAGTGATGTTGTACTTAACTCTCTTTTATGATTGAATATGTTATTCTATATTTAATTTTTGAAGTTATATATTAATTATTTAAATAGGCCTGCTAGATCATTCATGTATAGATTCATTGTCAGAATTTAGATTGTAATACGTAATTTTTGTACATTTGATTCATTTGTAGTAAACTAATAGTCAAGCATCATTAGGGATAATATAGCATAGGTTAAATGATCTGAGCTTATATGGTTATTGTTTAGATTAACCTGTTTTCTTATTATGTAATGCGATTGTCATGCCAAATCTAGAGAGCTTATTATAGGTTGTCTGATAGTTAGATCTAATTAAAGAACTTGTTTTAATTAGATAGAACCTAAGGGAGAACTGAGATTAACAAAGTTTGTTATTAATCTACAATTAATAGTTTCAAAGAGAGGTATAAGAACAACATGGCGATTAATTGTGAACATTTGTATGAAGGTTAAGATTGAACCTCTAACTAGATTTAAAACCCATTGATTAATTATAGGAATTTTGTACCGTTTGCTTTAATTTGTCTTTAATAGTTTAGTTTTACTTGATTTCTTTAATTGAATTCAACCAAACTCCCACCCCCTTCATCCTACACATTGATTGATTCATTACAAAACCTAAACACACATACTCTGTAGCTATGATCCTTTTTCACTACTACTACAAATTTAATTGTGCAAAGTTAATTTTTATTTTTTGGGGTATTCGATGTCTATCAAGTATTGATGTTTTATATAGCCCTTAAAACTTCTTAAAATTACATTTTGATATGAAAGAAATGGGGAAAACTTATGTTGTGTGTAAACTAAGTAGGTATACTGACAATCCTAACCATGATTATCGGGTTGCTTTAGTTAGACTAATGGAATATTTAAGAGATACTATTAACTATAGTATTTTGTATAAAGGATTTCTTGTTGTATTAGAAGGATACGCTAATTGGATCTTTTATTTAGATAGATAAAATCTACTAGTGGATATGTATTTACTCTTTGTGGAGGTGCAAAAATTTGGAAGTTAGTAAAATAAAGTATTATTGCTAAATCGATAATGGAACAACAATTTGTGAAAAATGAGGTTGAATAGTTAAGAACTTCTTAGCAAATATTCTTTTAGGAATAAAACCAACACCTTCTATGTTTATAAATTGTGATTGCAAGGTTGCAATAGTTATTGTAAAGAATAAAACTTTTAATGGCAAAAATAGACACATTCGTTTAAGACATGAAGTCTTATCGTAATTGTTTAAAGATTAGAATTATATCCATTGATTATGTAAAGTCATAAATGAATTTGGTTGATCCTCTGAATAAACCTTAAGGAAAGAAATAAATATTTGAAACATCGAGAGGAACAGGACTAAAGCCAATACAAGATATCAACAATGTTAGTAATCTAACCAATGTGATTGGTGATCCCATGGATTAGGCTCATATAGGTATAATAAAATCATTGATAGATTTTGAAAGGCACCATCAAAAGTTTATGTCCCTCCTATAATGTGTGATTAGTGCTAAATTATAGCTTAAGTGAGAATGAGCTAAGCTCTTATTAAATTCCATATCCCTTATAGGTGGTGTCTTTGATTGTAGTTTACACTTAATCAAATCACCTATATGAGTGGGAATGGGGCTTTTCCTATGAGAATTTGGCTAATCTCTAGAGAACTCATGAATAATCAGGCACGTGCATAGGCAAGTGCATGGCCTATTAGCATAAACATGTGGTGAACAGTAGATATAGTGGACCTATAATTTGGATAATAAGAACTACAATTTACAGTATACGATGTTGGTTCATAGGAACTTAAAGAATCACTAATAGTGCTGTGAGTTGTGACTTATTAAGTCTAGTCTCTAGTTCGTAGTCTATAGCATAATAAATTTGAATTGTTACACTCCAAATTTTAATCTAGTATTTAATTATTCTTTTTTATATATTGTCTTTTTAAATAAATAGGGGATTGTTGTGGAATTGGTTTCTTATTTCAAAGGTCTTTAGGTAAATCTACATTTTACTTATTCTAAATTTAGTTATACTTATCCAAAAACGTGTGCTAAAGTTGACTCAAACTATATCTTAACGTTAAAAATCTATAGTTTATCTTTTTAAAGTTAATGTCCAAATTTAGAAAAATCGTGAATATTTTATCTTTACTTTAGCTTTTTAGTCCACTTATTCTTATGTATATAAATATATATGTTGTGTTATTTAAATAGACAAGGCTTTATCTTCTGTCAATTCTTCTCTTTGAAAATAAAACAGTATCTACTGTTCTTGCTTCCTTCGATATAAGAAAAGCATGTTGAATCCTGAAGAATCACCATCAATATAAACTGTTGAGGTTGAATAAATTCTTAAAGGCAGTTTTTTTTAATTCCTCAACCTAATGTTGTTCTATTGTTTTAATTTTTTATGTTATAATTTCCTTTCACATTATCGGTCTTTTTATAATCTGACCATTACCTAACCAATCATGTAAAATTAGGAACTATATAATCATGTTTCGTTGATAACTACTGCATCTTACACACATCCTTTTTAACTGCGGGGCAGTAAAATCAAGTTGGTGTGGGTGCGGCTACTCATCAAATTTGCTTGTAATACGATAACACTCGTTGAAATTATCAAACGTTGCTTAGGTGACAGAATTAAAGAAAGAAAAATAGAATGGCGTTGGTCGCTGTATGAACCATATATTTTATGACGGTTCACTCTTCGAGATTTTGAAGCCATGTGACGATGATGAGGGAAAGTACATGTGTGTGTGTGTGTGTGTGTAGCACGGGCTGGAAGCTTCTTTACCTCCTTAACAAGCCAGCTTTCTCTCAGAAAGATTCTTATTGTCATGGCAGCTGTATTTATACCCCAATCATGTTCAGCTTTTTGGTCATACTGACAAACCAAATTGAACCAAAATCTCTAACATTTCCCGCATCAGTTCTTTCTGCTTAAGACTTTTATGCAATTTGTCAGGCTCAAGTTCTTTCGACATGGATAGTTCGGGACATCAACTTCATGTTTATTTCTTCCCATTCATGGCTCATGGCCACACTATACCTAGTGTGGACATGGCCAAGTTATTTGCTTTACGAGGCCTCAAGGCCACAATTATCACCACTCCTCTGAATGCACCTCTTTTTTCCAAAACAATTCAAAGGACCAAAAACTCTGGTCTCGACATCGACATTAAAATCCTGAAATTTCCTTCAGATGAGGCAGGTTTGCCCCAAGGATGCGAGAACGTCGACTCAATCACCTCTCGTGAAAATGGTTGGCAATTGATCAACAAATTTTTCTTAGCCACAGCTATGCTCCAACAGCCTCTTGAAGAGCTCCTACAAGAGCACCGCCCTGATTGTCTTGTTGCTGACATGTTCTTTCCTTGGGCCACAGAAGCTGCTTCCAAATTTGGGATTCCAAGGCTAGTGTTTCACGGAACAAGTTTCTTCTCATTGTGCACCGGAGAGTGTATCAGATTATACCAGCCACACAAGAAAGCTCCGTCAGACGACGAGGTCTTTCTTGTGCCTAATCTTCCAGGGGACATCAAGTTAACTAGAAAGCAATTGTCGGACGTTGAGAGACAAGGCATCGAAACAGACTTTACCAAGTTGGTGAAAACATCGAGAGAGTCCGAGTTGAAGAGCTTTGGAGCAATTGTCAACAGTTTCTACGAGCTCGAGCCTGCATATGCTGACTTTTACAAGCATGCTTTAGGTAGAAGAGCATGGCATATCGGACCCGTTTCGTTGTGCAACAGAGGGATTGAAGATAAAGCGCAGAGAGGAAGAGAAGCGTCCATTGATGAACATGAGTGCTTGAAATGGCTTGACTCAAAGAAACATAATTCAGTCATTTACTTATGTTTTGGAAGTGTAGCCAATTTCACTAACTCTCAGCTCAAGGAAATAGCAATAGCACTCGAAAACTCAAAGCAGCAGTTCATATGGGTGGTCAAGAAAGACAAGAAAAATAGCCAAAACAACGAAGAAGATTGGCTGCCAGAACGGTTTGAGAAGAGAGTGGAAGGCAAAGGACTGGTCATACGAGGATGGGCGCCGCAAATATTGATACTTGATCATGAAGCGGTAGGAGGGTTCGTGACACATTGTGGATGGAACTCGACGATTGAAGGCATAACAGCCGGAAAGGCAATGGCAACATGGCCAGTGTCAGCCGAGCAGTTCTACAACGAGAAGTTGGTGACAGATGTTTTGAGAATTGGAGTTGGTGTCGGAGTGAAAGAATGGGTGAGAGTCCATGGAGATTATGTAGACAGCGCCAAGATAGAGAAAGCAATTAGTAGAATTATGATGGGTGATGAGGCAGAGGAGATGAGAAGCAGAGCAAAAAAGCTGGCCGAGATGGCCAGGAACGCCGTTGAAAGTGGAGGGTCCTCTTTCTCGGACTTCAATGATTTGGTTCATGAGTTGAGGTGCCGTCGTTCCTGAACCCAAGCACTGGAATCCTGCCATGTCTCTATGCATTAACTACCTGATCGTAAGTGAAAACAATAATAGAAAAGCTGAAGGAGTTGGTGATTTTAAGAATTATAAGTGTTTCCAGCGCAAGTCAATCATCTCTTATTTCTTCAATTTAACTTGACTTAAAGCATCTTTAAAGCTGGTTAGGAATAAGAAGTTTAATCTAGATGTCAATAGGTTTAATTTGAATGGTTTTACAACTTTAATTAGTTGAGGTAGAGCTATTGTATAAGGAAAAGCTCTTTTTAAGTTATTTAGACGAGTACCTATGTATTCAGAATTAAAACTCAATCTCTACTTATCTTGAAGTTATGTCTTTTTAATAAATTTTTATTATGTTGAAAAGTACTTTTAAACATTCAGTATTAATCATGTAAACATTTTCTTTCGAAAATAATCATGTAAACATCTATATTTTCTCCTTTCAGTGATCATTAATAAGGTTATATATTATTTTCTCTATCAAATTTAAGAGTATAGTCTAGTGATATTTTTTGTTCTCACATTGCACCATCAACAAACAATCCTTAAGTTAGCAGAATAATAATTTGACAGTCACTTTAAGAAATGCTTACGGGTGGCCTCTACCACCAAAAAACGCAACAATGAAACTGCACTTAGCCAAAATTAACCAGTTGGTTACGATCTGTTGATCCTACAAAGCAGAAACAAAAAGAAAGATGACCATATTCCAAACTCCTATTCATTTAACGGGAAGACTACGTAATTAGCAAAATCTACGTACAAATTAGCAAACAAGATGTTAATATTCACAACTATGCTTTCCCGAAACTTGGATAAGAAGAAAACTTGTGATGCTTGGAAAACAAATGTTCTCATCATTTTTGGTAATGATAGAAAGAACATATGGGTCTCAAACTTGATAGACACGAAAACTTGTGGAAAGGATAAGGATCCCATTGTTTTACTGTCACACTAAGCTATCCTAAAGCTGCAGTTCTAGACCACCGAGCACCAAAGTCTAGTGGTAAGGTGGTGGTCTTCGCTTAAGCAAAGTTTGGGGTCTGACTCTCGCTTGTGTATGCAGCAGTGTTAAATACTCGGTGGTAGTGCTAAGCCACCCCTCGGGTTCCCACAAGGCAGGAATGGTGTCTTTGCTTCGGAAACAGATGTTGCTTCTAAATATGGGATCCCAAGACTCCCTCCAAAATCGAGTTATAATCTGAGCATTAATTATCATGTAAAACTATTCTTTGAAAGTGATAACTGAATAATATAGCTGTTTCAACGTTTTCAGTATAACAAAAAAGAGGGAGGTGAAACTGACAATGACTTTTAATAAATATGTATTAGGTATAAAGGACTGAATAACTAACATGCTATAGTACTAAAATCACCTTAAATACAATTGAGAGATAACTGAAAAATATAGCTGTTTCCAGGAGCTGCTTAGGCAAACCTCAAACTTGACATTGCCCGAACATAGTTGTCTAACTACCACTGAATAATCTATCACCAGCGTATTCATGAAAATACAGTACGAAAGTTGTATTCTAAAGGTCACATCATCTTTCCTCCTTTGATCTGTTTCTTCCTCTGTATCAAGAATACCAAGTTTTGTTTAAAGTATTTTATCTGAGAAGGCATTGTGGGTGATGAAATCTGCCAGCTTCATATGTTAGACGTGGCCAAACTGTTTCCAGCAGAGGCTCAAAGACATCTTTGATTAGGAATGCAGATGACCAGATACATTTAATAGGGTGAGAATAAAATCTAATTATGAATTACAAAATATTGGAACATTTTAATTTTAGGACATAATACCGATATAACAAGGCCAATCTTAATATTGCAAAATACAACACCAATGTAGGCCCCAATGCAGACAACGAAATCAAACTTGTCAACATTCCAAAGATGGATTGCAGCTTCATAATCTATGAGACCGAGCATGGCGGAGATAATGATTGAAGAAAGCACCACAAGTGGAGTGTATTGGAACATTGTAGTCAAGAACAAGAAGGTAATTAGAAGCAAATGCATACATTAGAAATCACAACACAAAAATCATCTCTAACCGAACTTTCATCGAACACTTAATAGGTAGTACTCAAACACACTTCCCATTCCATATTCAGCTTCAATGAACCCATTCTGAACGCACTACCTATCTCACCATCTTCATTATTATGAAAACACACATTCACCATCAGGAAAACTACAACACACACAAATTGAACACAAAACTCAGCAGAAAACAACACCCAACTACAACAACATCACCATTAGAAGAAAAACTAGAGTGCAAATGATGGAATACATATGTCAACCGACGACGAAGAAGATGGCAGGCAATGGAAAAAGACGACGACGATGGTGGGCACAAGGAGAGAACACAAAACGCAGAGGAAGATGACGGTAGAAGACAAAGAATGAAGATGGAGATGGTTTTTATTTAAAACGAAACGAAAATGTTTAATTTTTAAAAATGTTCAAACATTTGGCAATGATTTTGGAAAATGTCGCCAAATGTTCGACAATTAGTGACGAAATCTTCAAGTCATGGCAAACAGGGCCTAGGATAAATTTATGGGATAAACACAATAATATAGTGAAAGTCCTATTGATAAGTAGGATAAATATATATTGCAAATGAATTTATGATAGGATCATAATTATGTAGTTCATATTGCATTTATATGTTCCTTCTAAATTGTTTCTATTTATTACTCTATCAAGATAGGATATTAATACAGGGTAAAATGACTAGTACACATTATGTTTTTTTCCTTATGAATAAAGTAGTCAATCTTATGGACTAACGTGAAGATTGTATAAGTGACCATTTGATTTAAGATCTTCAAAGTTATTTCAGATAGGGATTATTATATTTCAATACTACTTATGACCTATTTTAGTCAATGGCAGCTCAATTGGTAGTCATTAGATGTAACATAAACTATATAGAGATAGTTAAGTAATCAATATAGGATTCGTCACTATAAAGTAATTAAAGAGAATATTTCATCTTCTCAATTAGTATTAATTCAGAAAATCCTTGGCTAAGATAGAATAACAATTTAAAAATAATTTTCAAAACCCATTAATTGAATTGATTGCTAATCATTGTGAGCTATTATGATTGAATTCAAACAGAGTAGACATTAATTTCATACTTTTTGTCTACTCAAAATATTACATTATACAATAATTGAATTATACAAAAAAATCATACATAAAAAGAATAGTCAATATCACTTTGATATTCCTAAATATTTAGTTAGTAGTGATGTATTACTAGACATCAATCTTAATTTATCGAAGTAAATTGTTCAAATAGGGAATTAAAGATAAATTAAAGGAATTTAATTTATCCCATCCCAAAAATAAGTTGAGGCTATAATTTATATCCATTGCTAATATATTTGAGAACCTAATTAAATTAAAACAAAGTTGACCTTTGACTACAAAAAGATCGTAGCTAAAGGTACAAATTTGTCACTAATATGGTGACGATTTAGTTTCGTCGTCCAAAACATTGCCAAATTCTTGTAGATGAAAACTATAAGGAATGTTTTGTGCTAATCGTCATTAAAAGTTTTTGCCTACCCTTTATTTTCATTGCGAAAGACTATTAAAGAGGTTTTGAGGAATTGTAGCCAATACGTGTGGCCACACTCTACGTTTCCATAAACTTAGCCAATCTGAAAATGTAGCTAAATGTTTTTAGCTACATTTTGTAAAATGAAGTCAAATTTTTTATTTAGGTTTTAAAGAAATGTTATACCATGTTGTAACAAATTATTTGTTACATTTTTAATCCATATTATTGTATACAATGTTTCAATATATTTTATTATTAATTTATTATAAAAATATATCAAACAAAAATAATTGCTAATTTAAAGCATTGTATATAAAAAATAAAATATCATTAAATTTCTTCATACACAAGATTGTAATTACAACGTAAACAATTCTTATATACAAAATAATAAATACAAAAACTAGTTTACAAATTATAATACAAATCACTCAGCCATGCATCTTCTTCAAATCTGTAATCCGAGAAAAAAATATTAAATTTAAATTATAATACAAAAGTGAATTAAAAGAAAAAAGTATAAGAGATATAATTAATGTCGTTCACTTTCATCTTCACTACTATTATAATCCGGGCTTATTATTGTTCTGAGATACTTATCATGCTTAGCTAACTTTTTTCGAGTATGTTGTAATTCAATCTTAAGCGTCTTATTTTCCTCTTTAAGATGTTGAACGTATGTAAATCTTGATGAGATTGAAACATTTAAGGTTAAAGCTAAGACCTTTGATATAACTTGAAAGTTTACTAAGCACTGTATTGCAAATATCTTCTACATTAACCTTATTCCCCTTAGACATTGATTTTTGTAACAACTCTTGCATCTTATTTTAAAATTTTAAAAAAAATCAATATGCAATGCAAATATTATTAGTTAGTACTACATAAATATATAAACTTAAAATTTAAACAAATTTTTATACCAAATAGTTATTTTTCGCTTCTTCTGACATTCACCCTTGACTTTTCTTATATTGAGTGACTTCGTATAGGGTCATCCTATCACATTCTTGTCCATGTAGTTCCTTCTTATTATATTTTACGAAAGAAAAATACAAGGAATAATAAATAATATAGTGTTTATTGATATAATTATAACTAGTAAACAAAGATCATACATATTCATTTCGAAAGACTATAAATGATTTGGATGATTATAAGGTGTTTTCATTTTTCCTCTATTGACCTTTACCTTCTCACTTTTTCCTAAATAAAAAAAGATTAGATAGTCATTAAATTATCTAATAAGATTAATGGAAGCAAATGTGAAGGGAAAGAAAACAAACTTGAACTTTAGGAGAGGCACAATAATTGTACAAATTATTCCAATTTTCTTGAGACATTTGTCTCGGAGTATGTCTCATTGCCTTCGCATCAGAAGGAAAAGATTTATAAAACTGATACAACCTATAACAGTATCCCTGGTCCTTTTTTTTTAACAATGAAGTCACACAGTTTGAAACATCAGGTTCCTTAACATCGACAATATTTAATTTCATCCATGAACAATAAGTAAAAATGTAATTAATCTTAAAATAAGTAAAACAATATTACATATAGTTAAATAAATTGAAAATTTACTGCAACTTTATCCAAAGCATTTTTATGCAAGTTGTTTTCCTTTAAATCCTTAACATGCTTTAGGCAAGGTAATTCTATTCTCGTAATAATCCCCAAATCAATTGACAATTTTGCATATTGGATCTTGCCTATAAGATGACTTTGCAAAGTATTAATATGTAGTAACAAAACATTCATTTGTTGCAATTCACAATATCTAGTTATACCTCTACATCTTTTTTTTATATTGACATTGGAACCTGACAATAAATCAATAATGATAAGAAAATATACTTTAAATATGTAAACATACATTTGAGGATAAGTGTATTTGTATGTGTTAAAGATTAAAAAACCTACAAATCCCTCTGTATTAGTTAATTCATCATTCTTTGAAGAAGAATGAGGTTGCTCCTGACTAATTTCATTGGTGAATGGGGTCAACTATTGTTATTAACTAGGAACTAACTAATCTGGTTGAAGTTGCACATTTCTCTGTTCTACAATTTTGATGCCTCCCACTTTCTTCCCTTTTTTTCTACCAGTTGCCATTATATTGGCTATCTATAAAAAAACAAAAATAAATTTTATTAACACTGCAATAAATCCAATCATCATTACAAGCATACATTCAATCATTAACATTAATCGCATTAACATAATTCAGTCATTAACAATCTGCATTAACATAACTAAATCATCAACAATTTACATTAACATAAGTCAATCATCAACAATTTACATTAACATAAGTCAACCATCAACAATTCACATTAACATAACTCAATCATCAACAATATGCATTAACATAACTTAGTCATCAACAATATTCTTTAACATAACTCAATCATCAACAATCCACATTAATATAATTCAATCATCGACATGATGCATTAACATAACTTAATCATCAACAATTTTCATTAATGTAAGTCAACCATCAACATCACGCATCAACATAACTCAATCATTAACAATCAACATTAACATAACTCAAACATTAACAATACGCATTAACACCAACATTACAATTCAAACAACATAAAGAGCACTTTTATTAACTTCAATCATTATGATCAAGATCTTAAAAATCATCATCATTAATTGCATTATGATTCGACTCTTCATCAATATTATATTCGGCCAAAGTATCATCATTGTCATATAATTCATCCTCAATATACTCTGCAACTTTTTGTACAACAACATTAGCTTGTACCTTATGTACTTCTAGTATTATATTGGGACCAATATCTCCCCTATGAAATGATGATAAATCTACATCTTCTATTTGTGGGGCCATATTATTTAGCTCAGATTCAATATCTTGATATACTTCATCACCATCTTTACCCATTGGACCATTGTCTCTTTCACAAAAACGAACAAGATTTTGATGTTGAAAAATTTGAACAACTTTTCAATTGCTACCTAATACAATGTCGTTGAGGTAGAATACTTGCTTCACTAGTGTTGTAAGCATAAAGGGTCATTATCATACCATGTTTTACTGACATTGACACTAGTAATATTGCCATTCACTTTTAAGTTCATCTTTTTGTCACCAAGATTAAACCAGTTGCACTTAAATAGAACAACCTTTTTGTCCTTTATGTAATGCAACTCTTCCTTCCCATTAAAGTTAGTCATTGGATGGATTGTAAGAGAATTTAACTATCCTCTTAAGAAATAGATTATGTGTGATTAGCAACAGCTATACAAAAGCCAAAGATTTGAGCATTTTACCATTGGAGATCTAATTGGATCACTACTCACCTATGAGACATGAAATAAATTGCATAAAGATAAAGTGGCTCCAACAAAAGGAGGTGTGATGTCTAAATTCTCTAAGGATAAGAAAATTGATGATGAGGAGACTTCAAAAAATGAAAGTGATAAAGATGGTATAAATTTTATCAAAAAAAAATCAGAAGTTCTTAAAGAAGACAAAAATCAAACATTTGAAGAAGAATAAGAAAGTTCTTAAGACCATATAAGATGACAATACTAGTTGGAAGAGTGAGAATCCAAAAAATATGGTAACAAGTATGTGATTTATGGGCGATAATAATTAGGTATCCTCTTCCTCAAATTCTTATGATGATAATGATGATTATGATTTTGATCTTTTATATCATAAGTTATCTGAATGCTTAGAGGTTATGAGGTTGAAAAGGAAGGAATTATCTTTTAAGCATAAAGAGATTTTAAAGGAAGAAATTATGTGTATGACATAATAAAATCTAATAGTATGGTTATTGTCAACGATAATGAGCATTTGCTACATATGAATGAGACATTGAATAAAAGAGATATTGTCCTTAAAGAATCATTGCATAGTTTCACTATAAGTAGTGAAAAACTGAACATGTTAGAGAGAGAGAGAGAAACTATACTTTAGAGTTGGAGTAATGGCTAAAAACAATGTCAAAAGGTTTATGGTGGTTTTAATGGAAAGGTTCATGGATTATGAGAAAGTTAAAATTGGACAACTTATCTACAGGTTTGACTTTTTTAAAGTATGATGAGCATTAAAAGTTAGAGCTTATGTCAAAAGGATGTAGCATATAGGTAAGCTTGCTCAAAACCTTAACCATAAAGAAATGAAAAAAACATGAAAATTTTGAAAAGGAACTCCATAATTAGAAAATCCTGTAGTCACCATTGAAGAAATTAGAACTCCAAAGGTGTGATAAAACACTTTCAATTGCATCAACGTGGTTAAAAAAATCCAAAGTTTCAAACTATAGGGGCATATCAATGTGACCTTCACAGAAGTAAGAACTCAGGAAACAAAACAAGTTTCGAATGGTCTTGAATGGTAACATATTCTTTCTACACCTAAATCACTAACATCTAAAAAATAAACAAAATCTTTAACAACTTTGACCCAAATTTACTTGAACTTTTAAGAATCAGAATATATGATATCTACTTCCTCCAAGTGTCCATCTAAGTACGCACCACAAGCATCGAACCAAAACATCATCTTCTTGTTTATAGGATTCATATGCATGGAATTCCCACATTAGCATTTTCCCAAGAATGAACAAACAACTTCCTAATGGTAAGGAAGAAGAAATACTACATCTACTTTTACACCATCAACTCCCAATTGGCTTAAACAAACTTATATAAACAAAAATGACCAATAAACATCTAAATAAATAAAACATAATTAATCAACTAATACAATTCTAGCGTAAGAGAAATTCCATGTAAGAAACTAGCATACAGAGAAGGAAGGTGGATGCTAGAGGCAGACAATGATGACGACAAAGGGGCTAGAAATGGGAACGACGACGACAATGGGAGAATTTAGTGAAAAAAGGTAGAGAGATGAAGAAGGAATAGTGTGATTAAACATTTGGTGACACTTCATGAAAATTGTCGCTAAAACATTACACGTTTACACGTTTGCTACAGTTTATCAAAACGTTACTGCTTTGGTGATAATTCCCAAAATCGTCACCAAAGGTGAAATGTATGAAATATATTTTACATAATTTTAGAAATTCTACTATATAAATAGAATTTATATATAACAAATACAATAATATGATAATTATTAGTTTGATTAATTACAATTATTATCCATACATTCATTAATATTAAATATTAACAATAAATTAAAAGAGTATTAATTTTACATTAATTACCATATATCATTATATGGTATTTAACATTATTATCTATACATTCATATATCATTATATTAATTACCATATATCCTTATATTAATTAAATTATATTTAAAAATAATTTTAATATAGTTAAATAATGGAAATTATTATTAAATATTAGCAAGAATCAAAAAGAGTGTCATTTAACTCGTTGGCAACAAATTCTTAAGTCATCGCCAAAAGGTTACTTTGGGTGACAATTCTACTAATGCATCGCAAAAGATTAAGCTTTTGGGGATGATTTTAGTAAAGTGTCGCCAAAGGCTTCACGTTTGGCAATGCTTTCAAGAGTTCGGGTCGCCAAAAGGTTACCCTTTGACCACGATTTCAAAATTCATCGCTAAGAATCAGATATCATTCAAAAGTTCACTTCAAAGTATCAAATCAAACACTTCCAATATATGCCCAATTATTAACTCTTCGGACCTCAGGTCCGGTATCCAGAAGCATCACACAAAACATTTCAATACGAACAATCATATAATCCAAAGAATCCATCTAGGTTGACTCACAGTGTGCTCCAGAAGTTATTGCCTGGATGGTCCGGCTCTGTTGTCCAATATGTTCCTCTAAAACAGACAGAACACAATCATAATTACCATCTTTTATATAAACATATCAAAAACTATCGACGTATAGGAAATATCCACAATGCATGTTCAATGGCAATGCCGGGGTCCCTTTATTCTTCCTACTCAAACAATATAACACGAGAGTCCATTCTATGCCCCTCACATATACTATTCATCTCCACTGACTCACCATTTGTCATAATTACAATCTGAAATGGAGCCTTCCTCATTTAAACAATATTATCCCCATACTCCTCACGTGTACTATTTATCTCCACTAATTTACCATTTTTCATAATGAAAATTTTCATACTTACCCAGAAATGCCAAATGAAAGCATGGATGTGCCAAACAATATATCATAACTTATGTCTAACGTTCATTTAGCATAAGTCATATAAATGCTTCACATAATTGCATGTTTTAGGCATATGTATAGGTAACGGGATGTTACAATTCTTCCCTCCTAACAAAAATTTCGTCCTCAAAATTTCTTACCTGAGTGATCAAATAGGTAGGGATATTGAGTTCTCATATGTTCCTCCGTTTCCCAAATGGCTTCCTCGCTCGAATGATTCCTCCAAAGGACTTTCACCATTGGAATCACCTGGTTCCTCAGTTTCTTAGTCTGATAACCAACTACTTGCATGGGTTCTTCTACATAGCTCAGATTACTAGCGACTTCAATCTCTTGAGTTAGTATCACATGAGTTGGGTCTGATCGATATCGTCTGAGCATGCTTACGTGAAAGATATTATGTAGCTGAGCCATTTCTGAGGGTAAAGCTAACTTATATGCCAATGGTCCAATTCTTTCAATTATCTCTTATGGACCAATATACCTTGGACTTAACTTACCCCTCTTGCCAAATCTTAGTACACCTCGCCAAGGTGATACTCTCAAAAACACTTTATCACTAATCTGGTACTCCATATTTTGTCTGTGTTGATCCACATAGCTTTTCTGTCTATCTTGTGCTACTTTAATTTTGCTACGGATCAACTTTATCTTATCACTGGTATACTGAATCAATTCTGGCCCTTCAATAATTCTTGAACCTTCTTCATCCCAGTATAAAGGTGAACGACATTTCCTGCCATACAGTGCCTCATATGGGGCCATATTGATACTACTGTGATATTGATTATTGTAAGCAAATTCAATCAAAGCTATATATTTATCCCATACTCCCTGAAACTCCAAAACACAAGCTCTGAGCATATCCTCAACATTCTTGATTGTTCTCTCACTCTGACCATCTGTTTGAGGATGAAAAGTTGTGCTGAAATTGAGTTTAGTGCCTAAGGTTGTCTGTAAGCTACTCCAAAATCTTGAAGTAAATCTAGGATCCCTGTCCGACACTATAGACACTGGGACTCCATGTAATCTCACAATGTCATTCACAAATATCTGATCTAACTGGTCTAGTGACAAGTTTTCTCTCACTGGCAAGAAGTGAGCAGATTTAGTTAGCCTATCCACAATGATCCAAATGGCATCCTGCTGCCTTGGAGTCCTAGGAAAATCCATAACAAATCCATTGTGATATGTTCTCATTTCCACTCCGAAATAGGTAACGAGTGTAGTTTCCCAGCTAGAGCCTGATGCTCAGCTTTCACTTGTTGACAAGTTATGAATGTAGAAACAAATTCTGCCACTTGCTTCTTCATGCCAGGCCACCAATAATGTTGTTTCAATGTGTTATACATCTTGGTAGTGCCAGGATGCATAGCATAAGCTGCTAAGTGAGCTTCCTCTAAAATCTCCTTCCTCAAATTATCGGCATTAGGCACACATAGTCTTTGCCTTAACCTCAAAATGCCATCTCTCACTTTAAACTCAGAATCTGGATTCACTTTCACCTTCTCAACTAGCTTCACTAAATTTGGATCTTTACTCTGAGCCTCTTCGATCCTTTCGAGCAACACAGGTCTCAACTTCAATGTAGCTATCAACGTATTATTTTGCTCCACATTTAGTTCAACATTCAGTGCTCTCAATTAGATTAAAGTAGGTAACTTCGATAATTGCACTTGAGCTACACTGCTATTAGATTTCTGACTTAATGCATCAGCCACTACATTGGCTTTGCCATGATGATACTCAATTGTATAATCATAGTCTTTTAACAATTCTATCCATCTCTTTTGCCTCATGTTCAATTCCTTCTGGCTCAATAAATATTTCAGACTCTTGTGATCAGTGAACACCTGAAAAGTTTCTCCATACAGATAATTTCTCTAAATTTTCAAAGCAAATACTATTGCAGCAAGTTCCAGATCATGAACTGGATAATTGAATTCATGGGGCCTCAACTGTCTCGATGCATAAGCTATGACTTTACCACGTTGCATCAGAACACATCCTAAACCCTGATGAGAAGCATCACTGTACACAACATAATCTCCAAAACCTGATGGAATAGCTAACACAGGTGCTGAGGTCAATCGATGTTTTAACTCTTCAAAACTCCTTTGGCAGTCATTACACCACCTAAAAGGCACATTCTTTCTCAGAAGTTTTGTCAGAGGAGCTGCAACCATTGAAACTCCTTCAACAAATCTTTTGTAATACCCAGCTAAACTAAGGAAACTTCGGATCTCAGTTATATTCATTGGAGTCTCCCACTTCATTACAGCTTCTACTTTCCTTGGGTCTACCTCAATGCCCCGACCAGACACAATGTGACCCAAAAATACAACTTGATCAAGCCACAATTCATATTTACTAAACTTAACATACAACTGTTTCTCCCTCATTGTCTGAAGAATCATTCTCAGATGTGCCTTATGATCTTCTCCACACTTCGAGTATACCAAGATGTCATCAATAAAGAAAATTACGAACTGATATAAATAAGGTTGAAATACTTGATTCATCAATTCCATAAAAGCTGCTGGAGCGTTAGTCAGACCAAATGGCATTACTAAAAACTCAAAATGTCTATATCTAGTTCTAAATGCACTATTTGGAACATCTGCTTCAGCTATTTTGAGCTGGTAATATCCTGATCTCAAGTATAACTTTGTGAACACCTGAGCTCCTTATAATTGATCAAATAAATCATATATCCTCGGCAGTGGATATTTATTCTTAATTGTTATTCGATTCAGCTGTCTGTAATCTACATACAATCTCAGAGTTCCATCCTTCTTTTTTACAAATAGCACCGGAGCTCCCCAAGTTGACACACTAGGTCTGATAAAACCTTTGTCTAACAATTCTTGCAACTGAGTTTTCAGTTCTTTTAACTCAACAGGCGCCATCCTATACGGGGGAATTGATATGGGAGGAGCACCTGGAACTATATCAATGGTAAACTCAGTCTCTCTATCTGGGGGTAACCCCATTAGGTCAGCCGAAAACACATCCAGAAATTTCCTAACAACTGGGATGTCCTGAATAGTTTGTTCATTTCGAGTGTCCACCACATGGGCTAGATAAGTCTCACAACCACTTCGGATCAATCTCAAGGCACTCAGGAATGAGATTAATCTGGTTGGCACTGCCTGACTGACTCCCCGAAACAGCACTTTTGGCTGATCAGGGGACTCAAGTACTACTTCCTTAGTATAACAATTCACCACTGCCCTATGAGCAGTAAGCCAGTCCATGCCTAAGATGAGATCTATCTCATTCAGTTGCATCATGATCAGATCAACTTCTAATTCTGCATGATCAATCCTAATTATACATTTCTTACATATCTCACCCATTACTGTTATACTACCTATAGGAGT
Source organism: Erythroxylum domingense (assembly GCA_025594535.1). Lineage (NCBI taxonomy): Eukaryota > Viridiplantae > Streptophyta > Magnoliopsida > Malpighiales > Erythroxylaceae > Erythroxylum > Erythroxylum domingense. The sequence goes on from JANQBM010000222.1 coordinate 37,657,457, forward strand.
ATTCACTACCAGACCACATTTCAGTATCTCACGTTCACAATGCAGTTTAGATGCCAGATGCGAGGTGATGAAAGAATGTGTAGACCCTGGATCTATTAGTGCATATGCTTCAAAATTAAAAACATTCAACACACCTGCTACCACATCTGGAGAGTCATGTGCCTCTTGTCTGGTAATAGCATAAACTCTTGCTTGAGGTTGCGGTTGGCTACTTCGCACCTCAATTCTAGCACTGTGTCCTGATGATTGAGTTCTACCTCCACCTCTTCCTCTCTGTGCACAGATCTGCCAGCTCTACTTTGCTGAACTGTGTTCTCAGATCTGGTCTCTCCTCTATCTCTAAACTGCCCTTCTAACGTCTCAGGGCAATCCTTAATCTGATGCTCATATAAGCCACATCGAAAATAAGCTCCTGATACTCGCCAACACTCGCCGCCATGCTTTTTACCACAATGTTCACATTCAGGCAATTGATATGCCTGACTGGTAGACGTTTGTCCTCTACCTCTCACAGACTGAACTATTCTACTTCTCCCTCGAGATCCAGATTGTCTCAATCTGAACTGAAATCAAGATGATCTGTTTTGCCTCTTTCTAAAACTTCTTCCAGTATCAACCTGAGACTCATCCTGTCTCTTACTTCTACCCACTTGTTCATTTGCAGCTTGGCTCTCTTTTAATAATTGTTCAATTCTAATCGAGGCTGCTCGAAGCTCAGTAAAACTAGTCAAGTTGGAAATGTTGAGTCTTATTCTGATTTCCATATTCAGTCTATCCTCAAACCGTCTACATTTCTCTTCTTCAGTTGGGACCAGTACAGTCGCATACCCCATTAGCTTATTAAATTTTATTTCATACTTAGCTATCGAGAGTCTACCCTACTTCAGGTCCAAAAATTCTTTCATCTTCTAATCCATATAAATCTTTGGCATATAATTCTTTTGGAACACTCTCAGGAAATTCCCCTAGGTTAAACTACAAGGTCTGGTGGTACTGTCGGGAACAGTTTTCCACCATTGGTATGCGGGACCTTGCAGAAGTGACACAGTATAGTAGAATTTTTCATCTGCCTCACAGTCCATTCGGTCGAACACTCTTTCAGTTCGCTCGAGCCACCCTTTTGCTTCAGCCGAGTCTGTACTTCCGTAGAAGTCTACAGCTCCCTGCTTTTTCAGCTTATCGTATTTTCTTTCTCGCCTCACGGGAATTCTCGGAGGCATCTGAGCAAACTCAGGTACATGAGACTCTACATTAACTCCTACGGACTCCCTGTTAGTTGAATCTACGTCATGAGCTCCTATAGAAGATGACCTATAGTAACCAAGAAAAGTGTGGTCATTATCAGAATATCTCTTTATTTGTTATAACGTAATTCAGATTCGGCCCTAGAGATACCAAACCATGCTCTGATACTAAAATGTAACATCCCACTACCATAGGGTATGTGCCTAAACTTTTAGGAACATAACCTACGATAATGGTATGTTGGAGCAATGGCAAAACTATCTTATATATGGCGTTAACCAATATATTCAAAAAGGTGTCATCGTTTCTCTTAAAACATTCATTTATTTTATTCACTGATAACGGTTACACCGTTCTTTTCAACGATTATAACAAAACACTATACAGGCTCTGACGATATTACAAAATGATAACAACTAGTTTCCTTCGGGAGTCAGCTGACGAACCTCTGATCCATCTCTTAGTCCTCAGACACTCTATATTCTAACTACACCTTAAGTCTCCTGTCTCGTACCTGAAAAGCCATAATGCAATTTTGATGAGTTTTGCAACTCAATGAGTGAACCATCATTGATGGACTCACCAGATTAAAATATAGTACATCTCAGGGTCATTCCTTCAAACAGATGAGCATATATTCAAGAGTAAGCATAACAGAAGATCATTCATTTCAATCTGTATATTATTCACACATTATGCACATAATTGCATGGGACATGCAAGAGACTCACATTCGTTCTTATTATTGTGACTAAGAGCCTTTCACAGACAGATTCAAATGTTTTGGCCAATAGGACTCAAGCAGAACACATTCACGGAGCATAGTTCGACGAGCAGAACAGATTTATCACGAAGCAAAGCTCTATATGAAAGCGCTTCTAACTGGCTTCTCAAGTCACAACGCCTTTATCTGAGCATGCATTTTATAAAATGCATCAAGTACTGAGCAGACCACACACAGAATCTCATACAAATGTTCAGATGATAGATTTCATACTCTTCGGACCTCAGTCCGGCATTCAGCTATCGCTGAGAATCAGATATCATTCAGAACTTCACTTCAAAGTATCAAATCAAACACTTCCAATACATGCCCAACTATTAACTCCTCGAACCTCATGTCCAGTATCCAGAAGCATCACACAAAACATTTCAATACACACAATCATATAATCCTAAGAATCCATATAGGTTGACTCACAGTGTGCTCCAAAAGTTATTGCTGCAACACCTCATTACCCTAGGGTACACACCGGGACGCCCGTGGGTCATTCCGATACATATCCTAAGATAAGGGAGTACCATGTGCGATCACTACTGAACTCCACATAGCATCACATACATGTAAATAAATTAAAACTGTAACTGTAAATCACAAGATTTTT
>JANQBM010000222.1:37668205-37690652 GCA_025594535.1 Erythroxylum domingense
GTTGTTTATGTTATTGTATTTTCTACAAATTATTGTACTGATTTGCATTTAATTATTTCAGTTGTAATTTTAGAAATCGAATATGACAATTTGTAATAATTTTGAGAAATTGATAACGAATGTCTGAATTGTATTTTTTTGTAAATTGAAATAGGCCCCAAGTGGCTAATAAATATTCTGTAAATTTTATTGGGTGGTTCCAAATGATTATAAAATAAAATGGGCCAATTTGTGTTATGACTTTCTGTACTTTATGTTTCATTACTAAGATGTAAAATGTTTTGTATAAAAGAAAAAGTGGGCCCACATTTATGATCATTGATAAGAGTTTTAAACTAAAAAAAAATTTATACCGAGTTTTTAAATGGTAAGTGATGTGACATGTCATTCTCGCGGGACACGGATTCGGATATCACCATCGATATCGGGTTCGGATCCAGCGGGAATGAGGTGTTACATTATGTCTCTACCAATATAAGTCAAGTCCTTTTTTTTAACTTGATACATCAACATTTTCTTTTATTCTATTTATTTATTTATTTATTTTAATTTTATTTACCTACTTTTTTAGCACATCAGTTTAAATATCTATTTTTTTAATCTGTATAATTTTTTATTCATTGTCACATTTGCATATGGGTCTATCGGAAACAGCCTCTCTACTTTGTAGGGATAAGGTTGCGTACTATCAAATCTTCCCATATTTCGTTTTATTACGAAATTTCGGACTGGGTGCAATGATGATCACCAAAGACTTCCCATGTAGTGACACTACTAATACACCGTCACTAAAGGATAAGCTTCTTGTGACGATTCTTACCATTGTTGACGACGATTTCTAAAAGCATCACCGAAAGCTTACTTTTAGCTACGATTTTAAAATTGTAGCCCAAAAAATCGTGGCTAAAGGGCTACCTGTTGTAGTGTGAGTCACACACAAAAAAACGTGTTGAAGAAAGAAAAGTGTTTTAATCAAGTTGAATTTCATTGAAAAGTTTGAGAAACTTTATAATTAAATATAAGATATTTAATAAATGATGATCAATACAATATATTGGATCTTATTTGAACATAACTGATATTTAACTAAAAATTAATTATAATTCTAATTAAAATTTAATTTTAGTTAAATAATGAAAATGTTCAAATATAAGTTTAAGCTCCAAGAGAGCTGGCATTCCTTATCTAACCCTCTCTACAATAGTTGCATAGTTCTCTCAATTCGTTCTGTGAATACTATTAGAAGTTAGATAATTATGCAACTAAAATGATTGAAATGAGTCAATTTTAAAAATGATTTAAGTAAAAGATTAAGCTTCGAAAGAAAATATGAATCATAATTTTGTCTTTATTATGATTTATGTGTTAATCATTTTATAACATATAAATAATTCTGACTTTTGGGAAATTATATAAAAAATTTCGTAATCATTCTTCTACGTATAAGATTAGATCTCTTTCTAATTTTTCAGCACTTTCTTCTCAATGTGATGCAATCATTAGGATTGAAAGAGATTCATAACGTGAAGATCATAACTATCAATAAATTGATTGTGCCAAGTTATTAAAGGTTAAACAGGCATTTATCAGTTGGAACAAATGCAAAGAATCATTTAAATGCATTTGTTATCTTAAGTTAAAAGGTGGAGGGCTCAAGGCAACAGAGACGAGGGAAATAGTGAGACTTTCGTTAGATAGTAGTGGAATCCACTGGTATCAGTTGGGTTTTAGGTTGACAGTAGGTAAAAATTAAAAAAAAGATATATCATTATCGAAAACTTAATTAAAACAAAAATTTTGTTAGTTAAAATTGAATTCGATAGATTTTAAACATTTTCAAATATTAGAATTTGATTTATACTATAATGAAAATTTTAAAATTTGAAAGAAACTTTTTGCTTAAAAAAACTAGATATAAAATATATTTGAGGATGAAAATATAAATTTAAACAAATATAACAACTATACTGTAGAAAATACTAAAAATGGAAAAGATTAATAAAAGGTGACAAGAGCTTCTTAGCAACTAATGATTGTTTATGGCAGATCCAATAGGCCATGAAATTGAAATAGGGGAAGCTCTCATAGAAACACTACTCGGCCCAATAACTGTAAATTGGAAATTGTTGACACGAACGTGTGCACTAGAAATCTACAAATACGTGCCAAGGAATTGCAGAATGATTATTTTTGACATATTATTTGTTAGTCATTCTTTTCTTTAGCTTATTTAACAATCAACAGTGCAAAAGAAAAAAAAAAGGGTACATTATGTTGATGAAAATCGAATATGCCTCCACGTTACCAACCAGCACTATGTTAATTATATTTTTGGCCAAGATTGTCTTCATGTAACTTGCTAAAACCACGTTCAGCTCATAAATTAGCATTTCTTAGACAACGAAATAATTATTGGTGAGGTGAGTTCAAGCTTTAGAGAATAGCATAATAATGAGTAGTACCACTAAGCAAAGAACATTGTAATATGGGAAAAAGCGTGTCTTAATCACCCGACAAGGTTAATTTAATTAGCTTTCGCTAAAAGTGCTTGTGATTAGCATGTGTTCGACCCCTTCAAATATTCTTGTCTATCGCTTAATTAAGCATGTAGTTTTCAAATAGTAGTGTCTAGCAAGAAATTTAAATGGTTAAAGTTTGGTTAGAATCTCAAGCCGACGGGGTTAAGTGAAAACTGACCAACTTTTTTCTTTATCTGATATTCTGTATTCAATTATAGTTTTGTAGACTTACGATGATAAACAAAATGAGAACACCAACTAGCGTGCTTTGTGGGTAGATGCAACAAAGATAAGGTTTTTGGTTTTCCCCGAGCAAATTATGATCCCAACTAACGAAAGCATGAAAATGAAGTGATAGAAAGTGGGGGCAAATGCCAGACATAAAAGTTGGGACGAGGAGCTAATTCTCGTTAAAAGTTTAGCTTTACCATTAAATATCAAATCAAATCCCCAGATTTTTAAGTTGAATCTTAGAAAAATGCTCTAAATTGAACAGAAAATCAGGAAAAAGAAAAGGGATTTCTTCACTTGCTTTTGATATGGTTTTTTATTGAAAGTGAAGAAAATCACTTTCCCTTCAAATCCAATGTCACCTCAAATGGAGTCTAAGTTCTCCATTTGAACTAATCATTCCTCTAGATAATTATATTAGATTATTTGGCCAATGTCACTTATAGTTTTGAGTCCAATGATCAGAGCCTAAGATGGTAGTTATTGGGTGTCTAGGCAGTTATGCTTACATGAATTCGTACCCTTTTCCCTCTCCCTTCTTTTAAAACTTAATGATACAACAGTTTTTTGATTATCAGAAACATCAAAGCAATTCCTAAATCATCAGAGAAAATTAAACGTGAAACATTCTAAAAGACAAAACAATTGATCAAGGTATGTCAAGTGTTAATCGATCATGCATTATGTTTAACATATAACTATTATTCTACCAATATTGTATTTTCTTTTTCTTCTCACAAGGCTTACAACTTCAGTTCGTTATTTTCATATAAAGAGAAGACATGCAACTACGTAGTTATAGCACACAACTTGTGCATGCTAATGCAATTATTCCAACATTAAAGTGATGTCTTGCTTTTATACCACTTTCATCAACTTTATTGTTCTATCTAAGCTGCCAACCCTATAAACAAATCTTATGCTCTTCTATCAACAACTATTTAAGACTCATATTATCATTGTTAGAGAATGATTCAAAGTTGTTAAAAATGTAGTCTTTATTTAAAGATAAAATTTAGGAGTAGTAAGATAGAGTAATAAAGATAAGATCTGTTATTTGTTAGAAGATAAAATTTTATCTGTTAAGATAAAGTTGTTATATGTTAGGATTTAAACTTTTAAATCTTTGATTTGTTTGCTTAATCTTTATCGAGATATTAGCTAAGTTTGTTATTTCATTGCTTATATATTTAGGCTTCAGCGTCAATGTCAAGTGCAACTCATCAATAAATTGCCTTTTACATTATCTCTTTTATATTCTATTTTTTGGTTAAATTCTAGTTCTAAAATCCAACATAGTATCAGAGCTCTCAAAGATCTTGAGGGACCTATAAGTGATTAATGCTTTATAAGCTCAAAAGCAAAGAAGGGCAATGAGAAACCAAGAAAGTGGAAAGATAGTGGAGGAAGCCTATCTAGCAAAGATTCCATAAAAAAAAAAGACAGGAAACATTCCTCAATGTGGCCATTGTGAGAAGTTTGATCATGAAAAGAAGGATTGCTCGCATAAAGGGAAGTCTAGATGTTTTAGGTGTAAACAATTTGGACATTTGAAAAAGAATTGCAAGTTCAACAATGGAGAACAAGCAAATACAGTGAAAGTGATTAAACAGGACAACCTCTTTTAGTTGGTGAGAAGTGCACCAAGACGCATTATAGAGAGAAGTGTTCTATGGAGATAAGTGATGAGAGAACTGCCCATGTTGACGAATAGATAGAAGTGCTCCAAAGAAAATAATTGTGGAGAGATGTGCTTCAACTATTGAAGGGTGATGGGAAGTGCATCATCAAATTCAAAAAGTCTTACAACTTTGAATCAAGAGGGAAAGTTGGAGAGTGATTCAAAGTTGTTAAAAATGTAGTCTTTGTTTAAATATAAAATTTGGGAGTAGTAAGATAGAGGAGTAAAGATAAGATACATTATTTGTTAGAAGATAAAATTTTATCTATTAAGATAAAGTTATTATATGTTAGGATTTAAACTTTTAAATCTTTGATTTGTTTGCTTAATCTTTACCGAGATATTAGTTAAGTTTGTTATTTCATTGCTTATATATTTAGGCTTTCAATGTTAATGTAAATTACAACTCATCAATAAATTGCCTCTTACATTATCTCTTTTCTATTCTATTTTTTTGGTTAAAAGCAGTTCTAAAATCTAACAATCATATGATTAACCATCCATATTTATGGCAACCCTAATTCTACGAATCTTGTTCCAACATTTTTTTTTCTCATTTTTCTACTTATCCACACGGCAAGCACTATCTAAAAATTTGAAAATGTATGCACACGTTCAAATTATATTTCTTTTAAATTTAGATTAAAAGCAAGCAAATGAACCATGTTAGAATTAACTGAAAAAATGGTTGGAGGTCTTTTGAGATTTCTTCTTCTTCTATCTTTTCAGAATTGACTGAAAAAATAGTTGAAGTTCCATTTAAAACTACCTCTTTGCACAGATTGAAATTAAGTTAGATAGGACTAACTATACACTTTGGTCTTCATTATGGTTATTAAATATGCATATTCCAAAGAATCAACTGAAATTTTTAACTTCTTCTATCTTGTTAGAATTGACTAATAAAATAGTTGAAGTTCTATTTAGAGCTACAATTATGACACTGACAAACAATATAGTTGTTGCACAAATTGAGATTAAGTTTGATGGGACTAACTATGTACTTTGGTCTTAGTTAGTGGAGATATACATATTCAGTAAAGACAAGTTAGGATATAGAAATGGTCATTTATCCCTATCAACACCAATAGTCCTTACTATTCAAAGATGGTGCACAGATGGTGCTATAGTGAAAGGTTGGTTACATAATTCCGTGGACCCATACTAGTTGAAAATTTTATTATATTCTCTAAGAAAAAATTTTATCATAGCAACAACCTATTTTGATTAGAGTAATGCTTGTCAAGTATATGATCTTTAACACAGAGCATTATGTCTAAAGCAAGTAGGTGGATTATTAAAAAATTATTACAATTGCTTACTAAGATAATAGAGGGAAATTGATTTCCAAAGACCAAAATTGACGCAATGCCCGATATATATTTAACACTATAATAATATCATTTAAGAATATTAAGTGTATAGTTTTTTAGATGGTTTACAAGATCATCTAAATGACATTTGAAGAGACATTATGCAAATAAACCTATTCCCCACTATGGTGCAGGAATATGCCCATATTTGATTAGAGGTAGTATGTTAAGCAGTGATGATAGGAACTACGATTAGAGAATCATTAAGTTACGCTGGCATCTAAAAGCTTGAGGATCGAAATTCATGTAACTAGTTCCTTTCAAAGTGAGAAGTGAAATTTCACTACTAAGTTGAAAATTATATTTGATGGATAGAAATGCTCTCAATATGGAGGATCTAAACACACTCGAGAGACATGCTCAAAATTCATAACTATTGCGAATGGTGGCTTAACTTATAGCCAAAAAAAAAACACAAACAAGGAGAGTTTAGTAGCGTAGGCAAGGGTGTGCAAATAAATATATGTTAAGCAACTGCCTTAGCAAGTCAAGCTTCAATTACAAGTGACCTGACTCTTTCTTTGAATCTAGCCAAAGCCTATAATACCATGACAAGTATAATCATATTTAGTTCCACTATGGACAAAGCCTATAATTAGTGGATCTTTAGACTCGAGAACCATATAACTAATGATAAAAGAGATTTTTCCCAATGATCTACACCATGAAGAACTAACATGGAAAATGATAATAAGAAAATTTATCCAATAATAACGATTGGTACCATGATGATGTCACCTTAATATGGGAGCATTGGGCGTAATTGCAAAACCATAATTAATTATTGTGAGTAATGGGTTAGACATAACTTATTTTGGCCATTAAAAAGCTAATTTATTTATGATTTTATTAGTTATTTTCTGAATTCTAACAATAAGCTTGGTTTTCTTAATTAGAGTAGGATTAAAGCTTTCTTAATTTCAATATGAGATTGGTTGTTTTCCTAATTATAGTAAGATTAAGCTTTCTTAATTCCAATAGGAGTGTGGTTGTTTTCTTAATTAGTGTGAGATTAAGCTTTGTTATTTCTAAGCCTATATAGGCATTAGAGCATATAATTTCCATTAGATTTTTTAATAGAATTTATGTGATTCATCTCAAAGAAATTGAGTATTTCCTCCTCAAATCTTAATTCTTTCTAGTGTACCATTAGAGAATTAAGTAAGCTGATCTTTAAACTTGGTGTTGTTGACGACTTCATAAAGAAGATGGAAGAGTTAATGGCAAAGCAACTTGAAAATGTTACACTCTGCTTAGATAATCTTAAGAAGGGGTTTGAGGCACAAAAAGATAACATGAAAAGTATAGTGTGAACTGCTTTGCAAGGATAAGGAAATCCTCATTTGGGTAGGATAAGGTGTGAGCTAAAGTTTGATGAAAGAAGTTCTCATCATGATTGAGAAGCATTTCAAGAAGAACTAAAATCTCTAAGAAGTGTATATTGGGATGGGACAAGGCACAAGGGACATGATCCTTTTGTTAAGGGTCCAAGAGTGGATAAAAAAAGTCATGAAAATCGTAGAAGGTGTTTAAGAATTCATTTGAAATCATGCAATCTCCTTTATCACTAACCTCAATTAGAATATATGTGGCTAACAAAAGTTCAAGGTTGAGTAAGATTACTATTAAGGCTAAATTTATGCAGACAGTGGCTAACCTTAAAGAATGGTATGTTGTGGTTTTGAAAGAAGTTTTAAAGAGTTTAAAGGAAGCTTTTGTCGATTTAACGATGGAGCCTCTTATGTGTGAATTTGTTGATGTATTTTGGATTATTTACTAATAGGTTTGTGTACTATTTTGGGAATTGAGCATAAAATTAACTTAGTTCTGAGAGCACAATTACTAAACAAGTTAGTTTATAGATGTAATCTCGAGTAATCAAAAGAGTTACAGAGGTGAATTGGAAAGTTAATGGAGAGAGGTTATGTGTGTGAATCTATGTCTATTTGTCCAGTTCTGACTTTGTTAGTTCTAAAAAGGGATGGGACATTGAAAATATAAATCGATAGTAAGTATTTGAATAATATAACAATTAAATATCATTTTCATATTATGAGAATTGATGATATGTTTGATGAGTTACATGATTTGAGGGCTCTTTAAAATTGATCTTCGTAGCGATTACACTAAATTAGAATGTATGAAGGGGAAGAATGGAAGATGACATTCAAAACTAAACATGGGCTCTTTGAGTGGATGATTATGCTATGTGGTCTCACTAATACACCGAGTACTTTTATGTGACTCATGAATGAAGTGTTAAAATTGTTTCTTGCCAAGTTTGTAGTGGTCTATCTTAATGACATCTTGATTTATAGTAAGAGAAAGGAAGTGTATGTTAACCATTTGCTGTAAGTATTTGAGACTCTTCACAAGCATAAAATTTACAAAAAGCCTAAGAAGTGGTTTATGGTTAATATTGTCTTCTTGGGATATGTTATCTTTAATAAGAGAATTTCAGTTGTTGAGTTAAAAATTGAAGTCAATAAAAGCTGGTCAGTTCCTACTTTTGTCATGAAAATGTAGTCTTTTCAAGATCTTATTAGGTTGTATCGTAAATTTGTAAAAGATTTTAGTATGATCATGGCACCACTTATAGATTGTATAAAGAAAGGGAAATTCAAATGGACTTCCAAGGCTCAAAAGGTATTTGAAGCTGTTAAAGAGAAGATGCATACAACAACTATTCTTGCACCTCCAAAATTTAATGAATTATTTGAAATAGAGTTGGATGTGAGTGAAAAAGGGATAAGAGTGGTTCTTATGCAAAAGGGAATGCTTGTAGCATATTTTAGTGAGAAGTTTAGTTGTTCAAGGAATAATTATTCAACTTATGACAAGAAGTTATATACTATAATGCCTGTCTTTGATCATTGGAGTCACTATCTTAAATCGAAGCCTTTTGTGTTACATTCAAATTATGAGGTGTTGAGGAATATATATGGGTAACAGAAACTAAGTCCAAGATATGCTAAGCGGGTCAAGTTTTTTAATCATTCACTTTCTTTTCCAAGTACAAGGATGAAAAGTTAAATGTAGTAGTTGATGCATTGTCATGGAGATTCTTTATGCTCGCTATTCTTTACTCAAGCTGATTACATTAGAGATTATTAACGAATATTAGGAAAAGGACCTAGACTTTTCTAATTTACGTACGATATGTGCTAGAGGAGTGAATGGAGCTTTTATGTTGTAAGACGATTTCTTGTTTAATAGAAATCAGTTCTGCATTACTAAATGCTTATTTCGGGAGTTGCTAGTTTTTAAGGCTCATTTGGGAGGTCTTACGTGACACTTTGGAATTAATAAAACTCTTGCAATTCATCAAGAACAATTCTATTGGTTAAAGATCATGGGTGACATACAAGATATTATTAGTTGTTATGGTGTGTGTCAGATATCTAATATTTTATTTTAAAAGGGACTCTACATTCCTTTATCGGTTCCTGCTTAGCCATGGGAGGAAGCTTTGATGGATTTTATCATTTGGATTACTTCATACTTAATAAGGCAAGGATATGATCATAGTTGTGGTGGATCGATTCTCGAAGATGGCTTATTTCATTCTAAATCATAACATCGATGATGCTTCACACATTATTGATTTGTTCTTCAAAAAGGTTGTGTGCTTATATGGAATTCCAAGGTCGATTGTTTCAAATCAGGATTCTTAGGCACTTTTGGAGAATATTAAAGAGGTTGCTTATAATGAAAATGATGTTTAATACTTTGCACCATCCACAAACTGATGGTAAAAAAAAAGTTAGCAATTGTACTTTAGGTCCTCTTTTATGTGATCAAATGTTGAAAATAGCTAAGGATTGGGATATGAAATTGGCTCATGTTGAGTTTGCTAATAATCATTCGCCTACCTATGCTGTAAGGCTTTCTCCATTTCAAGTAGTTTATATCATTAATCTTTACCTCCCTATTGGTTCTCCCTGATCACGGTGCCAAAATTTGATACGTTTCGTTACGCGTATACAAATTAAATCCTTATTTTACTTTTGAATTTATTAATGAATTTAGTATAGAGAAAATAAGAGTTGATCTCACAAGGAAAGTTTGATTTACTAAATTATTTTATTAATTATAATACTTTTTAAAAGAGACAATTACATCCTAATAATTTCGTTTATATAAAAGGAATCCCATAACAAAATATAAACATCATCAACACTCATGTAATGTCCTCTTTAACCATATTAGTAAGATACAACATCAACACTTAACAAAATAAACTTATAACACGTTCTTAAAATCATCTAATCGATATTCAAGAGGTAGAAATTATTTTCTTTGCCAAAGAGTCATAATTATTCAAAGGATATAATACTGGAATTTTTAACAGTGAAACCAAGTTATAAAAATTTTAAATTTTCAACTTAGAAAATTATTTTCATACTTCTTTTCGTATGTAATATCCAATACATGGTTCTTTTGAGCATAATACAGTAAGTTATGCTTTTTTTTTTCACGTTGAAAAGAGATTAAACATACATAATGAAACACATCTAAAGGAAAATAAAAAATTGGACAACTTTTATGAAATCTACACATAGTACATGAAATCAACGTTAACTTGATTATTTGAAATTCAAATGAAAGTAATCCAAGATATTAACAACAAATTAAGTTTACAAGTTTAACTTTAATCAACTAGAAACCTGAACAAATGGACAATAGATTGATTATTAAATGCATAAATCCAAATCATAATATAAAGTTAATAATCCTATTTTGTCTACATTAATTATAACACGTGTAATTTAGCTTCAAGAAAACATTATCTCAACTAATTTAGATTGTCCATATTAACTTTATCAACGACCTAAAATATAAAATAAATCTAAAACTAAAACAATTATAATTATGGAAACCTATAAATTAAGCTAAGGAAATGTACATATAAAAAATGGAGTTTGATGTTTAAAACTAATCTAGGAATCAATGAAATAAAACATAAAACTAATTTAATATTCACAAGTGAACAAACATGTTTCAATTTCAGTTTAGCCATGCAATTTGATATACTTGGATCATTTGAGTTATTTAACAGGTTAAGCGTAGAAAATTAATCAACTAGCTCCCACTTATCTCCCTTCAATTTTTAGAATATAACCAACTTAACTCAAAGTGTGTTATGAACTAAGGGATACATCTAACTACCAATAATTTATTCGAAGAACAAATAAATACCAACTCATACAACGCATTATGAATTAACACTTTAAGAATAACATTCACATAATCAAGGATGTCTCCATTCATATAAAGAACATGAATTAGAAATTAAAAAAATCCATACATTGTATAAGTGTTAAATTAACTTGGTAATAAGTCAATTAATTCAGAAAATTAAATCCAAATATTCAAAGTGCATCTTTAAACTAAATTTAACAACTAGAATTAACTAAGCATAGGAAATCATAAACAAAGGGAATAAGGGTCTCAAGAAAACTTATTGGATTGTGATATGACTTCACAGACCTCATACCAGCCCTAAAGGTTTGGAGTTTCTTCCCTCACCAATCACGAACTAGCTCAAAACAAGTGAGAATTGCTTCTCTATCACCCACAATCACTCTTTAGAAAGATTCTTAGCTTCAACCCACCTTGGAAGAGTGTCAAATTGATAGTTGTAGATTGCATGATATGTTAGCAAGAATTTTGGTATGTTTTTAGTGGTTAATTAATTAATTTATGTATGTTTAGGTTTAGAATTGTGGTAGTTGGTTAAATATTTATGTTTTGAATGTTATGTGGATTAGAGCATATTATTGAGCTTTAATTTTGTGTATTTGAGGTGCCTTGATGTATTTGTTAGTGTTTGAGCTCAAATATCAAAGAACAGAGAAGATTCAGAGGAAGCCCGAAGGAAGACTCAAGGTCACGATCATGACATAACCTTAGTTGATGGGCCACAATCGTGACAGAGACCAAAGCCTACATAACAGCAGACGCATGCGACTTTTAAACTCAACTTTTCGAGGGTTATTTAGGACTTTTAGACCTGGGCAAAACCTAGTTTTTACCCTAAATAGAAAAGTCTATAAAAGAGAAGAGAAAAGTCCTAGAAAGAGAGCCTCGAATTTTCCATATTAAGAAAGATACAAGGAAGGAGAATAAGAGGAGAGAAGAGAAAGAGGGAAGAAGAAGGGCAGTTGTTACTGTTGTCTTCCCGATCCATCTCGACCCCTTCTAGGTGACACTTTTATTTCATCTTTTTTATTCTTTCTTTTAAATTTCTGAGATGGATTTGATAGTGATAGATTTGTGTTTTATGATAATGTTCTAAACCCTTTTAGGTATTTGTTCTTGAATCAATATTAATGTGATTTCTTTTGATGCTAATACATTAGATATTTTGATTATTTGTTGTATTTGTATTCTTCAGTAACAAATCAAGAGAGTGAACCAATAGCAAAATTATTAGATTGAGTAATGATAGTTAAACAATCTAATAGGATTATGTAAATAATCAAATCGGTATTTATACAAAGAGAGATCTCGTGTGAGGACTCGATAACCTATTAAAGGGCTTAAAATCTAATTGGATGTGTGGGCATATTGTTAATTGAGAAATTGCCAATACCATAATTCAATTAGGGTTATGATTTAGAGTTTAACGATTATAACTCGAGAGAGAGTAATTCACCCTTCGAAACTTTAGGACCAATGTATTAACTCAAAAGTAATCATGTTAGTATTTGATGATAGGATAAATCCCCCCTCTCATAATCAACTAATCTTTCTTGTGTGATTTTTGATTGTTCATTGGTGGTGCTCAATTTTGATTTCTTTGTGTTAATTTTACATTTTTATTTTCAATCAATCTATATTCACTTATTTACTTTTCTGTTTAGTTTTTTTTTCATTTTAATTACACTTTAGGCCTTAAACAACTAAGAATTTGATTAGTTCACTAACTTCTCGAGGGATCAACACCTCATATACTACACTCACGACTAGTGCACTTGTGGTATATTGAGGGATAAGAAATTATAAAACTTGCCCACTCGATCAAGTTTTTGACTCTGTTGCTGGGAAGTTAGTATAATTAGTTTAATTCTTTTAGCCTAAGGAGTTTTCCTCACTCTTATGTCCGTGCAACAATTTTTAGTAGGATCTTGTTGTGGAACGCTTCTTAACTTTAACCCGCCTTAGAAAAGTGTCAAATCTCTTGGACCAACCCCTTCTTCGCATGACTGCTTGTTCATCTTTCACCTTCCAAGTTGCTAGGTTTAAGAATGTCTCCCATACCCGCACGTTTCTAGGTTTTCTTGTGGGTGTTTGGAGATAGAGACGTTAGGTCGGTGATTCCCCCTTGAGGCTGTTTGTTTTTCTTTGCTTCTGTGTTTTTGCTCTTTATTTTATCGTGTTACGTTTTTGCTCTTTTTTGTTACTGCATTTTGCTCCTACATTTTTCTTATTTTTTTGTTACATTTTGGTACCGCATTCTTTCTTCTCTGTTGCATTTTGCTTTTTTCCTTTGTTGTATCGTCTGGGTTTTGTTTTCTCTTCTGCATTTTGGAGACTGGAGTACTACTTTTTATCTGCTGATTTTCTTCTCTACTACTATGTTTTGGCTTTTTCTCTATTGGAATTTTTCTAGTGTTTGGACTGTTTATTTTTCTAGTGGGCTGATTGCTTAATTCTAGACTTTCTTCTAGGCTGAACTTTATTTTGGGCTAGATTTTCTTCTATATTACTTTCCTTAAGTCCACCAAGCCTATAAGAAAATATTTAGTAAAATTTAAACCCTTTTTTAATAAAATATAAAATTAAATAACTTGAATAATTAATAAGAAAATGCAATAATTTAACCTAAATGTGCTATGTAAATAATATATAATGGGGGTGTAAAATATACTATAATTTCTACTTATTAGTAGAGTTTGCTTATAATCGTTCACCTATATGTGCTATAAGGCATTCTCCATTTGAGGTAATTTATGTCATTAATCATTTCCTCCCTATTGATTTGGTTATTATTCCAAAGAAAGAGCTCATGAATCGTGATGCTAAAGCTAAAGTTGAGATGATGAAGAAGCTTTATGAGCAAGTTCGTGCTAAGATTAAGAAGGTAAATGATTATACAAAGCTAAAGCTCATAAGCATTACAAGCAACTAAAGTTCAAACCTAGAGATCTTATATGGCTTCATCTTAGCAAGGAGAGTTTTCCATCAATGTGTAAGAACAAGTTGAAGCCTTGTACGAATGGTCTTTTTATAGTCATCGAGTGAAATAGAGATAGTGCTTACAAGCTTAAAATTTTTGGGAGAATACGATGTTTCTACTACATTCAATGTTGGATATTTGAGTCCTTACTCTGATGATGATAACCTTTAAAAGTTGAGGACAACTTCTTTCGATGAAGGAGCGAATGGTGCAGGAGCGTTGGGCATAATTGCAAATAATCAGCCAGATTTAATCCTTGCAAGTAATGAGCTAGACATACCTTATTTTGGGCTTTTAAAATGATAATTTAATTATAGTTTAATTAGTTATTTTCTTAATTCTAATAATAAGTTAGGTTTTCCTAATTATAGTAGGATTAAGATTTCTTAATTCCACTAGGAGCGTGGTTGTTTTCCTAATTAGAGTGGGATTAAGCTTTGGTATTTCTAAGCCTATATAAAGGCATTAGAGCATGTCATTTTCATTAGATTTTATAATAAAATTTGCATGATTCAGCTCAAAGAGTATTTCCTCCTCAAATCTTAATTCTTAGTGGTGTTACTTTAGAAAATTAAAGGGGCTAATCCTTGAACTTAGTGGTTCTCCTTTAATTAAAAAGATTATGCAAGATCTAATCTTTATTAATTCATATGCACCACATCTGACTTACTCCCATTCAATACTTTTTTTATACCTTCTCTTTCTCATAAATTATTATCTCTGAGTCAGATTATAAAAGAACTACATTGTGTTGTAATTATTTACCTCAATATTTTCTTTCTTTAGGATATTCTTACTAAGGAGATCATTGGGTGTGGTATTAAGAAGCAAGAATACTACTTCGAAGAGTTATACATATCAAACTACCTATCAAAATAAATCCAAAGAGAAGTAGACTTGGTTTTGGTATTATCGGTTAGGTCATCCTTCATTCAGGTATTTAAGACATGTATTTTTTTGGTTTGTTTTTAACTTTACCTAACTTTGAATGTAAGTGTGAGACATGTATTTTGGCTAAAAACCATTAAGCTAGTAATCCTTAAAGCTTCAATAAATGTGTAGCTCCATTTACGTTGATTCATATTAATCTGTGGGAACCATCCTAAAACATAATATATTTGACTATCAATGGTTTTTGATATTTATAAATGATTGCAAAAGTATGACATGGTTATTTCTATTAAGATATAAAGATTAGGTTTTTTAAACATTTCAATACTTTTACAAGATGACTAAAACTTAATATTCCACTAAAATTAGGGTTCTTTAGTCTAATAATTGTGGTAAATATGTAAATGCTTATTTTAGTGACTTCTTTTATTAGTACGAGATGATTCATAAGACATCATGTTCATACAGTCCTAAACAAATGGGATCATCAAACCAAAAAATTGCCACATCTTTGAAAGTGCTCTAGCTTTTCTCATTGAAGCTAATATACCAAGTCATTATAGGGCAGATGTTAATATGTCGATAATTTATATTATTATTAAAATGTCGTCGAAAGTACATGAGATGTAGACACCCTTTTAAGTTTTATCTACTTTTGTTTTGTTACTTCTATTCTTGACGATGCCACCAGAAATCTTTGGATGTATTGCCTTCATTCATGTCCACACAGATCACATATAATCTTAAAGTGTGATTTTCATTAAAAGGGGTATCGATGTTGAGATCCTACTAGCCGATATACATAAGTAAGGATGGATGACACATTCCTAGAATTTAAGACTTTCTATACGTCTAAGACATCTAATTCTCCTTTTCGAAGGAGAACTCTGATGAAAAGGTAAACTAGATGCAACTTGAATGGCCAAGATTTAATGAACCAAATATATCTCCTTTAATTACAGGTTCACATAAATAAATGTAGAAATAATTCCGAGCACTCTCTCTAGGCTTTCTAATTTTACCTCAAATTTTTAATACCATGATACCCTTGATCCTATTAGCTATGACTTACCTTTCAAACTTAATCGGGGCAAGCCATTAAAGAGATATTCTTCTAAACTAGAAAAGTGACAATTAAAATATCCTATTAGGCAATAATGTGTCCATTGAAAAGCTATAGGAATCAATGAAGTAATTTGTCAACAATCTCTTATCTCATCTAAAGGATGCTAAATGGATTTAAGCTAATAAGGAAAAGATGGAAGATAAATAAGATATGGGTACTTGCTTCACTTCTAAATGGAAAAACGACAGTAAGATGCAAGTGTGTATTTTCAGTTAAGTGCAAGGAAGGTGGATTGATTAAGCGATACAAATCAAGATTAGTGACAAAATACTATACTTAGATGTATGAGGTTGATCATCAAGAAACTTTCTCACTAGTGGCTAAATTAAATACAATTAGAGTTTTATTATCTCTTGTGGCAAATCTTGACTGGATATTACATCAGTTTGATAAAAAAAAATATATTTCTCCCTGGTGATCATAGTTGAAGGTTTATACATCTTCAATGTGCATCTAAAAGGAAAATAGTTTTTTTGATCTATCACTATTGAAAATGAATGAGAAAAAAGGTAAGACTGTCATGAGAGGATTTGCTAGGCAATTTACGTTATCCCTTATCAGCTCAAGGTTTAAGGTTAAAGCTATATTAATTTCACTTTATTTGACTTGAGAACTTGACCAAGTGGGTTATTGCTCAATATTCAATAACGAACAAGTAACCTTTACCTTCATTGTGTCTAATAAAAGAAATGGTAATAAAACTTGCAAAAAAAAAGTCAAAATTTAGGTAGTAAATTAGAATCTTGTAACTTATCTCATGCATTAAATGAGTCATTCATGCATTAGAATATGTTATCCGGCTCTATAAAAAAAAAACATATGTTATCCGGTACTATTAAAAAAAAAAGAATATGTTATCCGGAGGAATTGTAGATTTTACTGAAATAATGGTTATGAACGTTAAATCCAAGTTTTTGAACCAAACTACCAAACAATTCCACCTCCATCCTTAATAGACCTCCAAGTTTTTGAACCAAACTACCAAACAATTCCACCTCCATCCTTAATAGACCTTACCCTACCACCGTCCGTCTCACAAAACTCTTTCGTTCTTCCATTGGGATTCGAGCAAGTCTTCCCAATCTCCTCCGTGGATTCCTCTCATTTAACTCCAAAATTCCCAACTTACAACAAATTGAAATCCTATTTCAACTTTTCAACTGGGAAATAATCAGACACAGCTCGACAGAGTGAGCGAGTGTTTGACAATATATCTCTATTCTAGGAAATGAAGAACAACACCAACACAAAGCTCATTGTCCTCCACCCTTCAATCCACAAGACACAAACTTCCAACCGCCTTTGGTTACTCTTCACACTCACTTTTCTCACCTTACTCTTTACTATCACCCTCTTCACCACCACCACCGTCCCTTCCTCCGCCGCCACCGTCGCCACCTCCTCTGCCTTATCATCTACTCTACCTTCTTCCACAGCCGCAGCCCTCGTTCACTACGCGGCCACATCGAATGCCACCACCCCTCGCATGACCGCCGCCGAGCTGTACGCCGTGGCCGCAGCTCTCCACCGCTGCTCTCCATGCAACTTCCTCGTTTTCGGCCTAACCCACGAGACCCTTCTGTGGAAATCACTTAATTTCCACGGCCGTACGATTTTCCTCGACGAGAGTGAGTACTACGTGTCAACCTTTGAGAAAAACCACCCGGAGATCGAGGCTTATGACATTCAATACACAACCAAGGTCAGCGAAATGAGTGAGCTTCTCTCGCTCACAAACTCTCAAGTGGAAGACCAGTGTAAGCCTGTGCAGAACTTACTGTTCTCTGATTGCAAGCTTGCCATAAACGACATGCCGAATCACATATACGAAATGGCATGGGATGTGATCTTGGTTGATGGTCCACGTGGGTATTTTCCAGCGGCTCCCGGAAGGATGTCGCCGATATTCACCGGCGGTGTGTTGGCGAGGAGTAAGAGAGGCGGTGACAAGAAGACGCATGTGTTTGTGCATGAATTTGACAGGGAAGTGGAGAGAGTCTTCAGTGATGAGTTCTTATGCGAAGAGAACTTGGTGGAAACAGTGGACTCACTAGGCCATTTCGTGGTAGAGAGAATGGAAGCTAATAGTATTTATCAGTTTTGTAAAACTAGGAAAAGGCCCTCATCATCACCGCCATCATCAAGATCAAAGCTTGCATCTTTACCAATTGAGGAAGGGGGTGATGACGATAGCGACGAATGAAATGCATTTTGTGTAATTACTTGTATCATTACATAGTTTTTTTTTTATAAATCTTTTAAATTTAAGTTTGCCGATGCTGAATAGGTCATCAATTGTAAGTTTATAGGTCTAAAGACTGCAAACCATGAGGTCAATGATGAAGATCTCAAGGTATCACCTTTTTCAAGTTTTGCTTTTGTAGGGAGTCCAGTTTGGTGGGTGGACACAGGTGGGAAATTTTAAAAACAAAATTTTGAAACACTTATACCCTCTGATTGAGGTAATTAAGCTAAAGTTTTGTTACTAACGAAAAAAGGCAAATAGCATGTCCTATTCAATGCATATTAAGCTTTACCCTAAACCACAAAGTAATAGCAAAGCGACAACAATCAACAAAGCCCCAAAATTTCAAACTAAACATCGATTCCTTAATCTTCTTGAAATCAAACGTCAGGAGTTTACGAAAAAGACACAAGCAGATGTGTCGGTGATGTTAGTGAACCTTAAACCACGTACTAGATACCAGGGTTTTAGGTAAGCTTTAGACTTAAGGCAGAGGCAAAGCCGTAGCTTTACCAATCCCTCTCCATGTTTTAAAGATTTGTCGAATCTCCGAGACCGTACTCGCGGAATCAGTTGTAGGATTGTCAACGCGTGCTATGATTGGCTGGAAGCGAAGTGCCGATAAGAAGAAGGTTCGGCGAATTTCGTGGGATTGGAGACACCCGAAAATACGCCAGCGAGTTATACCTTATACGCTTGCTTTCTTTTTTCTTTCGCTTTCTTTAAATAAAACACTGACATCGGTTGCCTTGGCTTTATGGCAAACAGGTGAAGCACGTGAGAAAAGCGTAGGCTGTGGTGAAAGGACAAAGTAGCGAACTGGAAAATTGTCGGTAGAGGGTAGCACTGATAGTGGTGAGTCATTGCAGTTGTAGGTGCAAGCTTTTACGTGGGATAGATGGGCAAGTTCGGAGTAGTGTCTTATTCGCTCCTTGTAGGCCACGGGCCAGCCTTTCTCCTCTTTATTTCAGAGGTTGAGATTGTTTTGAATATCAACCAGTTTGCATTTCTAATTGTTTCATCACTTCAAATTCTAATATCTAGACTTTGGAGGCTTCTGAATTAATTTTGCTATATAATGATACAAGCCACAAGGTAATCGTTTGTATGTAGGTAGAACGTCACGTTATACGAATTAAATTGAGAAGTTGCAATTATTTGAAGGTACAGAGATGAGTGAGAACAAGGGCAGACAATTATCATTGACAAGGCTCACGTTTCCCTTGCTTGGACTGGTACTGTAGGTAGCTTGAATAGCCCGATCGTCGTACGGACAAGAGGCTCGGTACATATCAGCTATGAGAGAATCATAACAAAATTTTGCATTTTAACGTCGACTTGGCTCCAATTGATATTGAAAGCCACATCCAATTGTTGAAAAATGTTCCTAATTCTATATTAGATCGAACATTAATTTCTTACACCTTTTATCCCAAAAGAGCACTATTATCATCCAGAGTTCTCTTTGGTCCTCACTTAGCAATATTTTCACGTTTCCCAGACTCCTCAAGTCCGTACCAATGAGAAATCTGGGCAGTTAGTACTAAATAAAAATAAATAATTAAATAATTAAAATTCAAAAAGTTATCTATAACCTTTTCTTCAATCTCGACTCTGCCTCACGCCATTCTATATTTGACTTGACGCAGCAATTCTTTACTCTGAACTCATTGTTGTTCTCGCCATCATCGACATGAGGCTGATAAAGCAAACACACGGAAAAGAGGGATGAATTGTGTGTAATTTAAAAATTTTGTTAGTTATTATCAATTCGTAAATGATAAGAGCTTGCTAAATTTCAATGAAATGAGTCTGTAAATAAAAGGAGCATGTTAATGTTCAAAATAAAAGGAGCTTGTTAACGTTCAAAACAAAAGAAACCTCTTATAATATTAAAACATAAGAAGTCTATTCAATTCTAAAATTGAAGGAGTCTTTTGCAAATTGAAAACACATACACTATATAGCAAAAATTTAAAAGTTAAGAAAAGGGAAAGGATGATACAGTCGATTTATACTGGTTCACCTTATAACAATGTCTATGTCCACTTCCTAAGTATCCAACGTGTGTATTTCACTATAAAACTCCAAGTAATAAATTTTGATGAGCTTTTTCAAGCTCATAAGTACATATTTTTCAAAGTTCTTCAACCTTCCACATTCGTAATGTTTAACAAGCCTCTACAAGCTCTCAACAAAAATGAATGTAGGGTTTGCTTAGTGTAAGCTTCAAGGAATAACAATCTATCTTAATAGAGTATTTTCTCTTTCTAAGGCACAAAGAATTTGATAAAGATATGACTTTTGGGAATATTGTTGATGCTAATGTATTAAAAAATTTGACCTATTTGTAAATGTAGTGATTCTTCTTTACATAGACATTCTCTTCAACTAGTCCTTACTTCATTTATATTCTAAATTGTCTTTGAATCTAAAGACTCTTCGATATCATCTTTGCTATAATCTTCCAGTATCTAGACGTTTTAAAATTTTTGACAATATCTCGAAGCTAATTGTCGAATTATGTGATTAGCAAGAGCCTTTCGGATATTTGTGGAATCATTTCTAATAAATCAGGTAAGTTCATTAAAAAAGTTCCTGCAAGAAAGGAAACATTTATCCTATCGTAGATAACTGGATTTTATATCCTTTTAAAATTTATATTGTTACTTATTCGAATAAAGAGAAATAAATCAATTTTAAATTTTGAAATATTATATAATTATCATCAAAATCATTAATAATAAACCTTAAGCTAACAACGAGCATCTTCTCCGTCGTCTTCATCTTCTCCATCATCTTCTTTATCACCTTCATCTTCTCCTTCATGATTGTTATAAGTTTCTAAATGAAATGCTTTTCAAGCTTTTATTTAAGGCAACAAGGAAATTTGTACGAGATATAATGATGTTTCTATCAGTCATCTCTTCTTTATGGGTTTTAAGATATTTTACGCAATGCTTGTAGCTTTTCACTGGAATTCTATTCGTACAAAATAAAACTTGAGAACCCTTTTTCTAGTTCAATTCATAGCCTTGAGGTAGACTGATGCAAAATGTCATGTTTGTTTTAGAAGTTCCTCTAAATAAACAAGGCCATTTTAGCTATTTTAACACCAAATTTAGTAAAGTATACATTTATCATAATATAACCAAATGGAGGACCAATATTATAATTAATAAGTATGTTAAGGACCTAATATGGCCAAATTAAGATTTAAACTCTTAGAAGACCAAGAGTGTATTTGTTCCTTAACATATCCATATAAAGAAGATACATTTACTCTGTTTAGACACGTATAGGGATAAAGGAACAGTTCCACTAAAAGACCAAAAGCATACTTATATTCAATTTAGACAGGTGATCATTCTTTAAAGGGATCGTTAAAGTCATTAGCACAAGTTGTTCAAGTGATTGGTGTAACCAATACAAAGAAAAGAAGAAGACAAATGCTTAACCTTTTTGCTCTATAAACAAGTATTGAAGCTCAGCCTTTTAACTGAAGTGCATTATAATCTAAAGAAGTTTCTCATAATGAAAAAATGACAATCATTAGATGGTGGTATGATGTTGGCATTTCAATGTTGCCAAATATTATTATTGTTAGTCCATGATAGAGGTTATTGCCTTTTTTGGTCTAGGATTTAGAACTTCTTCAACCAATGACTATAAAGATAATCTTCTAAGCAACATTATTAGTGAAATAAAAAAAATATTTGAGTAAAAGAAGAATGAATTTAGCAACTTATGGGTATTCAATCATGGGTGATGGTTGGATAAATAGAAGACATAAGCTCATTATGAATTTTTTTAGTTTATTCTATTAAGGGGATGATATTTTTGAAGTCAATTGATACATCAAGCCTTATATAAGATCTTAATACTTTGTTGGAGATATTTAGTGAAATTATAAATAAAATTGGGCTTAAAAAAGAGGTATAGTTCATTACTAACAATGATGTTGCTGGTAAAGAAGCTATTATGAGTGTAACACCCCACTCCTACTGGACCCGAACCCGATATTAATAGTGATATCTGAATCCGTGCCCCGCGATGGTGGTGTGTCACATCACTTAACAATTAAAAGTCGGTATAATTTTTTTTTTACCATAAACATAAAGAACAGAAAATGATAACACAATGATAACCAAAACGTTCCACTTTGTTTTATAACCATTTGAAACAACACAATGAAATCA
>JANQBM010000222.1:37713094-37723432 GCA_025594535.1 Erythroxylum domingense
CTTTATGCTAAGGAAAAACAAAAACTTAAGAAGCATGAAAAATATGATTTTGATATGTATGCATCTGAAATCTGTTTATGTAGGTAAGAGAGATACCATTTCGTTTGTCACGTGCACGTCAACTTAAAGTCTTCTCCCAGCTGCCCGCTTGTGACATATAAGCCTCGAAAAATGGACTTATTTAGTTTATAGTGTAAACTTCAGTTTCACCATTTCATTTTATGGGATTCTCTCGACCCATTTTGTTTATGCATTGAATCGTGAATTGTTAGATATGGAAGATATTTGATTAATATTTTGTGATGATTGAATGAAAAATATGAGCTGAATTATGTGGTAATGTGTTCAGATATATATGAAAGTCTTAAATTTTGAATGTGATCTGCTAAGTTTAACATGTGGTTTATATACACATATATATACTTAATTGTATGTGGTTCATTATCACTGGTTATAAACATATTAGCCACTGAACTTCCTAGCTTATCCTACTATTTTTCACTCCTCAGGTGAAGAAAAAGCAGATCAGCAATAAACTGTGGCAGACTCCAAAGATCTTTAACATTTATAACTTAACTAGTTAGTTCGGATCACTTTTGGTAATTTAGAAGCATATTAAGCATAAACATTCATGATTGTATTTTGTATTGTGCTACTGTTGTGATTTGGATATGTAATTTGAAGTTGTGCTAAGACTCTGTTTAATTGAAAGTTTATAGCAAAAGCTGTAGAAATTCTTTTATGTTTATGTGCAGAATTTTCTTTTCTATTGCATTGACATTGTGTTTGGGAATAAGTTTTCTATTTGTGTGATGAGTCTTGGATGGAATTTTTGAAGTAAAATTGTTTAGATTGGAAGTTGTATGTATGGAATTGAAAGTTGGATTCGAGTCTTGTGGATGCAGTTATTGGTTTTGCATATATATTTATAAATGCTGATAGCAAATGAATGTAAACAGTGAATGAGGGTTAAAATACAGTCCGAAATTTTAAGTGCATAAACTGCACAGATCTAGGAAAAATTAGAAATATGTGTTTTCACAAAAGTTGTAGATCTTTTTCTTAGCTTTCTAACGACATAAAGTTTGAAATTTTTTTATTTCTGAGTTACAATTTATGATGGTTTGAAGAGAGGGAGTGCAACTGGAAAGTCGCAACTCTCTTCTTCATTTTCTTCTCCCTCACGCCCGTGCATGTTTCACTCACGCCTGTGACTCTTTTAACTCCTCTCATGCCCATGCATGTTTCCCTCACCCCCGTGACACCTCCCGTTATCATGTCACAATCGTGACATCCCTCTCCAATTGTTACGGTTGTGACAATTTCATGTTGTAACCGTGACATCCCTCTTCATTGTCACTGCTGTGACAATTTCATGTCACAACCGTGACATCCCTCTCCATTGTTACGACTGTGACATTATTATGTCATAACTGTGACACTTCTATGCAAAATTCATGGTTGCGACATTTTTATGTCATGGTCGTGATAATTACAAATGTTGGACAAAACATTTTATTGGTTAAGTTCTAAGTGAGTATATGCGTTGTCCGATCCCGTTTTAATTTATTTTTCATGTTTAAAATTATTTTATGACATTTCATTATTAATTGTGTATTACAAAATGTCCCAACACGATTTTCCTTTAACTAAATTATGTTCCCAAATTTATTTAATTATCATTTCATTAAATCCCAATTGTGGCACGTAGTCGTCATGAAATTCAAATAGAGACCCAAGCCCAACAAGATAACTGGTATCTAGCGGTCCTACTTTGTGACCCATATATCTTCTTAAAATGCTCAATAATCTATGGAGGATTCATACCTTCATACTGTCTTTGGAGTTTAGAACTCATTGATGCCAGAATAATGCACTTGGTATTAGTACTTTGTTCATTATACTTAAAATATGCATCCAATGCATTGGAATCATCAACTTCCTCAACGGATTTATCGATCACATCGCTAAGTTTTTCGTGCATAAGAACAATTCTCATATTACGGTACCGATCATTAAAATTGTTACCAGCTAGCTTTTTAGCATCAAGAATGCTTCGTAGTGATATAGTAGACATTTTGAGAAATCTAATAATAAAACCAAAATAAAAACACAATCATATATCAGTAAGACATGAACTTTTATTTGAATGATATAAAATCTTTAAAATATGAATGAGCCCTTTGGTTGTCAAGTCGTTACTGTTGCATAATTAAAGAGTGATAAATGACCTATTTTATCATATAAAATCATACTAGGTTCAATACTATATAGTCCCCTGGTTGTCAGGTCGTTCCTATTAGTATAGTTGAGTTTATCCATCCAAGTGATGAAGAATTAATTAATATTATACTACCTAGGTCAAAAGTATAAAATTAAGTAATTTTTCCTCATACATGCATCATATGCAATAGAAAATATTATTTATCCCTGAACTACAAGTCACCTGGTTATCAGGTCATTCCTTGTAAATAAAAATAAATATTATGACCTATTTGGGTGGAAAATTCTTTTTGATAAAATATCATATATTATATAAAAATAAACTCAATAATTTTAAAAGATCAAGATTTCATGTTATTAAAACAATTTTAATAACATTAGTGATCATATCATATTGTCAAACAACATTCGTACAAGAAACTTTTAATGTAACAATGTAAGTCATAACAAATGCACTATAATTAATAAGTTTACCGTGCACATCTTTGACAGATAACAATTTTCCGATGCTAAATGATGAATGTAACATGCACATATTTTATAACATCTGCCAAAATATTTTGTTTTTAACCAAATGCTTTTAAAACCTTGTATTACACCGTGCGTACAACATCTGGAGAAAGCCTTCAACGAATTTTCCATGCACATATGGAAAAACAACATCTGTCAAATGCATTTCCCAATTGCTTTTAACACCATGTATTCAAACGCATATCAAATGCCATGCATTTTTATGATAACAACTATCAAAAAATTAATATATAAATAAATAAAACACGATTTGAATTTGGCTAATCGATAATTGTAGGTTTTTAGCATGATGTAAACACAAACTTGACTCTAATACCAATTGAAAGATCGCATACACAGCGGAAACAAAAAATTGCAATCTTAAACTTATTTATTATGTTTAATAATCATATTCATAGCAAGAATAGGGAAAAATAAATACTTGGCATTTGTGAGGATTAATCGGTAATGAACTTTGAAAATATGAAGTATCTATACACTCCACACCGAGAAATACATCTCACTTTCAACACTTGATATGACTATGGTTAAATTTGAAGAACCCTTTCTTCAAGAATGGAGAAAACAATTTTCCTTTTTGAAAAACCGTAAAGGGTAAATAGTTTTGCAAATTGTCCGATTTTACGTAGTCGTCTCTAACACAAACAAAAACAAAATCAATCAAAAGCGAAATAATAAATGACACCAGAATTTTGGTAACATAGTTTGACACTCCTTGCCTACGTCTACAGGGCCCTCACCCAGATTAATTCTTTTACTGAAGAACAATAGATTTACCTAAGGCTTTGCTGAACCAACACCACTCAACCCTTAACACTATCTCTCAATCTCACTTCTCGTGAAAGATTTTTCACACTCAATAACACGACCGACTCGTGTTAACCTCAATAGAGGATTTTCTCAACAGTATTTGATAATGAAGATACGAAATAAACAACTCAAGTGATCAATTAAATATGAACTAAAAATAATACACTAGAGATAAAAGAGAAGAAAACTTTCTGAAAGGTTAAGCTCCACTAAAATAAATATGAAATTCGTCGCAACAACAATGGGCTGATTCACATAAACACCAACACAAAGACACAAATGCACTGATAACACATTCACCAACCAAAGTATACATAGACCATAAAGAAATAAATTAATAATTGTTGCTGCCCAAGATTGATAAAAGAGAAGAATAACTTTCAGAATTTTGAAGTTAACCCACGATATTTCACTCACAAGGAACACATACACAAACCCAGATAAGCAAGTCTGGAAAATCACAAGTTAACCCACAGTGTATCACAACCCAGAATATATGTACTCATTCAGCTGTGTTTTTCATCTCCAATTAACGCTCACTACACACATGCACTCTTTCCATGGTAGAGATATACACAGCTCTCACAATAATGACTCACACCACTCTCACGAATTAGCCGTAGGATGGTTTTTTTCACTCAACAACAACCACGTATATTTCTAGAAAAGTGAATTAAATCACAATCAAACTTCATTCACCAAGACACTTACGATAATACCCTTCAAACATTAGCCACTCCTTTAACGCAGAGCCTATACCAATACTTGCAACCATGCCCCTCTATCTTCATCATACATGTAGTTCATTTTAATCAAAATAGAATTCTCTTCAATAACCAATATCAAATACTCATTTATTCAAGATAGAATTCTATTCTATCTAAATTATTATCCAATTAGATTTTTAAATCCAAGATAATTCCAATTCAAAGAAATATGCCAAAATAAAATAAAGTAGATATATTTAACATACATCTAACACTTTTCTTTTTCTCTTGTTGATTTCAACGTAAAAATGAGAAAGAGTATGGATGCTTACTCTCTTCCACAACGTTATTTCAATGTAATAAAGTGAAAGAGTATGGATTCTTTCTCTCTTCGTATCGTAAGTCTTTAAACATTAAAAAATAAGAGTCACTTCTTCTCATCGTTTTTTACACGTACAAGATAATAAAAAAAGAAACATACATACTCTTCATAGTTTTAATGTAACATAAAAACTCTTCTCTTCGTTTTTTGGTTTTAAAACGTGAAAACCAAAAATCAAATCAAGACCCCATCCAACGCCTTTGCCATTTTGATTAACTTCTTCTTTTTAATTATTATTATTATTTATCAAAGGAAATAAAATAAAACTATTTTATTTTATTCACTTATTTTGCACAAGAGAGTTTCCAACAATATTAATTATATTTTCTGTGTTAGCAAAAAATATAATAATATGCCATATAGATTATTTAATAAATTATCTCATAATAAATTAAATAATCATAAACAAGAAATATTACACTCATAAATGTGTAACCACATAGGTCCATCATTAAGCTAATAGTAATTAATTCAACTAATTACTAATCAAGGTTGGCGTCTAACAACACTCCTCAGCGACTGGATAGTGTGAAGTAATAACCTTACAAAGATGAAACCTGGTTAAGGATAATGTATTATTACCTTCTGTCATTACAACTACAGAATATCCTAAGGTATGGTTTAACTCTCTAACCCTATTAGATAACAAACTATGTTGCATGTCGTTCATTAATTATCGGTGAATGACTTAAGAAACTCCTTTCCTCACTCATTCAATTATCCTGGCAAAGGTCTTGAAATAACCATTAAGATCAATGACAACATAGAGCTCAAACTCATTACCTAGAGTTGATGGATCCCATCTTGACTTACCACTAATCAGATAGGTACTTAATTATATCCAATAACCATTCAACTAGCATGTTTACACTCTAGGTGTCTGACATCAGATAAGTGACCTATTGATTACTATGATGATCTCAGGTCAAAGGAAAAATATACATTTCAAT
Source organism: Erythroxylum domingense (assembly GCA_025594535.1). Lineage (NCBI taxonomy): Eukaryota > Viridiplantae > Streptophyta > Magnoliopsida > Malpighiales > Erythroxylaceae > Erythroxylum > Erythroxylum domingense. The sequence goes on from JANQBM010000222.1 coordinate 37,718,698, forward strand.
CCTTATAAGAATATCCCACTTGACAGTTCATAGGTAATATTAACTATTGGGAATTCTCATTTTGGTCAGTTCAATTATCATATCTCCATATGCATCATCTATATATGTAACTTAGTAAATGAGATCTACTAATATCCATCCAATAGATACTATTACATATATATTGATCTAACTGGATCATTAAAGTCCTTATTTGATGATCTTACGATCAAGAACACTTTTAGATTAAACCCTAAAGACTTGACTCTCATTATCATAATCTCCATTATGATGGCAAGTGTATAAATTTAATTAAGGACTTATCATATTAGGATAAAAGCAATAAACAAAATAGGATAATATAATCATTTTCCATGTTATTAAACAAAGTTAATGATCACAAAACAAAAGTGTGCAATCTATAACATAACGATTGGGTCATGGGCATAATTCCTACATGAACTTCTTAAAATAATGTTAAATATTACGGTGTTTCATAATCATTTTAGCACTTATATTTTAATATCTTTGTTAATTATTTAATCCTAGTATTATAGATACATGGCCCCTTTGTTAGATTTCAAATCGGAGGTAGTTGACTGATGAAGACATTTATTATATCTCTAGATAGGGAAAAGAATGAATATTTTTGTTTACATAAGCAATCATATAAAGCATCTACTTTATGATTGGATATTAGAACTTTTGAGTGGAAATATTGTAAGGATTTATGAGAACATAAGAATGAGTAAGAAAATCTTGTTGAACTTATGTGATGAGTTGAAGAATTTATGAGGCTTAAAGCCAACTATCATTTGATTGTGAAAAAATAAGTTGAAATTTTCTTGATAACTATACATAGGGAGATAGCTAGGGCCAATGCAAAGCATTTTCAATATTCAGCCTAAATGATTTTCAAATATCCTTGCGAATTTTTATATGCACTTAGTTCTCTTGTAAAAAGGTATTATTTCATCATCATTTACCAATACTCCTCTCTAAGTATATCTATATATTTTATTACTATTTTTGTTATGCCCTTACATTTAATTAATTATTTAATAATGTAATTTCATTTTTTAAGATTTATTAAGAGCAATCGATACACATATTGACGCATATGTTTTCAACTGATGAACAAATAATATATAGAAGTAAAAGAATTAATCCAACCTAAATATTATGTGTTGTTATTCACTTAACATACGTTTCACCTATGTATTGGCTAAATGGAAAGTATTGCAAATGACCCTCAAATTCTTTTGGAAGCAGTAACAATTTCAAATAACTAATTTCCTATACCTTTACAAGGTATTACACTATTTTAAATAAAAATAGTAATTTCAATTAATTTTTAATAACTTCTTGTTAATACTATGTTCTTTGTATCTTTAGGTAAGTTATCTTTAGTTGACTTTGGCTGCACTAGTATGCTTAGAGATTATATAGAAAGAGGAAGATCTCAAAGTCCACAAGAATTATTTACGTATAAAGATTCTTTATTGAGAAATATTATGGAAATGTTTGGTAATTTAAGGGCAAGATTCCTTATACTTTTAAATATGTCCAGTTACAATTAATAAAAATAAAATTACATTAATATTTCTTATTGTTTATATTTGATTTTATTAGAACCCATGAAAAAGTGATAAATTATTTAACGATTATGGTGAAAATGAAGAGCAAATTGTGGAAAGTCTAAATAAAGATGCAAATTCATAAGTATAATATTACTCCAACATAACATCAAAATATGTTTTGAAAGCAAAATAAAATTATTAGAAAAATGTAAAATGACTATATTAATGAAAGTTTTAGTTAATTTATATTTCTTTTTATAGTAATACTACTATTATACTATTGCACCATAATGAATATCTTTTATTATTGAGTTGGAATGAATTAATGTAATTTTTATATTTTATAGACGCTTATTATATAAAATTTGTTTATATATTTTTTAATTATATTAAATATTCATTATTTTATTTTTAATTATATTGAGAAATAATTAATTTAAAAATATAATTTAGTTTATTAAAAATAAATTAAAGTAAAACTTAATATTAATATACAATAATATAATATAATAAAAATAGGATGATAAATTAAACATGATTTTATTTTTTAATTTTTATTACAAATCTTAAGCGTTTTTATTTTTAGGTTTTTTTGCAAATTTCAACTAAATGATTTTTTTAGTTTTTATTGCAAATATCAACCAGATATTTTTAATTTAAAGAAAAAAGAATATGAAACAAAAATTTAAAATCACAATAGAGGGAACGCGGAACCAAACAACCCTTAACAATTCAAGGCAGTCTTGTAAGGAGGGATAGTAAATGATGCTACAACTCCCAGGTGAGAGAAGAAAGCTACAATCTCTTACACTGATATTTGATCGGGAAAATCCTCAATTTTGTCTTACATCAAGATCTTCACTTACCAATATCTTCATATACAACGTCCCTAACCTTTTGAAATAGTTATATGATAACAAGTTCCTAGCTAGATTGAGTTATTGATATTTGCCAAACATCCCCTCGATAAGAAAAAAAAAAAGTTTTCCTAGAACCCAAAGACAAAACACAGGCACGAATGTGCTTTTCTCTAGTTGTTAGTTTCTGGCACAAATTATGGCCAAAATCACGTACATACTCTCATGTTCAACCATGATATATGTAGTTGCTCTTACTGCTGACTACCTAAAGCAAACTTTCGACCACATATATAGTATATTAGTACACCATTAACTAGTCAGTGAGTCAGAACTTGGACTTTGGAGATATTACTGTTGATTGAGGAATTTTTTAGTCTAAAAACTGCATTGTTAAACACGAGAAATTTGATAAAATGGGATGAAAACGACTTGTTAAATGTAATTGAGACAAATTAGAAATACATTTTTTGTGACGTAAAAACTGGATAGATTTAAACTTTGATAGTATGCAGTTAAAGTGACATTAGAAGCAGCATCAACAGCATAATGCTAAGAGTATTATTGAGCCTAACAAGAACAAACAACATTAAACAACTAATCCCAATCACTAGACTCAGCCTATGAGGCAATGCTTTCTTGCCTTTCTTTTCTAATGACTGCACAAACATCAATAATCTATCGTAAGAAATGGAAGTGATGGTATGCATTTACTCCATTCTTTTGCTTTTAACCGATCCTAGAACTTGACTAGTGTAGACATCATTAGGCAAGTAATTGCTTATTTTTAGAAGTTCAGATGTTGTTTTGATCAAATAACAGGGCATTATGATCAATCCAGTATTGCCTACATAATAAAATGAAAATAACTTGTATGTGATGAAGTATTAGAATTAATTAATAGAAAGCAAGAAGAAGATGTGTTGGCCTCGGGTCCCCATACGGATTTTATGGCGACTACGTGTCACCATTGAGAGTGAATTTAAATTTATTATCAATATATATTTTGGAAACATTGTAAGAAAATAAAATACATTATAACACTTATATTTAATTCAAGACTAGGCAAAGAAAATTCGTGGTGGGATCGTAGACTAATTATAGACACAAAAATAAATAATTTAATAAAATAATTAATACACAATTTATTAAAGAATATCAATTTAAAAGAAATAGATAATAATGATTTTTAAATAAAGAAAATTCATAGGAAAGGTAAAAATATTACCCCGCAATTTATTAAAAATTTTCCATAACAAAAATGAACAAAGAGTAATTAATTTGGGTGTAAGAAGCATTAATAGTAATTTGTGTTTTTAAAAAAATGAAATTCTCAATTCAAAAGGGCAAAAGTCGCGGGTGTTTGAAAAAAAAAGGTCGGTATAACTAAGCAAGTCACGATCGTATCGTGAAACCATCGTGACTTTAAAAAATTTGCAAGTCGCGATTGTTATACGTGACGATCGCGATCTTAAGCACAAGATTTGCCCATCGCGATCGCACCTCGTCGCGATCACGATTCGCGGGAATATTATAGCGATCGCGATTTTTCGCGTCCACGTCGCAATCACGCCTTGGTCGCGATTGCAATTTACATGCCAAAGTTACAATCGCGCCTTAGTCGCAATCGCAAATTGGCGAAAAACCGCACAGTCGCGATCGCATAGCCTCACGATTGCGATTTTTCTCCAATCAAACATCCTTACTTCTAATCAACATATCTTTCAATCCAGAAATCCAAAAATTACATACTATATGTCGTTAGAAAGCTAAGATCAAGACCTACAACTTTTATGAAAACAACTTTGTCTATTTTCGCATGTACCACTACAATTTAATCAATTAAATGCAGGTTATGATTTAATCTAAATTAAACACCAATTATGCAGAATTTGCACCCAAACACAACTACCTTAAAATGGTCACAACTTCTACACCTGAGGTCCAAAAATTTTGATCTTTATAGGGATAGAAATCTAAAAGGATAATCTACAACTTTTATGTAGACCACTAAGTCCAATTCTACCTAGATCGGTGCAGTTTATCCATTAAAGTTTCAGTTCGCATTTTTACCCCCATTCCTTGTTTTCACTCATCAATTCACAAACAATTCTCACCCAAATTTCAAAGGACCCGAACCAACATAAATTTCTTTACATACCTGACTCCCTTGCTACACAATTTACCACAACAATTCGTCACAATAACTCCACACAACTAATTTCATAAGATGAAAATTTAGCATACATATATAAGTATCAATTCACAACAACAAAGAGTTACATATTTCATAATTTGTTTCATAATGTCACAACAATA
>JANQBM010000222.1:37736730-37749320 GCA_025594535.1 Erythroxylum domingense
ATCAGAATTTTCTTTGTATGTGGTTGGAAAATTCTATAAGCTTTAGATACAGTGCTATATCCCACAAAAATTCCAGCTTCTGCTGTGCTATCAAGTTTATCTCTTTTGGTGTGTGGAACATAAACAAAGCACAAACAACCAAAAATTTTAAAATTTTTCAAAGAGGGTTTATAATTGTACCAGACTTCAAACGGAGTCTTTCCTTTTACAGCTTTTGTTGGAAGTCTGTTAAGAAGAAATACTGCTGTGTGTGCAACTTCAGCCCAATACTCTTTTGACAAATTCTTCTCATACAACAAGCACCTCGTCATTTCCATGATGGTGCGATTTTTTCTCTCACTAACCCCATTTTGTTATGGAGTGTATGGAGCTGTGAGTTGGTGTTCAATGCCTTCTTCTTCACAAAACTGATTAAACTTCTCAGAAGTATACTCTTTGCCATTATCATATCTCATAACCTGAATCTTGCAGCCACTTTGAGTTTCAATCCACCGTTTGAATCTCCAAAATACACCAGCAACCTCTGACTTGGACTTAAGGAAATAAATCCAGCACATTCTGCAGAAATCATCAATAAAAATCAAAAAATATTTACTCCCGTTGAGAGAAGGAGTTTGATGGGGTCCTACTACATCTGTGTGTATGAGTTGCAGATTTTCTGTAGCTCTCCATGTTGCTTGCTTAAAAGGAACTCTTGCTTTCTTTCCTTGTTGACAAACTTTGCAATCTGGAATTTCAGATTCCAGGTGTGGTAATCCTTGAACCAACTTGTTTCTTTGTGACTTCACAATAGCATCATGATTGAAATGCCCAAGCTTTTTGTGTCAAACTTCTAAATTATTGTTTGTCGCAGAAAAAACCGCTTGCTCCTCCTTCATTGGATTCAATGTAAAGCTTTTGGTCTTCATCTTCACTTTGAACACACCTTTGCTATCTGCATCCTTGATTAGACACTGATTTGCTTCAAAGAAAACTTTATAGCCCTTCTCAAGTAATTGGCCAACACTTAATAAATTCTGACTTATGTCAAGCACAAATAATACATCTTTGATTAGTTTTGTACCTAAAATGTTCTTAATAGACACTATTCCTTTTCCCTTCATTGGAATATATTCACCATTACCAATTTTTACTTTGGAGACCAGAGATGTATCTAGCTCTCTGAACAAATCACGATCAAATGTCATATGATTTATACAATCACTGTCTACCAGCCAATTGTCACTTGAATTTTTGGCAACAAAATATGAAGCCAGAAAGAGATGCTCCTCTTCTTCTTGATCAGCAACCTGTGCAACATTTTTTTGTAGCTGATTGTCTTGAGGTTCTGACTTTTGTTGAGTGTTGCTTTTGCAAATTTTCTGATGATGTCTCATTTTTTTGGCACTTCTCACATTGTTGGTCTGGTCTTCGCCAACATTTAAAAGGCGGATGGCCTTTTCTCCCACAGTGTTTACAAGGAGGAAAATCAGGTTTAGTTCCTCCTTGACTTGATTGACCTTTTGCAAGCAATGCTCCTTCAATAAAACCTTCAGACCTCATAATTCTCCTTTGTTCTTATGCTTGCAAAGCATTCAAAATTTCTACCAAACTAACCGTTGACATATCTTTATTATTTTTGAAAGAAGAAATAGTTGCCTCAAACCTTTCAGGTACAGTTACAAGAATCTTTTGAACTAATCTAGAATCAGGAAATTCAGAACCAAGTAATCTTACTTTGTTAGCAATGCTAAGTAATTTATCAGAATATTCCTTGATAGTCTCTGAATCCTTCATCCTTTAAAGTTCAAATTCTCTGATCAGATTAAGGATCTTCATTCCCTTGATCCTCTCGTGTCCTTCGAATTCTTTTTTCAAGAAATTCCAAGCTGATTTCATTGTCATAATTTTAACAAAGATTTCAGATGAAACAGCAAAGAATAGGACATCCCTTGCTTTTGACTTCCTTAATTTCTTCTCCTTGTGAACCTTGATCTAAGCCATGGTAGCATTCGCAGGTAATGGAGGAACTTCGTAGTCCTCTTCAACAGCTTCCCAGAGATCATTAGCCTATAGATGTGCCTCCATTCTTGCTGCCCAAACATGGTAGCCTTCACCATTGAAAACAGGTGGTGCTAATGCAGTGAATGGAGTTTTTGATGAATCCATGAAAGAAAAAAAATAGTCACAAGCCCCTCAAGAAGAGGGCTCTGATACCATTGTGTTGGACTTATTATAAGTGAACAAGAGAGAAAATAATTATTGTACGAAGTCTTCTAATCTTTCATTCGCTGTAAATGAATTTAAATACAGCAAAATCAAAACTAAAAATCCTAAAAATAAGTAACTACATGGAACATGTCTCCATGTTTAACAAAACAGCTAAAAACATGGAAATAATGGTTAAAACTTAATTTGAACAAGTCAAAAACATAAACTAACAGAACTTAAAGAAATAACAGCAACTAAGTCTGAAATTGCAGCAGCGAAGGCAAACTTTCAACAAAAACAATGTGAACGTGTATGCTTTTCTCGTTCAGGGTATTTTTACTGGTATCTACAGAACAGAGCTAGACCACTGGGTGGTTGCTATGGGATATGTTACTGAAAATGACAAAGATTATTGGATCGTAAGAAACTCTTGGAGTCCTCATTGGGGAGAGGATGGATACGTTAGGATGGAACGTAATGCTGCCAATGCAAAAACTGACTAGTGTGGAGTTGCAATGGAAGCTTCATATCCGATGAAGAATTGTGCAAACCCCCCTAATTCGGGTCATACTCCTCCATCTCCACCAGCCAAGCCTTCCACCGTTTGTGACATTTATTACTCCTGTCCAGATGGAAGCACATGCTGCTGCACATAAGAGGATGCAGGTTTCTGCTCCTTATGAGGATGTGGCCCTCTTCAATCTGCAACCTGTTGCGATTATCATTTCAGCTGTTGCGCTCACTAGTATCCTGTCTGTGTTCTTGATGTTGGAACCTGTAGAATAGTAAAACACTTTCTTGCTTGCTTGGTTACTATAATAATTCGCCTGTCTTTAACTTTGTTGTTTTGATTTTCTCTTTGTCCCATGCACAGAGCAAGGATAGTACATTGAGTGTAGCAGCATCAAGGCATCGTCGTGCCCAAAGAACTCGGTCTCACTAACAAAAACTAATATAAAGGCGTGTGAGAACAAACTTTGAAGGATATTTTATTTTCAATTGCTAATTGTTGTAAATACATTGTATATTTTCCAAACAAAAAAATAACATTTTGTAAATTTCATTTCGTAAGAGTTTTTCATTTAAAGATAAAAGTAATATGATCAAAACATACTTGAGTCAATGATGAAAAGCAAAAATTTAATTGTAGGAAATATGTAACGCATATATATATATATATATATATATTCATTAATTAACCAAATCACTTATTTGAATTTAATTGTTAGTCTATGTCTAAAGGAATCTAGGTGAAAAACTCTTTAATCAATTCAATCCATTATTATTTATTAGGGTTAATTACTAAAAAAAGCCTAAAGTTTCGTCAAATTTTCAATTATAGCCCGAACTTTTAAATATAGTAATAAAATGTCCAAATTTTCAATTTTTTTCAATTTTAGCCCAAACTTCAAAAAATAGCAATAAAATATTAAAACTTTCAATTTTCTTCAATTCTAGCTCGACATTATCTATTGATTTCTCGATCCCCTCAGCTATTTATTTTTTGTTTGTTCTTCTAATATCCCAAACTACTCTCGCATTATAGGGTACTGCACCAGTAAGTTCTTCGTTTTTAGTTCGTTCTTCTGATGCCCTTAGTGTAAGGGCATCGGGGTTGTGTAATCTAAAAATTGAAGGATGAAGGAGTGAAAAGAACAAATTGAAAATGAAAGGAAAACTAAAATCAAAACGTAAGGTCTTGGGGCTGCGTAATATGATTTAGGCCATTTTTAAACAATGATGACGTTTTAATTACGTGATTAAACGACGTCGTTTTATTAATCTTCATTTGTTGTGTTAATTTTCGATGACGTGTATTAATAGTTAAGATTTTTGAAACACGTAGTAAGTCACTTCAGCAAACTTAATGGAAACACAAACGTCGAGCTAGAATTGAATAAAATTGAAAGTTTAAGTATATTATTGTTACTTTTTGAAGTTCAGGCTATAATTGAACAAAATTGAAAGTTTACTCATTTTATTGCTTTTTTAAAGTTCGGGTTATAATTAAAAAATTGATGAAAGTTTGAGTTTTTTTGGTAATTATCCCTATTTATCATTTATAGATAATTTTTTTAATTATACCTCAATAATTAATGATAATGAAAGGTCATACATGTAAATTCATCATATCTGTCCTTTTATTATCATTTCTTACTTATGAAGAGTTTAGTTAATACGATTTTTGCATCATATTTGTCAAATAACTTGTGTGACCAGCATACAAAGATCTTTAAGTAGATTTAGTATGCCATATCTTAGATAATTTATTGCATTAATTATTGTCTCATTTTCATTATATAAATATTTTGTATTTGTACTACCTTCTACATAAAATGTGGGCCTTTTAAATGCATCTTGATACAAACATGGAATTGAAATGATCTTCCTTGTTTCTCAATCCTTTAGATCAACTTGTTTTTTTTAAATATCTCATTATATTAAATTGTTCATGATTTCTAGTGACGTTCGAAGATAGAAAACATCAATTTAATTCTCTGAAACTAGAACTCAAGTAAGTTTGAGGTTCACATAGTCTCAAAAGATCCTCACACAATATAATATTATCCTTATTAGTTGAAAATGCACACATGATATGATTCACGTGTTACAGCATTGACTTTTTTAATTAGAGTGTATGTCATTTCTTAAATACTATATAGATTATAGTTCAAGCATACATAATTCTGATTTGAGTTTACTTGTTTTTTTATTTAATCCACCATTCAGAACTCACATCTGGCTTGTTAAGATAGATTGACACTTCTTGAGCTCTTACATATCACTGAGATAAATAGATTAAAACTTGAGAAATCTCCATTGAGCAAAATAATGAAGGTGATCACCTATATGGGAAGGTGTCTCGTATCTATCTGACATAGTTCTTGTAATTAAAACTCATTGTTCAATACTCATTTAACATTCATTCTGAAATAGAAAATTCATTATAGAAAATATTGTTTAATTCATTATAAAAATGTTGTTTAATTCTTCATTAAACATATATTCAATAACAAACAAATCATCATCATTGATAACAAGTATTATAAATAGTCACTAGACATATTCATTTCTCTTTATGCTACTATGTCCCCGACATAATGATATTGGATACCTATGTGTTTGATTTGACATTAATATTTGAGCTCTCTAGTACTTGTCTTTTAATGTATTTTTTCATACACAACATAGTGTGCATAAGACTATTGATTTCTTTGAAATAAAGAATCATCTTTATCTCTTGTTCTTCATATGGCATATGATGATACTACATATGGCTTAGTTGCTTATGTTTAGCAATTTGCATTAAAAAAACACTTTACTATCTTGCATACAAAATTGTTCAAGCATTTTGTTGTATATATATATATATATAGCTTATAAAAGTGAAAAAAATCTACTTGAATGGTAGTGATCTAAACCACAAAGGTGTATGTAGCCTTAGCCATATTCTTCATTTTAATCATGGTTGATATCCAATTTGTTTATTCACTTAACAAACTACTCATTGTCACTAGCTATCAATAGTTGTCATCTACATGAAATGATAAAACTACATATTTATCATTGGATATTTTAACATGTACTAAATGGTCTTTTCTAATCTTAACAAAATCATACAACATGATTATAGTATTAATGTAATATGCCACTTAATTCAAGACTATATTATACCATAAATTGACTTTAATAATCTGAGCATGTGATGATCTTGGCCCTTTTGGACGAAACTTAGTTGTCGTACCATATAGATTCTTTTATCTAGTTCTTCGTTTAAGAATATAGTCTTTGCATCCATTTAGGTATATCAAGATCTTTTCCAAATACTAAAACTATAATCAATCAAACTTATATAAACCTCAAAGTAAATGAGAATTTCTTCTCATAATTAATATCTTCGATTGTGTATCTTTTTGCCACTCGACATGCTTTGGATCTTTCAAATTTACCATCACTCTTTTACTTAACATTTGAAGAACACATTTGTTCTTGATAGCTACACGTCCTTTCCGAAGATTATCTAATTCTTATATTTAGATATAACTCATTAAAATTCATTATTCTATTGATATAACTCATTCATCCTTATTAAGACTAAATGGAGTCTTTTCATATTCCTCAGCTTATTATTTTCTTTTGGAACTATCATAAAGGCTATTCCTTTTAACTTTAGAATTGTATGAGGAATAATTTTCTCACAGCATGGGTATAATGAAATTTTAAAAAATGAATCCCTCTACATTCATATTGCTCCCATTTAAATTCAAAAGTGGTAAAGAGTTCCCATTGGGTTGCAATTGTCATTGACTAGAAATCAATTTGTCATCTCCTAAATTGCTCCTACTTGGATCAATACCATTCAATTGGTCTTACCTTATAACATCATTCTAACTCAGTCTTTCATATAGGAATAAGTTTTGAACTACCTTTTCTTGCTTTGAGAAATCATTCTCTAAGAATGAGATATCTTATGACACAAATTCAATCACTTATTTATCAACTTGTTCACCTTTGAACTTTGTCCTTCAGAATGCTTAAAAAAAATTCTTTCAAAGATACTCTTCTTCTCTTTGGAACCTAAATTCCTAAACTTATAATAAGAGTAACTGTGGAAATAAACACATTATCAAGAAATCATATATGATTAATTAAGTCTCTTACCAAACCATATCTCGTATTGTTTTAGGATATGATTTCATAGGCATCCTATCAAGTTTATATTTGATCATCAAGGACACATTACCTTAATAGGTGATAGGCAAAGCCATTATAGACTTAACTATGAGAAGAGTGTTATCTCTCATCTCTACACCACCAACTTATCGGTGGATTCATATGATAATCACTAGCTATCCATTCAATTTTCATCATATGACATCTTGAATTAATAAAAAAACTCTTCTTATACTTAATCAATTATTAAAGTCTTTGTCAGCTTAATTTTATTGTTCTCAACTAAAGTTATATACTTCTTGAAATAAAAAAATGTTTCAAAATTTTGAGAAATCAAATAAATTTAACTTTATTGAGAATAATTATTGATAAATGTGATGAAATAAGTACTTTTATGTCGAGCTCTCATATTCGTTTATCGACATATATTGATAAGATCTTATCTTGACATATTACCTCCTTTGTTTTGAATTTATTTTGGTGCATAAATATTAAAATTAATGTTTGTTTTGTTTTAGGAGATGAAAAGTAGAGATTGCTTCAAATTGGGACTCTATTGATGATAATTACAAAATTTGGATAAAATGAAGAGATTGCTGTAGTGGATATCAATTGAAGAGTTGCAGTTTAATTGGGAAACTTCTTTCTATCCCTATCATGTAGGAATTTGAATTTGAATTTGTTGTAAGATAGATATCTTTGCAAGGTAGAATTAGATTAGGATTAGATCAGAAATCCTATAAAAGGGATGTTCCTTATAACAAAAAAAGGTTATCTCTTCTTAAGTTTTTCAAAATTCTTTATATTTCTTCTATTTTTGTTATTGGAGCAAAAGTCACGTGTGGCTAAACTCAATAGATCTTATTCAAGGGGATTCAATATTTTAGTTGTAACTTTGTAAGGTTTTGTGTTCTAAACCTTTTATTCATGTTTTAATTCAAGTACTTCTTGTTTTAAGTTCTCATACTTCATGAATGATTAATATTGATTGATCTGAAAATTTAATTTAATATTGATTATTCTATCACTATTTATGAATTTAATGATCCATAATTATCATGTCGGATTGGTACAAGTAGCAAATATGTTACTTATGAATTTGCATATTTAACTTATGATAAAAAAGAAAATTAAGTTAAATAATTACAACTATCTCAATTATTTTATTTAGGGTTAATCTTTTTCACTAAGCTTATTGCTATCATTTATTTGATATGGAATGATATCACACCTAGTCAATAGATGATAAGTTTTAGTTTGGATGCTAGTTTTGAATCAATTAATTTAGGAGAATTTTAGAATTATTACGGCTATCCTAATATGTTTCAGACTAACTATTTAAATTGTGAAAATATTCTTTTAAACTATTGATCAATGTTACAATTAGATAAGATATTTCGCTTAAATCGGAGTTTGATAATCTTGACTTTCTCACTTTTATATTCAGTTGATTTAATTTGATTTCTTATTATTTTTTGTTAATTAGTTACTTAATCAAAACCTAGTCCTTTTTAATTTTATTACTTGAAATTAAGAAATTAGCATTCAGTTTTCTAGGGATTTGAACTGGATCTATGACTACTACAAAAAGTTTAGAGAATCACAATTATTTTGGAGGCTTTGACAACTCGACCAAAATTTGGCGTCGTGACTAGGATCTATTTTAGTTTCTTAGTTTCTTTGTGTTTTCGTTTACAGTTGCTGCTAACCTCTCTTCTTATTCAACTCGTGCTTCTTAGATAGGTAAATTATAATATAATCCAGAAATTAAGAAGACAGCGCGTCGTTTGAGAAAAAAGACTAAGTGATCATTCACCTTTAGACCTGAAAGTTGAAGTAGATATAACAATTGGTGAAGACTATAATCTTCAAAAAGATGGAGAAAAGATGGCAAATCTCAACCCTAGAATGTTGAGGGAGTTAGCAACATTGAACTTGAATCAACAACCTTTATGCATACAATTTTTAGATGTTAAGGTAGATTTCAAATTGAAATATGGTTTGATTCACTTACTACCTTTTTTGTGGTATTGTAAGTGATCCACAGAAACACCTGAAGGAATTTCTTAGTGTTTGCTCTGGAATGAAGTCACAAAGGGTGACAACAGAACAAATTAATTTTAGGGCCTTTCCGTTCTCATTAAAAGATAAGGCAAATGATTGATTATATTATTTTCCACCTAGCTCAATGACAACATGGAATGAGATTAAAAGAATGTTTACGGAGAAATTCTTTCCCACATTAAGAGCAACGAATATCAGAAAGGAGATATGTGGGATAAGACAAATTACGGGAGAAACATTATATGAATATTGGGAAAGGTTTAAGGAGTATGTGCAAGCTGCCCACATCATTAAATTCATGATCAACTTCTGATTCAATACTTTTATAAAGGACTATTGCCAATTAGTATGAGTATGGTTGATGCAGCTAGTAGAGGAGCTTTAGTAAATAAAATACCTGAGGCAGCTACATAATTGATATCAATTATGGTCGAAAATTTTCAACAATTTGGGACAAGGATGGATGGAGCTATTAAATGTGTTAATGAGGTAAGTAACACACACCTTGAGGATAAAATTTCATATTTAAAAGTTGTAGTTCGTTAATTTAGCTATAGTTCAATTGTAATCGATAAGAGTTTGCAGAATATGCTCATTCTCTAGACATCCTACAAATATATGCCCTACATTTCAACAAGACTCTCTTTAAGAGGCTAATGCAATAGGGGGATTTCCTAGCCAATCTCAATGAAAGTATGACCTTATTCCCATTACTACAATTTAGGATAGAAGGATCATCTAAACTTGAGTTATGGAAATCAAGGAGGCCAATAATGATATCATTGTCACAATTTTAAACAACCTTAAGTCCCTACATATGCTTAACCTCAATTTTCAAATTCAAGCATGTCTTTAAATGAAATTGTTAAGGCACTAGTTAATAATACTCAATAATTTCAACAGAAAACAAGGGCAAGCTTTCAAAATTTAGGAAATAAGATCACTCAATTAGTTACTTCGGTAAGTAAATTAGAAGCATACGTATCCAGAAAATTACTTTCCCAAACGGTGGTGAATCCTAAGGACAATGTGAGTGCAATGATTTTGAGAAGTGGTAAGGAAATTTAGTTTGGAACTTCTTTAATATTAGAGGAAGAAAAGAACGACGATGGATAAAAGAAGAAAGAATTTCCAACTTAATAAGCAAGAGAGGTAAAAAAATGATTTATCTTCATTAATATCAATTAATGCACATGTACTTCCTTTTCCTAGCAGATTGGTTAAACCAAAAGATGATGAGCATGAAAGAGAGACCTTAGAAACCTTTAAAAAGGTGAAAATCAATATACCACTTCTTAAAGCCATTAACCAAGTTTTGAAATATGTAAAATTCCTAAAGGAGCTATGAACAAATAAAAGGAAGCTGAAGGATAAAGAGAGAATAATTTTGGGTAAGAATGAATCAATTATGATAAATAGGAAATTACCAAAAAATGCAAAGATCCAGATATGTATACACTTCCATGTGTTATTGGTAATAAGAAAATTGAGCGTGTCATACTAGACTTAGATGCATCCATTAATGTCATGCCATACTCAATTTATCAAGTTTTAAATCTGAATTCTTTATAAGAAACTAATGTGATTATTCAACTAGCTAATCATTCGTATTTGCATCACCCTTAAAAAAAATCATTCGTATGTGCATCCTATTGGAGTTATTGAGGATGTTTTAGTCCAAGTTAACAGTTTGGTATTTTCAATGAATTGTTACATCTTGAAAATGGATGGAGATGTGTTGAACATTCAGCTTCGATTTTATTACGTAGGTCATTTATGAAGACTACCAAAACGAAAATCGATGCGGATAAGGGTACTAATTCCATTGAATTTAATGGAGGGATAGTGAAGTTCAATATTTTTGAAGCAACGAAGCATCCGAATGATTTTCAATCCATCTATTATATGGATATTGTGGATTCATTTATGCATGATATGTTTAAGGAAGAAAGTGAGGAAGATAAGTTGGAGCTTAAAGCTAAATCAAAAGCGAACAAGCAAGTTGATGAAACTTGTAAAGTTTTAGAACCATTGTTAGCAATGCTAATAGATTCGGAAACTTTAAATGATGAACTTACTATAACTCACAAGAAAATCTTACCTTCTAGTTTGCAAGCTCCGAAGATAGAATTGAAGGTGTTACCTAATCGCCTAAAATATGTCTATTTAGGTGATGGAAAGTCATTACTTATAATCATTTCAAAAAGGTTGACTAAAGAACAAAAGGAAGAGCTAGTAGCACTATTTAAGGAGTACAAAACTGCAATTATGTAGAAATTAGAGAGGAAAAAATCAAATCAAGCATTACAACATTAAATAATTGGGCTTTTTGGGAGAAAAACTCTTAATATGATAGTTTTATTTTGTTTTGTTTTATTTATATATAATTTGCATTTTCTGTTTTTGAAACACAAATTTATTGGCTTAATGACAAAGGGGATCTTAAAATTCCAGACTACTAAAATATGTGAGGTGAGATCTTGCTATCTCGCCTTATGAGATTTAATAGTCTGGAATTTTAAGGTCTTCACTTCAAAATACTAAATTACATGAGGGGAGATCTCACCATGTATCTTGCCCTATACAATTTTGTGTTCTGGATTGGAACCCTAAAGTTATCTTATACATTAATTTTTTAAAATAAAAAAATTTAATTATTTGCTTCTTTATTTACTTAAATATTATTTTTTCAATATTTTAATTTTTTCTTAAAAAAATAACCTAATGTCTGCACGTTTCTCTTTTGGTAAACATAAACAAGAAGCTCCACTCACGCCTCACGTTGCTCATCACAAGAAGTTCTACCAGCACATATCTCCACATAAGAAGACAATAGCGAGGTTCCTCCACCCATGCATAGGGACAGCAATTCTTGCCTGACCCGACCTAATTTGGCCCGAGTTTGGCGGGCTATGGGTAGGCCACGGGCCGATCATGGTCCGTCCGGTGTCATTTTGTATTTTTTCAATTAAAAAAATATAGATAAGCCGGGTTTGGCCCGACCACGGGTCAACCACGGACAGTCCGTACCATCGACGGGCCTGGTCGGCCTGCGGGCCAGCCCATCCCAGCCTGTGGCCCACTGTGATTGCCTCGGCCCGGCCTAGCCCGGCCCATTGACATCCTTACTTATGCATCACGCAGCTCATAACAGGTCTTCGTCACACTACTAGCGTCTTACTAACGTCACACCACTCACACAAACCACTTTTGACCTAAATAAATCTACCTTACTTTTTATCCTTAGAAAACCAATTTGAGCCTTATCCTTTCTTTCTTGCATAATAATCTTATTACAAGCCAAATTTACCCTTTTTGTTGTTAATATCCTTGATAGCTTTAAACCCCCTACATTGAAGGAATTGTATCAAGCTTATTTGCATAGGATTTTGAATATTTCCATGAAAAGCTAATCAGATAATTCAAGTTGCATTGTTTTGATTTTTATAGAATGGAGGAGAAGTATAAAAAAATCTCCTCTTTGATATTTTTTGTTTTAAAAAGAAAAAAAGGAAGAAAGAAAAAGGGTAATTGAAAGAGATGTTATTTGAATCAAGTGAATGTCGATTTAAGTTGAAATTTGTATGGATAAGTTTGTATGATTCCCTTCAATTTATTTAGCCAAAAAACTTCTTCTTATCAGAGCTTACCTAAGCCACATT
>JANQBM010000222.1:37773779-37784407 GCA_025594535.1 Erythroxylum domingense
TGAATGCATGTACAATCATCTCATGTGCAAAAATTCACTATTTATTATTCGTGTGCATATATGAATGCATGAATATGGCAAAAACACTTTAGACAGTCCTAACCTATCCCAAATTACCAAAATATCCTTTCCAATAAGTGAGGGGATGTTACATCAAAACCTCGCAAAGTTTGTTTACAACTAGAGCTTTGATCTTCTTTGAATCAAAAAATTTAAATTTAGCCACATATGACTATAGTTCCACATCAAAGAAAGAAGAAAGAAGAAAACCAAAGAAAAGAAAGACAAAAGGGAATGATAAGAAAGTGTGTGTAACATTTTCCTATTTTTCTCCCACCCAACAAGTAACTTCTTTCAATATTATAGTGATAATCTTTTTAAAAATTTCAAAATCACCAGATAATAAGGTTGGGAATAATTCTCCTAATTAAAGTAAATTTCTTAGAGTGAATCTGGCACTAGGCATGATCTCACTAGCTTCAGCAATATTGTTCCTTCCAAAATTTACAACTTTGACAAATGATGCTCCAATGAGTTATTTCAAGCCAAATTTGGTTCAATCTCTACTTATCAACTCTTAAAACAAAAATAAATATTAATTTTACTAATTAAGAACAAAAATCAACCCAAAACTAAATAGATGAATTTAACTAAATAACTAAATCACATCTTATCAAATTCACCCACACTAGTCTCATACTTGTCCTCAAGCATATATCAATTATCCTCTTAGCAACCTCTCATCCTCTTTCATGTCATCCAAAAATATCCTAAAAGTTAATATGTATTAAAGGTTTAAGATAAAATAGTAATTAAGGAAATAAGCACTCATAGGACAAATTTTTAGAATGAAAACATAGCACCACATTAAATTCATCAAAATCAAATGAAACAAGACTTGAAATCCTCTTAAGGATTTCACTTTATTCACTCAAAGTGTTTATAATTCATTAAGCTCTTCAATCAAAACATAGCAAGTTATTTCCATAATCTTACTTATAAATCATATCTTTACCACTAATAAACATGAATTTAATACATAAATCAAAGGGTTTTAACAAGGGTTATAGCGTGGCTTAGCTAAAGGTATAACAAATAATAAAATTTTAGGGTTAACAAATCAAAGGAATCATATAAACTTGTTGCGCAAGTTTTAACTCAATTTAGTCCATAATTCACTTAATTCAAATTATATGTTTTTATCACGTCATCATCATTTTTTTTCTTTTTTTCTTTTTTTTTTCTTCTTTTCTTTTTTTCCATTTTTAACTTTACCTCTCCCATGTTCTACAAAAACTGAAAAATTGAAACATTGTAACTTAAATCAACTAATTTACTTTTAATAAAAACAGTTAAGTTGTGTGCAAATAAGTTTTATATAATTCCTTCAATTTAGGGACTCAAAATTATGAAGGAAATTAATGAAATAAGGGTAAAAGTGGCTTGAAACAAGGTTAATATGTAAGAAAAGAAAGGTCAACGCTCAAATTATTTCTCTAAGGGTAAAAATTAAGGTAAGCTTTTACAATAACACCTAGTAGAAATCCCGCGAAGACTTATGGTCTGAGAGGTCCAGTAGTATACAACCTTACCCCTAACTAGTACATTTTGAAGTAGGCTTTTATAAGTCAAAAATAGTTATACTTAAGTGCCCTTATCATCTCCATGCATAAATTCACCAAAAAAAATAGTCCCAAAATGTATTCAAAAGCAAGTTCTTGCACAAACACGTCATGTTTGATAACACATCACAAAGAAAAATGTACAAGCATAAATGTGATGAATTGCTCTTAGGCTCAAAAGTTCACATTGGTGTCCGAATACATCAAGTCTTGCATAACTTTATTTAGTAAAACTAATGAGATTCTTTAAGTAATTTATAGAAAAACACTAACCATGCTCATCTCTCTCATAAATTGAACCTAAAACAAAAAATGTATCCTAACATGGAGCTATTTCTAAAGAGCAATTAGAAAATTTAAGGCTTCCATGAGAAATAATCATCATATGAATACGAGTCCAATCATAAATCACATATTTTACCACAACAAAATAAAAATCTATTCGAACATAGTATATACACTCACTATCCTACACACCAAAATCATACATTGTCCCTAATATATTTATAAGATGATCACATTCCATAAAGTTATTAAACAAAAAATAATTACGAGATTAGAATATTCCCTGAGTTGTGAGTATTTGAAACAAAATGCCCTACGGTGTAAGTAGACAAGAAGGTACATCAATTGGATTCACATTAGATTTAGCTCTTACCTTAATCCTATTAATGCTCTTTATTCTTCCCATAACTACGACAAATGTGAATAAGAAAAAATAATCCTAGACAATAATTAAAACAACAAATTAACAACCAAAACTATTTTCATTAAAATTAACAACTAAAAAGAAAACAACTAATATTAATCAAGAAAATATCTAAATTAGAAGTAGACAAATTAACTAATAATAAAATCTAATTCCATAAGGTTAATGAAAAATTAGTAATAAATAAAAGCAACTTTACAAATTGCTATTAGGGAGACTGAAGTAGAACAACGGACTGCAAAGAACTAGATATGTTATGTAATGAGTTTCTAGTTGTGGTGTGGGTTGTGGAACATTGGTGCAATGGTGGCCTAATTTTTATAGATTCTTAAAGCCGCTTTGTTGCCTATTTGAGTGCACGATTGTTGATGGGACGATGGTAGGATGCATGGTTGGAGACTTATGGACTAGCTGGAGGACGACTTAATTGGTGTTGGATGTTTACTGGCCTGATGGAGTGCTGATGTGTTGCAACACTAGTGGTTGTGTTATGCTTATAGACTGGAGATTTTGGTTTTTGGTATGGGACACAGGGGATGAAGTGGAGGCCATTTGGATGGCTGGTGCATCTTTAGGACATCGATGCAGTGGTGGGATGCTTATTTGCCAGTGTAACTTAAAGCCTGAACAAAGAAAAGAAATAAGTTTAGGTTTTCTTTTATATTTGTTACTTTTAATTTTTTTAATTTTAACAATAAAAATTCTAATATTTTATTTATTATTTTTATAATAAAAATTAATCAGATCCATAAAACAAAATAATTTGTTAACATTTATAAGGTTTGATCTCGTCTTACGTATTATAGTTATTTGGAACTTAAGGGTTTTAATTCCAAAAGCTTAAGTTGTTTAAGGTGTTATCTCGCCTTACCCATTTTAGCATTCTGGAATTTATAGGAATGTTACCGTAGACATGAGTTACGTGAGGCATGATCTCACTTATGAATTTAAGCATTCTAGAACTTATGGTATTTTATCCAAAAAATTGAGTTGTATAAGGCATGATCTCACTTTAAATTTTCTTAATTTAGAAATTAAGGGCCAATTTCTCCCTTAAACTAATAAAACAACTATAAAAAAGCTAGTAAGTAAAATCTATAACTAGGTAAAATAGAAATAATAAAAATTATCATGTTTAGGTTGCCTCCTAAAGAGTACAATTGTTTAATGTTGTTATGCTCGACAAGGATTTTTCTTCTCATCCTTTTACCTATTAGGAAAGTGCCAAATTAATATCCATCAAATTTGAGACTATTATATCCTCAAAAAATGATTTCAATCTATGTTTTTTTCACCTTAAAGATCTTTTTGATATCTATACTCTTTATTTTCACTACCATAAGGAAATGCATTAGTAACAATAATAAAAAGGATCATTCCGTCTAGAACATAAGTTACGTGTTATAAGCTTTAATCAATAATTGTATAATAACACTTGCTTTCCTACCTTAAATTACTTCCTTAAGATCATATTATCATAGAACAATTTAGTTTTTTCTTTGCAAATTCTCAAATTCTTGCAAGCATCCAATTTAATTCCTTTAATTTTTACAATTGTAGCCTTCTTACCCCTCTTATTTTGTCCAAATCCATGTTACAATGTCGCATTTCTTAATAATCTTTATTTTTTTATCTCCATAAGTAAACTGCAAACTTTATCAAAAACCAATTAAGAAGAAGACATTCTTATCAGTATTGTGTAGGCTGTACGATAAGTCCAAATAGCATCGTTAAGATATAAGCTTTAACCTTTTCTTCCCAGGTTCATTATCTTTTTCAAAATAGATTTTACTTCTCTATTTGATACTTATTCTTATCCATCCATTTGTGGATGATATGTGGTGGTTACTCTATAATGCACTCTATACTTTTTAAACAAAACTATCATTGCTCTATTGTAAAAGTGACTCCTTTTGATCACTAGTATTAAGTCATGGAACTCCGAATGTATTGGAAATATTAGACTTTATAAAAGCTATAATGGTTACAAAATCATCAATCCTAGTGGCTTTTGCTACCACCCACTTTAAAAAATAATCAATTGCTAAGAGTATGTAAGAAAAACCATAAGATTAAGAAAAGTGGCTTATAAAATCAATGCCCCATACATAAAATATCTCAACTATAAGAATGGGGGTTTGAGGCATTTCATTTTTATAAGACAACGTATCTGTCTTTGGGCATCTGTCACAATTTTTACAAAAAAATTATAAGCGTCTCTAAACAAAGTCTCCCAATACAAACTACTATCCAAAACCTTTCTAGCTATTCTTTTAAGACCAAAGTGGCCTTCACGTGCATAATTATGAAAAAAGATAAAACATAATGGTATTCACTCTTTGGCACATAACATCAAATAACTTGATCAGAGTAAAACTACCACAAATATAGTTCATCCTAAATATAATATTATGTCACATTCATTATCCTTTCTTTCTTGGACTTACTAATATGATTAGTAAAGTTCTAGTTACTAAATAATTAACAAGATTTGCATACTAAGGAATTGTACCTTTCATTTTGAATAATGACTCATTATAAAAAGTTTTAGAAATAGATAAAATATCTTCATCCCTTACCAATCTATTTAGATGGTCTGACACTAAATTTTCTGCTCCTTTTTGACTTTTATTACTAAATTAAATTCTTAAAGTAGCAAAATCCAACATATTAACCTCGATTTTGGCTCCTTTGCTAAAAGATATTTCAATGATGCAAAGTCAAAATACAAAATAACTTTAGGCCAAGCAAATAAGATTTAAATTTATCTAACGCAAAAACAATTGCTAAAAGCTCCTTTTCAGTTGTAGAGTAATCACACAATGCAACATCCAATGTTCTTGAAACATAATAAATTATATGAATTTGTTTCTTGATCCCTTTGCTTAAAACAAGTCCCACTATATAGTTTCTAGCATCACACATAATCTCGAATGGTAGATCCAATTTTGTGGCTAAATAATATGCACACTTATCAATAATGCCAGGCTTATCAAACGTTTCTTAACATTCCTTCCCAACTTCAAATGTAACATCTTTTTATAGCAATTTTAATAATACTATAACAAACTTTGAAACATATTTAATAAACCTAAGGTAAAACCTGTCTGTCTAAGAAAATATCAAACTTCCCTAACGTTTATAAGGTAAAGTAAGTTCATAATTAAATCCATTTTTGCCTTATCAACTTTTATGCCATAGATGCTTTGATCAACCATAAAATGACATTTTTCATAATTCAACTTCAAATTTGTTTTAATTCATTTTTTAAGAAACTTAGGTAAATAATTTAAACAATCATCAAATGAATCTCCATAAATATTGAAATCATTTATGAATCCTTCAATGAAATTCTCAATATACATAAAAAATATATTCATCATGCACATTTAAAATGTATTTGGAGCATTACAAAGACTTAGGGGCATTCATCTAAAGGCGCACGTTCTAAATGACATGTAAAGGTAGTCTTTTCTTGATCTTTTAAGCAATTTTTATTTAGTAGTAACCAAAAAAAATGATTTAACAGCAAGTATTTTTAATATTTGATCTACAAAATATAATAGGAAATGATCCTTTTTAGTAACCAAGCCAAGCTTCCTACAATCTATGCATATTCGCCACCCATTTTATACCCTCATTAGCACTAACTCATCATTCTAATTTTGTATCACCATCACCTCAGTTTTCTTTAGAACAACACGAACTAGGCTTACCCACTCAATATTTAATAATAGATAAATTATACCTACATTCAAAAACTTTAAATTTTCTTTGAATACCACTTCTTTCATTTTTAGATTGGGTCTCCTTTATGGTTCCCTTATTGCATTATTTTCTTCTAAAAAAGTCCTATATATATAAATTGTGGGACTTTTGCCTTTTATATCAGTCAAGGTCTAACTAATTGCAGTTTTATACTCCTTTAGAAGTGTTACTAGCCTTTCTTCTTGCCTTTTAGTCAACCTTTTAGGGATGATTGCATGTAGTAACTCTCTTTCACCCATATAGATACATTTTAGGTGATCAGGTAAGCCTTTCAATTCTATCTCCTGAGCTTGTAAAATAAAAGCCAACATTTTCTTTTAAGCATTTAAAGTGTTTGAATCCATTAACATCACTGATAAGGATTCTATTTCCAATTTAACATCACAAGTTTCATCAATATGCTTATTCATTTCCAATTTAGCGTTAAACTCCAACTTAATACCTAACCTTTCTTCTTTAAAAACATCCTTCACAATTGAATTCACAATATTTATACAAAAATAGTGTGAAAATTGTTAGAATACTTCATTGCTTCGAAAATATTAAATTTCATTCTCTCTATAAAATTTAACAGAAATAGTTCTTTCGTCCATATCAAGTTTTTTTAGCCATGTTTATTAATGACCTTCTTAATAAAATTGAAAATAAATGATTCACATTATCTCCATCCATTTTTAAGATATAAAAGTCCACTAAAATACCAAACCATTAACATGAAAGAAGACATCCTCCATAACACCAATAAGATGCATATAGGAATGATCAACTAGTTGAATAATCATATTAGTTTCTTATAAAGAATTCATATTTAAAGTTTGATAAATTGAGTATAGCATGACATTAATAAATGCACCTAAGTCTAACATGGCATGTTCATTTTTCTTATCACCAATGACACAAAGAAGTGTAAACATACATAGATCTTTGCACCTTTTTGGGTAATTTTCTATTTATCACAAATGATAAATTCTTATCCAGATTATTATCTCTTTAAATTTCATCTTCCTTTTATTTTTGTATAATTCCTTTAAGAACTTTGCATATCTTGGAATTTGCTTTATGGCTTATGGAATTGGTATATTGATTTCTACCTTTCTAAAGGTT
The DNA here is from genome assembly GCA_025594535.1 of Erythroxylum domingense. Taxonomy (NCBI): domain Eukaryota; kingdom Viridiplantae; phylum Streptophyta; class Magnoliopsida; order Malpighiales; family Erythroxylaceae; genus Erythroxylum; species Erythroxylum domingense. The sequence continues at coordinate 37,780,983 of JANQBM010000222.1, forward strand.
TTTAGTCTCTCTCTCTCTCTCTCTCTCTCTCTCATATTCCTCTTCTTTTGATTTGGCCAATACATGTGAATTAAATGGTATAGGTAAAGACAAATCAGCTTTTACCTTTATCGCATCTTAAGCTGGAGATTCATCTTTCTTCTCTTCTTCTTCATGCCTTTCTACCTCCATTGGTAAAGAAGATCCATATTGAATTTCCTTCCCACTTCTCTATATTATTGCACTCACATTATCCTTAGGATTTACCTCCTTTTGTGAAGGTCATTTTCTTGATGCTAACGTTCAAATTTACTAATAAAGGTGTTAATTTCCTAAATTATAAACCCTTTCCCTTTGTTTCATCTTGAAATTTTTTAGTGTTATTAGTAAGCTACTTAACAATTTCATCCAAGGATATACCCAAATTTGAGGGTTAATATTGAGCATATGTAAGTGCTTGAGGTTGTCTATTGAAATTTTAAGGTTAGTATCTTTGTTGCACTCCTTGATTTATATAGATAAAATTCAATTTATTCTTCTATCTTAGATTAAAATGATTTGAATAAGGGACATATTTCTATTGAGGTTAATTAAGAAATCCCCCTATTGCGTTAGCTTTTTAAATAAATTCTTATTGCAATGTAGGGTAAAAATCTATAGGATGCTCAGAGAATGAACATATTTTGCCCACTTTTGCCAAATGTAACTCACCTATAGCCATTTGATGAACTAGAACATTAAATATGAAAATTTATCCTCAAAGTTAGTAATACTTACCTCATTCATGCCCTTAACAACTCCATTCATCTTTATCCTTAATTTTTGAGCTTTTTTTACCATGTTTGAACTGGACACTTCTGGTGTTTTGTTTACGAAAACTCCTCCACTAGTTGTATATACCATACTCCTATCCATTGGTAATAACCCTTCATAAAAGTAATGAACCAAAAGTTGTTTAGGAATCTGATGGTGTTAACAACTAGCACATAATTCCTTAAACCTCTTTTTATATTTGTACAATGTTTCTCTGGTGAATTGTCTTATCACGTTTATCTCTTTTCTTATATTGGCAACTCATGATATAGGAACGAATTTCTCCTATAAAAATCGTTTCATTTGTTTCCTTGTTTTCATTCAACCATAAAGAAGATAATCAAGTCAATCCTTTGCCTTATCTTTTAACGAGAATGGAAAGGATCTAAGATTAATTTACACTTATGTTACTCCTTGTGGTTTCACTCCAGAGCAAAAAATACGAAATTATTTCAAGGGTTAGATCTTCACCTACAAGACCACAAAAGATAAGGAGTAAGTAAATCAAACCATATTTCAATTCAAAATCTACCTCAACATCTGGAAATCTTATACATAAAAGTTACTGATTCAAATTTGGTGCAACTAACTCTCTCAGCGTTCTAGTATTATAATTTGCATCTTTTGTTCAAATTCTTGGAAATTAAAATCTTCCATTTTAATTTTATCTTTACTTTCACCTTTAAAGGTGAGTTTTTTTCCTTGCTTAGTCTTTTCCCTTAAACGACATGCTATCTTCTCAATATTTAGAATATAGTGCAATTTAGATATTTAAGAAGAACAAGTTATACAAGACAAAAGATTAGTAATTAAATGTAAAATAAAGCAAAAAAATTAAAAAGCTAAAATAGTTCCATGACAATAGTGCCAAAATTTTGAATGAATTGTCAAAGACATCAAAATCAATTTTGATAAACTAAAATCATGTAATAATCATGGAATTAGGACAAATCTCAAGAGAATTAAAAATTGATTTCTTAATTCCAATTGACAAAACAAAATAGGGGTTTATGTTTTATTAACTAATTAACTAAAATTGACAAGGAATTAAAATAAATTAAGTATAAAATTGAGAAATTCGATTTTACTTAACTCTGATTCACATTAATGATCTCACCCAATTTTAACTTCGATCATTGGTCTAAAAAGAATAAATGTTTACAATTCAAGCAGTTATTCTAAAACCTATTAGGATAGTCATAATAAATCTCAATTTTCCTAATTAATTGATTCAAACGTAGCATTCCAATCAAAATTGACCATTAATTGATTGGTTATGATAGCATTATGTATCAATTAAGTGATAGCAATAAGTTTAATAAAAAAGGATAACCTTAAATTAAATAATTAAGAAAGCTAAATCTATTTGATTTAGTTTTTTTCTTATAAGTTAAATATGCAAATACATAAATAAGCTACTTCCTATTTATATCAATCATTTATGACAATTAGAGATTATTGACTCATGGATAACAAAAGAATAATCAATTTCAAATCAATTTGTTAAATCAATCAATATTAATTACTTATGAAAGCAAAAAAAACACAAAACAAGAAATACTTAAATTTAAATAAAAATATAGGTTTAGAATAAAACCTCACAAAGTTACAAATAGAGTTTTGATTCCCCCTAAATTAGAAAATTCATATTTAGCTACATATAGTATAGCTCCACACTAAAGATAGAAGAAACAAGAAAATAAAATAAAAAAGACAAAAGGAAATAATGAGAAGTGTGTGTAAAGTTTTCCTCTTTTTCTCCTACCCAAAGACTTTTCAATATTTCAAAAATAATTTTTTTTAAAAATCAAAATCCTTATATAATAGACTGAGAATAAGTCTTTTAATTAAACTAAATTTCTTAGAGTGAATCTGGATCTAGGCGTGATCTCACCTTATTCGCTCTAATTATATGTCATTTTGTTCCTTCTAAAATTTAAGGTTTTGACAAATGATGCTCCAATGAGTTGTTTCAAAGTCAAATTTGGTCCATCGCTACGTGCCACCTTCTAAAATAAAATAAATATTAATTTTACCAATTAAGCACCAAAAATCAACCTAAAAACATAGAGATGAATCCAATTAGTATAAGCAAATCACATCTTATAAAGTAACCCTTTACAAATCATGATCAAAATTAAGAGTAAACCTCACTAAGTATATCCTAAGAAATTTCTCAATTTAAATATACCACTACAAAACTTCTTTACACTAACAAACAAAAGTTAAATACATTTTATGCAATATAAACATGTAAGCTCTAGCATATTAAAACTCTTAAAAACTCTCAAATATGTCTAACCTACTTCTTAGAACTCATATTTGGTCTATTTATGCTAAAAAATAAAATAGTCTTAAAAAAACTAGTTATTACAGCAACTAGAAACAATAATATGGTTAATCATTCTAATTTATTAGTTGACCATTTTGGTATAGAATAATATAGTCACAAACTCATGGTATATACTCTTAAAAGATATTGATCTTGCTATACTAATCAACCAAACTACCATATTGATCAACCAACTTATTTAAAACCCTAAATTTAATTGTCCAAATCACTATATTAATTGATCAAACCTCTTAAAGTAAGTTTTTCAAACTCTTGATTAACTGAAGGAAAGGGCTCTAGT
>JANQBM010000222.1:37784507-37805020 GCA_025594535.1 Erythroxylum domingense
TTTAATTATTTGAATATGGTAAATCAAGTTTAGAAAAGAAAATAGCAATCTTACAAAAGGGTAAAATAGGAATTGAACTTTAAGTTTTCAGCTGATAGAAGAAAACGCTCCTATGCATGAGCGTTTTCTCATTTAGCTAATTGGTGATAAAACAGCTATCCAAATAGCTGGTCAAACGATGTTGGAGGAGTCAATCAGCTAAATCACTGTATCAGCTAAAAAATTGGCTAATTCATGGTTAACCAAACGAGGCCGATGTCTCGAGAATATGATAAGTTGGAGAGTATAACTTTTAGTTTGCTAGAAGTCAATAGGGCTAAGTACTCGCTTTGTTTTAATAATGTTGTCTCATCATTGACTTTCTGGCTTTTAAACTTCTTGTCGTGCTTTGTGTATGGCTTATGAAGGTATCGGTAATTTGGATACTAATGTCATTGGCTAAAAGTATGTTTTATCATGTTTAGGGAGTAGATGGTAATATTTCTTGTTTGTGGGTGCATTATTGGGCTTAACGATTGGTCTTTAGGTCTGCTTAATCCCACAATATTTAATTGATTGGCTTATCTTTCATATATGATGCCTTTTTAATTTACTAATTGAAAACAAACTAGTTTAATTATGCATAATTTCAGGCACTCTATTAATCTTGAAGTTGCTTTCACGATTCTCATGGCTTATCTTTCGTATAAGATGGCTGAGGTATGAAAGTTGTTCTCATCAATATGGACAAACCTAGCTAGTCATCTCAGTTACGTTGTAAATTTTTTTGTAATCTTAGCATTTATAATTTGTAAACTGAGCTTTATATTTATTATTTTGACTACAAGAATTATTAAGGTTGTAATTAAACTATTGTATAAGAAGAATATTCTTTTTTGTTGGTATAATTTAATGATATTTTACCTTTTATATACAATTCGTCAAATTATCAGTTCTTTTTTTATAATAAATTAACAACAAAAAAATCTAAATATTATATATAATAATATGTATTAAAAATGTTACAAATAATTATAATTAGTATGGTATAAATTTTCAATAAAATGTATATTAAAATTTTGACTACATTTTAGAAAATGTAGCTAAAAACATTTAGCTACGTTTTTTAAAATGTAACTAAAAACCTTTCGTTACATTTCAAGAAATGTAGTTAAAAACATTTAGCTACCTTTCTTGAAACGAAAACGTAGCTAATAATTTTTAGCTACAAAAACTAAGCATAGTTAAAAAGTATTGGCAACGATTTCTCAAAATTTCGCTAATAGTTTTTCGTTATGAAAATAAAGCATAGGAAAAAACTATTAATGACAATTACCAAAACACGTCGCCTATAGTTTTCAACTACAAAGATTTAGTAACGTTTTTGGCGACTAATATAAATAGTCATTAGTGACAATTTTAAGACTTTTAGCGACGATTTTATTTGTAGCCAAATATGGTTTTTGTTATAGTGTGGCACAATCACACATCCATAAATTAGTATAACAATGATTACGATTCCATATTAAGGAATGAAGTCATGTTTACTTATTCATTACAAGAAAATGGGGGTTTAATGACAAAAATTATTGACGGAATGTGAAGGTTTTTCCTTGACAATCGAATTTGCTGATAGAAATTACCGACTGCAAGGGTTGTAGGAGAAACAATTGTCGGTAATCTTTAGCAACGAAATAGAAATATTCCTTTTGTAATTTACCAACGAATAATTTTTTTCCGTCACTAAATATAGTGATGAAATTTTGAAGTCTGTCGGTAAATATTACCGACGGAATAGAAATATTCCATCAGCAAATATTACCGATGGACACTCTCTGATGAGGCTTGAATGATTACTGGAAGTATAGGGATGCTACCATCGTAAGTCTTGGTGCAAAGGTATGCAAAATCATGTTATTAAAATCATGATTATAATAATTCCTTATTATCAAAAACTTAAATAATACATAAATTCAAACACACAATACTCAAATCGACGTTCATATATAAGCATTTAAATGAAGACTTGAGCTAATCACAATGGCTTGTCAACAATTAGGAATTTCACTTATACAAGTAAAAGCGCTGGGGACATATAACCATTTGATAAAACTTCAAGAAGAGTTTGTTTTTATAATGGAATGTTGATCATATGGATTCTAGGCAACAGTATGAATATTATTTCGTATTGGCCGGTATTGACAGATGTGTACTGTACCGGTTAAAAAACAGAACATTATTCATATTTTTGGTATCGGCCTTAGATATTGGCTGGTACCATGCTAGTATTCAAAATACAGGTCATGTTTCAGTCTGTACCGTAATTTTTTAAAAATGTAAGGACTGTTTTGCAAATATTAAAAAAATTTAACCTAAAAACCACTGTGTGCCTTACCCACTCGCAGAACCTTCTGCTTCTTTTGATTTTTTTCACTCTCTATCACTGTCTCTCACTTCACTCACCTCTGTTTTCTCTCTCGTTCTCCTTTCCCTCTCCGGCGATGCTGCTCCTTCTCCAGCATTTATCATCTTCCTCCCCGATCCACGCCAGCATCATACCATTTTTAGCCCTCTTCGACTCCTCCACGCGAAGTCTCAAACACGCCACCATCTTCAACCCTCCTCCACGAGGACTACCGCACCATGTAGTCATCACCACTGAACATCTGAAGGAGGAATGCTGCTGCTCGCCCTAGATCTAAACCCAATCCGTCACCTAACCTAAAAACTTGAAGGTATGAATTAGCTTTTGGGTGTGTTTTTTGACTTTTTTATTTTTCCTACTTAATTGCATTTTTTATTGTGAATCGGTTGAAACTTGGAAGTTGAAAGCTGGAATTAAATTTTGAATTAGACTTGTGATTTGCATGGGTTGGATATTGGAGTTAAATGGTTCACAGTTTTTTTTGGTTTATTTCTGGTTTGGATTTATGGATTAGTTTAACCGATTAAGAGAAATTTATGTTAAATTTTTTGATGAATAAAATGCACGGCCTGATGTGAATCAGTAATAATGTTGATGATGTTAATTGATTTAATTGAAAGTTTGTAAGTTGAAACAACTTAAATTAATATTTAAAATTGAGAATAGAAAATTGCAAACTTGCAAAGACTTAAATAATTAATTGACACGTTCTTAAAATTTGTGAAATGGTATTTCATTTTTAGTATTTGGGTATTGGCTTTAGGTAAATAATTAATTGAGTATAAAATTATGCTACTGTAAATTAATAATAATTCGGTTGTAGTTAATGATAATATTTGGGTATTGGCTTTGGGTAAATAATAAATTGAGTATAAAATATGTTGAATTATTTGGTAATATATATGTGTGGGTAATAATAATTATTTATAATAGATAATGTGCAAAAGTAGTGATGTAAATGTGTCCAAAAGGAACTTTTTTTTCAAATTGTGAACATGTTGTAGGCTAAACTCCAACCACTTAAACTTATTAATGTCAATTAAAAATCATAAAAGCAACTCATATATTTAAGAACTAAATTTAGAATGGTGTATATAATATTAAATCATAAAAGCAAATTATATTTAAAAACCAAATTTAGAATGGTGTATATAATATTATGGTTTGTTAGAAATGAAAAGAAAATTTAAAGCTTTAAATAAGAAAAAAACATTCCAACGAAGTTATATCCTTCAACTTGATCCTCATGTTATGAATAGATGTGTATGAACAATTGTTTAAGATATGTCATTCATTATTTGGCGATTATGTAAATCATACCCTTCAACTTGATCCTCTTATTTGAAACTTTAAATTGAAATTGTTCGAAATTGTTGGAAATGAAAATTATTTATGTATGTTTTGTGATTGTTGGAAGTGAAAATTGTTTATGTATGTTTTGTGTAATTATATATGTGGAATAATTGAATTGTTAGTTTTTGACTTGTAGTGAATTGTGTTTGATGAAATTGAATTTTGTATAATATAATCATACAAAATGAGTTAAATTATATAAGATGGACATGCATATTGTGTAATGAAATTATGTATTATTTATTTTGATATATGCATTCATTTATTTTTATAGATAAATGGAAGGAAGTTCAAGTACTCCCGATCAAATCACTTCAGGAAGATATAATGATCCAGCTTGGGCTCATGCTGCATTCGTTCTCAGTATGAGGAACTATACTATTTGCTTGTTTTGTAACAAACATTTGAAAGGTGGAGGAATTACCTCATTAAAGAAACATTTAGCTGGAGTTAAAGGAGATGTGGAACCTTATAAAAAAGTAAGTCATGATGTAAAATGACAAATGAAAACATTACTTGAAGAATATAAATACGAGAAAGATAGATGGGAAAGGTTGAATTTTGAAATTGGTAGTGGAAGTTCGTATTCTGGTTTTCGTAGTGATTGTGGAAATGTTGAAGGTGGTAGTGGTAATGGTGATAGTAGTACTGATAATGTTCTATCGCAGGCCCAAGAAGAAGTACTTGGACCTGATGTCAGAAAGAGAAGAAGGCAGATGACTAGTCTTTTTTACGTCACGAACAACTCCTGGAGTGCAACCTTCAATTTGTAGTGTAATGCAATCAAGAAATGCGACTCACAATATTGATATAGTAGTAACTAGATAGTGGTATGATACATGTTCACCATTTAATGTTTCTCAGTCTTATTATTATCAACCTATGATGGATGTAATAGTCTCTTATAGTCCGGAATAGAAAGGTCCTTCGATTGAGGACCTAAGAGGTAAATTTTTTAGTTGTTCTGTTTGTAAAATTAGAAATTATTTGGCAAAAAGAAGAGTGAATTGGACTACTTATAGATGTTCAATTATGTGTTATGGTTGGACAAATAGGAGATAAGAATCTATTTTTAATTTTTTGGTTTATTCTACAAATGACTTTATGTTTTTTAAATCTATTGATGCATCTAACCTTATTAGGAATACTGAGACTTTGTTTGAGATATTTGATGAAGTTGTGAATGAAATAGGGCCAAAAAACATTGTTCAGTTTATTACTGACAATGATTTAGCTTATAAAACGGCAAGAAAAATGTTGCAGAATAAGTATAATTCCTTTTTTTTTGGACTCTTTGTACTGTACATTGCATTGACTTAATGTTAGATAATATAGTGGATCCTATGTATTTTCCTATTATTGATGAGACTATGCAAAAAGTTAAAAAGGTTACCAAGTTCATCTATAATATTGCATGGGTATTGAATTTAATAATAAAGGAATTTACTAATGGTAGGAATTTGTGTCGTCCTGTTATGACAATATTTACAACAAATCTCTTATCACTTAAGTCTTTTGTTACGATGAAGAAAAAGTTAAGACAAATGTTTATAAGAGATAAGTAGATTGCATCTCAGCATACTAGATCTAATGCTAGAATGGAGGTTTATAAAATTATACTAGAAGATAGAGAATTTTGGTCTCAATGCCAATTTGTTATCCGAGTTTATGAGCCTTTGGTGAGGGTGCTTCGCTTGGCTAATAGTGAAGAAAAATCGACAATGGGTTATTTTTTTGATGCTATAGAGAGAGTAATAGAAGCAATCAAGGCCAATATGAAACATAAGCATTCTTTGTATACATTATATCTCTCAATCATTATTGAGAAAAGAGAAAGATAACTTTCTTCTCCGTTTTTTACAACTGAGGCATTTTTGAATCATAGTGTCTATTTTAAAGTGGATTTTACTAAGTAAGCTAAAGTTAATAGAGAAATGCTTTTAACTATTACAACAATTGTTGGCATTGAAGTGATGCAAGATCTCTTAAGCTCATAAATGGAGCTTTATAAGTTGTCTTATGGGAATTTTGGAATGTCGATTGCAATTCGACAAAGAGGAAAACCTTATCTAGGTATTAGTTGATTCCTTTTTTATTTGTTGAAAATTAATTATCATTTTATTTTGTTTATAATGTTACTTTTGTTATCTTACGACTTACAGTTTCTTAGTGGGATCAATTTGAAAATGGTGTTCTATAATTGAAAATGTTTGCAATTCAAATTTTAAGTCAATGTGTGAGTGCAACAGGCTGTGAATAAAATTGGAGCACATTTGAATTTATCCACTCCAAGAAAAGGAAAAGATTGTAGCATAAAAGGTTGAATAACTTGGTTTTTGTTCGTTATAATTTAAAGCTTTTAGGAAATGTATGTAATTATCATTATTAATTTTGATATAATTTCTTATAACTTTTTAATAATTAATTTTTATTGTTTACTAGGCGTCTTAATAACACAAGTAGTTCAACTAATCCAATTTCCATTGATAATATTGATTTTTTGGAGGATTAGGTTTATGAAGAACAGAATTTGGTATATATCAGTGACTTCGAAGATAATCTTAAATGGGAGAACATTGACATGTCATTTGGTGCATTAAATTTGAATGATAATGATGATGAAACTCCTCTCAATGATAAGGATCTTGTACCAAATGATAACTAGGTCAGTGCAGTTATAGCGGGTATTCTCCCGTAGACGATTGAATTTCATTCTAGGTTTTTGTTTTTCCTCTTCTTTTAATTTTACTTATATTTGATGTATATGTTAAATTCTATATATGTAATGTAATTATAAATATTTTGTTTCAGATTTAACTTCTACTTGATTGCTTCCTAATTACAAACTCTTGTTGTGGATTGTAATAATTTGAGAGTTAAGGATATTTATTGTTCTTATTGAATGTTTTGATGTAATTATTATTTATTATATGATGAAATTGTATTATTGTAATATTTTAAATACTTTGTATTATTTTTAATTTTATATTTATATGATGAAATATTTAAAAATTATTGTTTTTATATTAATTGTGATTATTATTTATTATTATGAATTTTGGAGACATAGTTGATGTAAACTTATAAAGTATACAGTACAACTGTACAATATACTAATGGATTATTTTGCAAATTTTAAAAAAATTTAGGGACTATTTTATAAATTTAAAAAATTACCTAAAACGATATCTAATATTGATTGATACTGATACAGTACCTTACCAGAACCCAATCCAGTATCAAATTCGGTACGATATTCGCAACTTTGATTCTAGGTAAATTAATTCATAACATGTGACTCCCTAACCAATCGGTCTAAATACATATGAAGATCAGCTTCCAACCTTATCCAAAACCATATATATATATATATATAAGAATTAAGAAACAAGATAAGATTGAAGCACTAATAAGTCGTTAAATAGTATTAACTTAATAATAAAGAAGTAACAATCATTAGAGTATCTCACTTAAGGTAGAATTGTTATTATCTTAATATCGGTACGAGTCAGGAAACACTTCAATTCTCTACACACAAAAAAAAAAAGAAAGGTTAGACATATAAATAGGAAGGTGTAAAATCATGAAACAAAGAAAGCAATTATGCACCTATAATAAAGATAAAAGGTAAATAGTCAATTTACATGCTAGATTATGTAAAGGAAAATAAAAGCCTTACAAAATACATTTTTTTAACTTTTTCTCTGGATGACCTAACATCATAAAAACCTTATCGGAAGTTAAGCAAGAGTCAAAAGTAATGGAGGGACATAAAATAGAGAAAGAATGGTAAGCGTATTTTTTTTATATTTCTTATCATAATCTCAGTTTTATTAAGCATATACCCAACAAATACATTTTTTCACTTTATCTCAATTGATGAATCAATCTAGACGAGTCTATGATTGGATTTATGTTTCAAAACTGACCAATTAATAAAAAACTTAAATCAAAAGTTTAAAAAAAAGATGTTGTTGACTAAGTTCATAGATGTCTCTGTTAACAATTCAATATAAAATCATTAACTAACAACTTTAGGTCACACTTAAAATTGTCATGATAAACAATTATCCCCCGGGTATACCAAAACATAATCTCACATGGTCTTGTGATTTTATAATACTTATTAACACAGGGATGTTATATTCTAATATCATATTGTTTGGGTCCATCTAAAACTGAACTTGTGTTTTTCAGTATCAAAATCTTCCATATGGTTGAGGGATAGACTTAAGAGTTATTGACCCCACCGTTAGTTTCAAGCTCCTCATAATTTACAACTGTAGGCCTACATCTTACTAACCTTGATCTCCATTCAACAAACCACTATATTCAAACATTATCTTAAAAGAAAGAAACTAAGAGATCATTACCATAAGAAGATGACATTCTTGAACTTAACAGTAACTAATTTGACTTGATTGTTTGAAATCACAAATATGTATTAAAGAAAAAATAAGGTAAGAAAACAAATAAAAAGGCAGGGGTTATTTTATAGAAAATGGACATAACAAATATTCCTTAGTGATATAAAATTAAATACTATAACAACTTAAGATCTTATTTTTATAAAAAAGGGCTCTTAATCTAAGAAAAGATATCTTTTGTCAAACATAAGGTAAATGATGAATAACATATAAATTAGTTGATCATCCCAAGTATTTATTCCTTTGTTACAGATCTTATGTGAATATAATCACCTTCCATGGTCCATTTAAAATCCATAATAGTGAATCACATGAAAATTTTTATTAAAGCCTCAATTTCAACTCAATAACTTGATCCAAAGATTTAAATTCCCAAAAGCATATTTAGATATTCATTATTCATTCCAATTAGTCATTATAATGACTAGTTTTTGAATTCTTTTGTAAACTACTATCTTCATTCAATAGAAAAGTCTGGGGTTTTACCTAAGATGAAGAGACACCTAAAGGGATATTTAGACATTTAAAAAAAGGAGAAAAACATTAAGAAGCCAATATGAACTTTCATTGAGCACTTCAAAGGCATGATAGATTCATGCCAAATAACTTAAGGAAATCATGTCTTTTTCCTTCCTTAACGTACTATAACATATTGCAAAGCCAAATGCACCACAGAAGATCGAGACAAATGAAAAAACATTAAACACGTGAAACGTTTGCTCTTAAAATACCAACAATGTGTATACAAAAAATCACAGAGAACAAATATTGAATGACTTACCTCTATCAAAGGACACAAGGACAGTGACTAGAGAAGACAGAGGCACGCAAACGTCAACGAAGAGAAGAGAAATCGACGACAAATGGTCACGGGAGATAGGAAAACAACGAAAAACGAAAATGCAAGGGAGAGGGAGGGGGATCTTCGAGTAGGTTAAAGATGAACGAAAATGACATCGTTTGGTGTTAAACCAAATGATGTCATTTTCCTTTTATTAAAAATGTTGAAGCCGAAGGCCCAATGATGTCTTTTAACTTTAAATTTTACCGACAGAAGAAATTTTCATCAATACTCCTCGATTCTTATTTTGCTGCCAATTTTTACAACGATCTTTATTATTCCGTAGGAAAAAATTGCGAGGATAATTTCTCTCTACTTTTATTGACAAATAATTTGTTCGTCGCAAAATACGACAATTTTATCGACAGAAAATCAATTTCCGCCGTTAATTTACTACGGAACCTTTTCCATTGTTAATGTTCTGTCAGTAATTTCTAATTTTCTTGTAGTGATTTATTTATCTCACTTAAATATTTTCTTCTCTCTTTTTAACGCTCACTAATTTAACAAATGACCAAATGCTAAAGTAATATTCTGGTACTTAAATTTATAAGTCGACAAAAAGTGTACACGAAACCGATATCAAATCGTCGAGCCTAGGCCTTGGCTTACAAACTTTAGACATCCAAAGAGTCATATTTGTTGGGAAGTACTTTCTAGCACCCAATTACAAGATACATGCATGCATGCTGGTAGTCCATCAACTTCCAACTTATTACTTCCAATATGAACTATTATTTCCACACACTTTCCCTTGATGAGAGGCAATCACATATAAAAAAAATCAATTGGCAAATGGCAAATTCAGCAGTTATGAAGGTGATAATGAAATGAACATGTACAGATCATGAGTTGCGGGGGAAATAATGCAACAGATATTCCACATAGATATGTGTATTCCAGCTTTTGTGGGTTACCATGTCAATTGACAGGCCAGCTTGTGGAAGAGTCAAAGGTTGGAGGCTCATAACTGGTAACTTCTGACAGGTGGGAAGGGAATTAAGGTTTTCCTTGAGGTCAAGGGCATATAAATATGTCTTGAGTTATCATTTGTGGGTGTGAAAATGTAGGTTAAAGTGGGATGAGAAATTGCTTTTCCTATCCGCGTCACTAGTGCATGTCAACCCCGTAAAGTTGGATACTTTTGACATCCTCTCTCAATGAGCCACAGCCCACAAGGGCCATCAGTATCCACTGTTGAATATTTACGCATAAGTCTTATATTGCTTGAAGAAGAGAATCCCAACAAGTTATTGTACAAAGAGAGACAATTGACTAAGAATTAGAAAAAGGTGGTTAAAACTTTAACCTCTATTTGATATAGAGATAATGATATAGACAATGACCGAAACAAAGTCCCAACTAAGATTTTGCTAGTTGGGATGGGAACTGGCCAGTGGTAGACATGTTTTCCAAAAAGGAGAAATCTTGTGCTCTTTCATGGGGTGAACCAAATATGGTATACAAAAAGTAGAAAATGAAGTTAGTATTGACTATTGATAAATGTGACATTGCAACTACCATATGATAATTTGAATAGAGGCAAGGGTTGGACTTCTAATATGCCTTTCGATATTTAATAAAGAAGAAACGGCTGAGCTTTTAACGGTGGACAATCAAGCTTTCATAAATTATTATTTGCATTCAGAAAGCCAATTGATTCAACCCCATGTTCAATTTGGACTCTTTGGTCTAGAGAATGCAAAAGGAGAAAAGGATGAGCCCAATCATACAATGATATAATGAAGCTGCTGCAAAGAAACTGAGCCAAACCAAGTTAATTGCAGAAGAAGTAAAATTCCAAGATGCAAGCCAACAAAATTTACTTGCAGATTACTGAATTGATACTAAACAAGACCAGGTTGTTTTTTGGAAGTAATCGTCTGTCTGTATTGGGTGAAGAAGAAGTTTTGGAAGTTTCTTTGTGTAAACATTCGTCCAAGTCAAGAAACCCTTTTGTCGACTATAGTTTCTGGGATAAATTTGAACACGTGTTAGGTAAATAATAATAATTGGGCATTTAGTTTCCAAGAAATGGGTAACGGAGATGTGTACAGTGTACTACTACTAATTGACAAGACGATATGTCCACCTTCTCGAGAAGAGAGGCGATTAACCAATGGACTTTTGAAAGAAAGAAGTTATCCAAAACTATTAAACTACAATGTACTTGTTTGAGAATTATTGAAGAGCGGTGGCGCGTGGGGGATTCTGTAACAAACTCGCGTGATCGATATGCATTCCTCGTCTGTCTTATGAACTAATCTGTTTTTGTCTTTTTGGAATTTTCCTTTTAAATTTTGAAGTAAAAAATAGCAGTGAAACAATAAAAGAGATGAAATGAAACTCCAACATTTGTCTTCGTAATCACTAAAGTAGTGCACAAAATCCGTCAGCATAATTCTCAAGCATTTCATTACTTTGAAAGAGTATAAAAAATTGATTGATCTATTTGACATTAATACTGTATTCCAATTGAATACCAATTACCATCCAACCATGTAGCAATAACAGAGCTATAAAAGAAACAAAATGACTCCAAATGTTTCAAGTTGTTAGTTACTCGAACAAGATAGAATGTGATCATTCTAATCTTAAGCAATTGCTCTGAGACCGAGTACTATACTTGATGGAATAGACGATAGAGCAACACACACACTTCTTATTAATGGTCTCAATAAAAGGTTGTTTTCCTCAGTGGGGTCTAGATTGGTGTGTGTGCCATTACATTTTTTCCTCTAAAAACCACATCTGATCACAATGAAAGCAAAAAGAAAAAGGAAATTACAGAAACCACTCCTGTTCTTGTAAGTTGTATAAATATATTTCCCAAAAAAAAAAAGAAAAAATCCAACTAAATTATTAACAAAATTCAAAATAAATGCCCAATAACCGAGACAAGCTTAAAAGCCATTGCTCTTAAGAATAGAGACCCTCTGAAAGATAGATCGCGAAGAAGAGTAAGACGTAATGACTTCTACTTATCTACTGTTCTGTTTTGTATAATGAATTCTGAACCGAAAACTCTCTTCTTCTTTGAAGAAGATGGCAATACAACAGCAAGGCCACTATGAGCAAACTGCACATGGAGAACCATTGTTGCCAGATGCTCTCTTCTGTGAAGAGGAGAGATGGGAAGATGAGGACGACGAAGAGGTTCTGGATGTGGACAGTGTAATTTGTAGCCGTAACACCACCAACGAAGCAATAAAAAGCGCATCTTTTTTCCTACTTCCGTTGTTGCTTGAACAAGATTTGTTCTGGGATGATGACGAACTTCACTCACTCTTCTCCAAAGAAGAAGAGCAGCGAGTTCATGTCAATATCAACGATGTGAAAGCAGATTCTTTTTTCAGTATTGCTCGTCAAGAGGCTGTGGAATGGATGCTTAAAGTCAATATCCACAATGGATTTTCAGCTCTCACAACATTATTAGCTGTAAACTATCTCGATAGGTTCCTTTTTAGTCCTTGTTATCAGAGAAGTAAACCGTGGATGATTCAACTAGTTGCTGTGACTTGCCTATCTTTGGCTGCAAAAGTTGAAGAGACACAAGTCCCTCTTCTTTTAGACCTTCAAGTACGTATTTTGTTTGGCTTCACATATGTTATCAATCTATTGTTTTGACCTTTTGATCATCAGAATCCTGTACGTTCCTCGCTTTGTTTTGATCAGGGGGAGACAAAGTATGTTTTTGAAGCCAAAACCATTCAAAGAATGGAACTTTTGGTGTTGTCTTCACTTAAATGGAAGATGCATCCAGTTACTCCATTATCTTTTCTTTATCACATCATTAGGAGGCTTGGTTTAAAGAAGCATCTTCATTGGGAGTTTCTTAGGAGATGTGAACGTCTTCTACTCTCCGTAGTTTCAGGTAACTTTCCTGCATAACAATATCTTTACTCGACCAAAAACTTCATAGACTTTCTCGATAAGAACAATGGGATAGAAAAGATGCCTCTTTGACAAGTTTATGTGATGCTTTTCCGTTTCTTTTTTATTGTGTTTTTGCAGATTCAAAATCATCTGAATACCCTCCTTCTGTGTTAGCGACGGCTATAATGATGCATGTCGTAGACCAAGTTGAACCCTCGAGTTCCATTGACTATGGATACCAGTTGCTGCGTGTTCTAAGAATAAGCGAGGTTTGTGTAATTTAATGGAGTTTTAATTAACTCATGATTGCATTTACAATTGCAGCAGCTTAACAGCTTTGCCACTGCACTTGGTAACAGGAAAAAGTAAACGACTGTTACAGACTTATTCTGGAGATGAACTTGTCAAAGACTAGGCGCGGTTCTTGTAGCAACAATTCTCAAAAACGCAAGTACGAGGCGGTTCCTAGTAGCCCTAGTGGTGTGATTGATGCTGTTTTTAGCTGTGACAGCTCAAACGATTCTTGGGCACCGGGCTCGTCAGTTTCTTCATCACCAAAGCCTATCATTAAGAAGCGCAGAACCCAAGACCCCTTGGTCATCGTTGGTAGCCCCAGTTGACGATCTCTAGCCTAGTCTAGTCTCCTCCAATATGTTTGTCATTTGCAATGTTAATGGCTCTTCACATTACCTTTCAATATTCGACGATTGTCCTTTAGGCCTTTTCTTGGTTCCTTGTGGATGAAATTTGGAATAGGAAAGATGAGAGGGTCATTTCATCTTCGGCATTTGTGCCCCTTTCTCTTCCTTGTACGAGTCTCTATCTTTTAAGAGCATACTTTTGTTTTGTATGAACAATGTTCACTTCCTCCTATAATAATATTCAAGAAATAAATTTAAAGAATTTTTGTGATTCTTTGGTACTAGTTCCATGATTCTCGCTGATTATAAACGAAATGACAGACATATTAAATTTTGTTGGTACATTTACCTTAGATCATTTCAGCCATGCTTAGTTGGACGCAACGCAATATAATGAATAATGTATTAGAATTGGCACCTAATTGAATTTTACTACAATACTACAGTATCAGAATCGATTAATATCAGATATTATTTTAATAATTTTATTTATCATATAATTTTTAATTTTTTTAAAAAATTACAAAATATTCTGTCAATATTGTCCTGTTAAATTAAACCAACTTTCTCTCAAAGAGTCATAATCATACAAATTTAAAATAACAACAGTTTATTTATTGTTTTAATATTATTTTCAAATATAAATAATAATTACAATTAATATGAAAAGGATTATTTTATCATCGTAGAAATATAAAATTAAGAAAAATACAAAGTATTTAAAATACTTCAATTTTATCCTATAATAAATAATAATTACATCAAAATATCAAATAAAAAGAATAATTATTATTAATAATAAAATATAATTTTTATCTTAATATTTAATTTTCAATAATAAAAAATATATGTTTTATCTTAATATGTAATTTTTATTAATAATAAAATATAGTTATATTTATATTAACAATTTTAAAAAGGAATATAAAATTTTAAAGCCTCTTAATTTTCATTTTAACATATTTTTTAGTATTTTTAGAAAAAAAATATAACTATTATTTACTCTATTAATTTAAATATTATATTATTAATAATAAAAAGAGAAGTTGGTGGTGAAGAAGACAGAGAGTGAGATTGTGAAAGAAAAAATAAAGAGAGGAAGAAGAAGGTAGCAGAGTCGAGTGGGTTGGGGTCGGTTTCTAAAAAAATTACATTTTTTGCATAAATATTCCTGGTATTTTTAAAATTTTCAATATCAGCCAATATATGGTCGGTATTTCAAGTATCGGTCGATATCAGACAAAACGGGCCGATATAAGCCTATATTTGGATCTAGTACCAAAGCATCTCTTTTTGTACCGTTTTTTGGCCGGTACAGTACAAGATTTATCACACTAATTAGACGTAAAGTTTTTAATAGAATAAAATAAAATGAAATGAAATGATTTATAATGTAACGGAATATAAATTAATGTAATATTAAAAAATTGTCATTTGAGAGGGATAAAAGTGTTCATAATGTAATAGAGTAAATATTATTTATTGTTTTATATTTTATCCTAAATTTTTCAAATTAAAAGTAAATTAATATTATTGTTTAAGATAGAACTCTTCTATCTTATTCTATTTTATTTTATTATAAATAATACTTTTAAATGATGAAATAATGTTACATTCTATTCTACTCCGTTAATAACCTCCCGATTAATCATTGACTTAAATTCCAAAACGTGTGCTTGTATGCATGTCAAGATAGCCAGAAGTTGTCTGGTCTCGGGTGGTGGTGCTGTTGACTTCATCGAGTGAACGCAATTTTCACACGTTATGCTCATGTAACAACGTTGTTCTTATTGATTTTAATCGCTCATAATATATGTTTCCTATTAATTTGATTGATTTACAAACTTCTAATTAAGGGTCCATAATTTTGTGTTTGATTTTCTTTTCGCATAAGAAATAAAGTCGGGCTTATAATTGAAAGACAGCTAATTGCATTCCATCCACTTTTAATTGAGTGTGATGCATTATAAGGTTCCAATAATTATTAACCAATACTCATTCACACGGTTGATTTGATAGGATCAGAAAACCTGGATTAATATAATAATCTTCCTAAGTTAAACGTATCAAAAGAGTTGGAGTGATGCTTAAGTGGATTCTAACTAAACCATGCTCACTTCTTTTTTCGGTCGTTTTATCTTCTACCTTAGAAAAAAAAGGTCTCACTTACTTTCCTCACGTCCTTTTAATCTAATCACCTTCTCACACCTTATCAAGACACAAGATGTCTTTAATTTTTTGGGTCTTTCAATGGATTTTACATGTTATGTTGAAATTGTAGCTTGGATTTGGTAAACTAAACGTTTCTTGCTAATGTATATCACATGCTTTTTGTACATATGTCCCTTTCTTAATATAAATCCCAGGACAAGAAACGGCAATCTACAAGCAAAGAAAACACATGAGAAAAAAGTCAGTCTTGAAAAGGAAATTCATTTGAGCAAAATTCTCTCATATGATGGGGAAGTTGTCTTTGATCCTCTCTTTTCTTCTCTACTTAAAAGGTTGCTAGATTGTAGATGGAATAGTAGAGATGCATGGCTGTTATTGCCTAGCAGGTCATGAGCCATCATGCCAATGGGAAACAGCTACAGCTTGCTCCTAAGATATTGAAGTCGACTCTCCCTACACCAATAATTATAGAATAATATGATCACGGTCGAAGTCTCTTTAAAACTCCTGTTATTGTGCCATGGTGTCAAATGAATCTGAATTTAGACCAAAAACGAAAACCTTCTTCCTCTTACTGTTCGACACTTAATTCTTTTGCATACAGCTGTAAAGCTCCAAAGACAACATATATATATACAGCTGTAAAGCTCCAAAGACAACACACACACACACACGTATATAAAGAGGCCATGCAGACGTGTGGCCCTCTCTATCCAAGAGAAGCACTGGTGAAATATTCATTTCTTCACCTTCAGCCCACAGTAAGGTTTCTGCTAAATATTTTGGTACCTTGGTACTTGATCACTTTCTCTGACCTGTTAAAAGGATAAATAGAAATAAAAAAGAAGCTCACCCTTGGATGCTAAAGTGTCATGTACCTTAGATATGATTGTAAGTAGTATCAGCGATTTGGATGATATTGCCTTGGACCAAATCCATAAAATTTGAATAGTCAAGGTATAATGAACGACTTTGGTTTGTCCCTGAAAAATATTAGTCGTCCTTGGAGTCAACAAGACAATAACATCAGTTCAATTTTCCTGCTTGACTTATTTAATCCGTCTGGTTTGTCTAACTAGTCTCACAAATTCCTAAAGTAGGTTGGAATGTAAGGAATCGCCGACACCAACGCATTCATTATAGTTTGATGAAAGCAGTTCATAGTCAAGTTAGAGGAATTGGTGAGTGGCATTTTCTAAACCATATCTGTTTCAAGTTTCTAATCTATTATACTTTTGAATTCTCAATAAACAATTTTCCTTTTCCTCGTACAGGAAAAGAACTAAAAAACTTCATCGACTCATAATATATAGAATAATGATTGATCAAAGTACAGCAATGGTCTGCCATGGATATAGTATAGTGATCCGAAACATGACGTGGGCAGTTAAGTAACTGGTTATGAAACTAATAAAGTTGAGGGTAGAAGAACCTATTCCTATCTTCATCAAAGTTCATCCCTGTATAGAAATATTTCATGTTTCTCATTGAAGTTGAGCGAACAATTAATGTTACTGTAAAAGACTAAGGATCCATGCAAAACAAATGTTTCGAGTAGGACATAAGAAGAGGATGAATAAATAGGCTACCAACATCAGCAGGAACCTAGAAACCATTAGTATTGGAAAATTCTTTATTTAGTTGCACATTTAATTCAGAAAGTTCTAGAGCATTCTGTTTTGGAAGGTTCTAATGTCTCAGTAAATCTGTAAATGTCTCATCCTATTTAAGTAACACGAGAAAAAGGATATATATATATATGGTCCCTGTTACCCTCCTGGATTCTGAGAACTATGGCCCCTCCTAAAGATTTTCAGACATAGGCCCCAAAACCTCCTGTCAACTGCCTTGCATTGCATATCCAATGCGTGAATCTTGTAATTGTTCTAACTTTCTTTCTGATTTGTCCTTCATTTTGTTAACAAGCTTTACACATTCGGCATCCAATGTGTTTAGACAACTTATTTCAAGCGGTCTCCATCTCATTTAAGGCCAAAAAGCCAATCCCATTTGCTATGAAATTTCTCCAGCTTTTACCACACATGAATTGACATACCGTTTAATCAATGATGCTATCTCACCAATGAAGATGAGGGAAATTTGTGGCCCAAGTTACACAAGCATGTCCACAAATCAAATCAGATCAACACTCAGTTAGCCATGAAGAAAGCTAATCTCTATGTCCAACTGTATTAGCTTATTGTTGTATGGATAAAGCCTTACAAACAGAATAAATGAACTAACTACTAAGCTGATCAAGTTGTTCATGGGAATCATGTCCACTTAAGTTGTTTACCATCTTTACAGAGCTATGGTCCCTGCACAATGCAAAACCATTTAAACCTTGAAATCCAAAATCTGAGTGGGACCGTAATGAATATACCATCGATGGACCCAATTTGCCGATCCCCGCCATGCCTGCAGCTTCTTGAACATGGAAGCAAACTGTAAAATGGGAACTGACAAGTAGGCATTCAATGTAGAAATAATGATCAGGCCAGTGTTATGGGTCTGGTGGTCCTAGTAAAAGGGTAAATCAAAATCTAAACATGTTCCATTACTACATTCTTTAGGAGATAAAAAAGCATTTAATTCTCCAAGTCATGTAAGTTGGCCATTCGGCCTCACGAGTCGAGAGTGACCATTACTTTGTGTGGTCATAAGAAGAAAAGGAAAATAGGAGTATTTGATGCCTTCAGGGGTCAGCCATGTCCCAATCTGCCAAACTTGGTTGCTGTGCTGCAAGCATGTCTGCTCTCTCAGACAAAGATTTTGGGCATCTTTTGACAGGGTAAGGTCACCCAAACGCTATCACAGTAGGCTAGGAATTTTAGTATTGATAAAGCCAAAGTGTTTCATCGTAAAAGGTTCATTAACTTGGAAAACTGTCATCACAAATAGTGGATTATGAACATAATAGAGAACAAAGTTGTCTTCTCTTAAGTTGCAGATATTGGTCGCTTCCAAGCTTTTTCATCAAACAGAGGAGTGTGTCGGATCAGAACGACATCCATTCAAAATGAGCTTTTCCTGTTAAAGATTAGATAGAAAAAGTTACATGTTAAAAGGCTTGGAGCAATAAAAACCACCTCGAGTTCTAAATGTAATGTTTGACCTGCTTCGGAGGTAAGCATATTTTGGTCATTAATAATACAACCAGCTGCTGATGGAAAATATTTATAGAAATACAACCAGCTGCTGCTCATAGTATCAAAAGAATGAAACTGGAAAGAATGCTAAAGAACATCAGTTCATAATTTTTCTGTAATGAAAAGTGAAGTGGTGTGGTGATAATGATTTACCACAAAGTTGAATACTTGGCAATTGTTTTTTCCCAAATAGAAGATCTTTTTGGGGCATGATATATAATATTATGATGTGCCAAATCAGACAACACTGGAATAGAAGGTTAGACTCATCCCAGGAACTTGAATGGAATCTTCAAAGTCATCTATGTACATGTCTCGTTGTTTTACTGTAATCCTATGAGCTAGAAGATCGAGTCAGAGAGCGAATAAGAAAAGGCAAGGTCTGGCTTGGGATGCTATCTTGGTCTTTGTATTGTTGACACTTAAACTAGTTAAGGCATCAGTTTTTCTTCCAAAAATTGCTTCTCTGGTTTTCAAAGAAGAGAAAAGAATGATTTCTTATTTTTCCTCTATTTGTCGGTAATGCTTTGATAGGCCAATATCAGAAAGAGGTCTCCAGCACATGTATAGTTATTCACTGAAACTAGGGAATTCCTTAAACCAAGCACCAAAAAGTTATCTCAATATGCAACAGGCAAATCAGGATTACGACAAACAAGAGCTGCAAAAAATTCCGATAGGGCAGTTGTAAAGATGTAGGGAGATAGATAGTAGGCAGGAGCATTAAATGCTGGTCGTAGTTCAAAAGATGTGGTTCATGTGAAACTAAATGATGCAAATAATGCAAAAAAAAGAAAAAAGGATCACGTTGGTTAGTACTTCTTGCAGGCCAGAAACTTTAACCCGTGACTTGAGTACGCAATTGAATTATGATCCTAACAGAAACAACAGAAGGTTATAGTACTTGTATCCCCTAATGGTGGACAACAAAGATATTAAAGTTTGATTGTGTTTAGGTCAACCCTTAGAAATTCATGAAGACGACAAGCGTGATTTTTACCTATTGGTGGCGGCCTTGTGGCAATGCCAGCTACATCTGTGATGGTACTTCCTGGAAGATTGTTTCCTAGTACTTGCTTATTCAGCGAAGCGTGCTTCACGGCATTCATTTAAACTAACAAGCTAGGTTCTGACCACAGACAGAGCCGGCGACATGGAATTGAACCACCAGTCAAGTTTTTGGGCCTAAAGCTTTCTAAATTCAACTACTTGAACTACTTACTTGCTCAATAGCACACTTGCTAATTGCTTGGGAATCCAAGTCATCATTGTATGCATATCAGCTAATGGACGTCATTATCTTCTATGGAAAACTCCATTTTACATGATTACACACGAAGTATAATCCACTATTACAAACTGGCATTACCATCCTTCAATCCAACACATCAGTCCTTACGAAAAGAATAAGACATGCATCCGCCATGTTAAATTGGTTACCTCCGATTAATATTTATATGGCAGCCCAACGTATTAATGTTACTGTTTCATATAGAGATGTGCAAACACAAGTTTGCCAGACTGCGGGGAAGAACTGAAGTTCGCAAGTAAAAAAAGAAACTGTTAGTAATACAAGTTCAACAGGACATGGAAGCAACTGGTAACACGGAGACTGACAAAAAGGATTAATTGTTTAGTCCATTATCAAAA
>JANQBM010000222.1:37811985-37834465 GCA_025594535.1 Erythroxylum domingense
TAGTTAACAGAACAGATAACAAACATACTGTGTTCCTGATCTTAGCTGCTTCGTCCATTATACTCTGAAAGTTCAAAGCAGTCCAATCCTGCATTAAGGATCTACATGTTCGTTTCTACTCACAAATAGAACAGTAAACACAAAATCCATACAGAAAAATTCCCTCATAACCAACGAACTATTTTTCCACTTTAATTTCCTTGCAGTACAGTCAAAGATTAAAACTAAATGCTCCACAGATAAAAATATTCAGAAACAAGACAATAAAGAAGCCTATTTAATATTAAGGATGATTAGTTAAGTTTCTGCAGAATCTTGCTTTTTGCCTACCTGAAGGTAGTAAAATAATGAATCTGGCAAGCACAAGAAGTTCTGTAATATATAGATTAATGCAGCTAGCAAGTAATCCGAAAATTCAGAAACCCATTAAAGCAATAGCAACTGCCTAAGAGTGAAATATTGTTTATGAGCACTTTTCATTTTGCAAATGGTCTTTTATTTTGAGGTTTGAGATTTAATTATTGTAATTTGGTATCTGACAAGTTACATGTAAGAGTTGTAACATTCAGAATAGAATGGCTGCTGAAGGGACGCAAAGCTACGTGCAGCAGTAATGCGCTATTCATGACAAAATTTTGTGTAATACCTTTACATAATCCCATATGTTTAGAATGCCATCCTCTGCCGAACTTCCAAAGACAGAAGATTTGTGAGGTGACCACTGAAAACAGTTGTGGAATATTGTTAAATTTAAAAGTTCACTCATGTGAACGATGTTAGAACACAAGGCAGTGAAGAAAAGTAACTTCACCAACTTGTACACAAAGCACAGAAGCAGTGTGACCGTCAAATTTATGAAAAGGTGTTCCAAATCCTGCAGATAAAATGTTTCGGTGATCAAACATGTGAACCTTACTATCGGCTGACCTGAAAGGTAAAGGACATGATCACTAATTGCATGAGTGAAAGACACGAGAACAAGAAAAATATCAAAAAGGAGCATAACAGGAGAGAGGAGTATCCTGTAAGAATCAGATTGGCATCATGGGGATTCCAATCAACATAATGAATATCAGCATTATGAGCCTTTTGAACCTATACGATAGCAAGTATATTAGAAAAGAAAAAGGAAAGAAGCTGCAAGTTAAACAAGATAAACATAGACTATAAAATAGATATTAAGCAAATTCAGACCAAGAAAACAGGCAGGTAAATAACAAAATCAAGTTGAACATCCAGATTTCCTAAGCAATCGATATCACTAATCAAGTAAAACATCAGTTCTAGAAAATTATTCTCTGCTTCTCTATCAATAATGTGAAGAATAATTTGCTCCTTTGTTGCTAGTCAGTTATAAAGTAATAACCATGTTGACCAACCGCAGACTGTCTACATATATTCTTACACAAGTAACAGAGGTAGAAAGAACCTTTATCCTAATATGCATCTGTAAATTTCAGTTTCTAAGGAACAATTACAGAGAGCATGAAAAGACTAATCCAAAAAGGTCAGAGGAAAAAGAAACCTTGACAACTGGAGTAGAGCCTGTTCTTGCGTCCCATAGGATAAGGGAAGAATCATCGCCTACGCTGCAGAACTCATGTACACTAAACATTGAAAAATATTAGAGCAGGCAAAATAAAAGGAGAGAGATCCAAAAAAAAAAAAGAAATCAAAGCAGCACTGGTTATAAAGTGAGAACCAGTAAATAGAAGTAAATAGAAGCCTCTTAGTTTATTTACTAGTCACATGGTAAATTACAATCTGTAAAATTGTGCATGCTATTCTTTCCTGTTTACTCTAAGGTGGTTAATAAATCAGATTGCAGGCACATATAGTACTTTGCAATGTACATTGCTTTTACGTTTTATTCCCTTTATGTTTCATGAAAGCTACCTTGGTGGGCAGAATTGAACATCTACAGTATTTTCATGGCCTTCAAAGATATTGCGAGGTCCAACAGAAGGACTCCCTAGAAGTTTATTGCTACAATGCTACTTCCACTAACCTTAGAAGCACTTTTTGCACCAGAGCCACCGGACCCCGGAGACTTTAAAGAACCTGGTTCTGCTGCCAAACTTGAGATGTGATCCTGAATACTCCATAAAACCACTGTCTTATCCTTACCTGCCATAAGATTTTCCCAATCAAAAGAGTTGTAGAACTCTTATCGTGATCACCAAATAGTTATACCATATAAAAAGGAAATACAATTGAAAGCTTGACATTGTAATGGTGGTAGAACCTACTAATTAACGCACAATCAACCTCATGTAACAAGGAATGAAAAAAGGTATCAAATATTTGTCCACAATCCACTTAATGAAGAAATAAAAGTCACCATGTTAAAATTCAAAACCAAATATAGTTACAAACCTCCAGAGAGCACAAGGGACTCAGATGGGCACATGGAAAGGGCATATTCTGCATTATCCTAATGCCCAGTCAATATCTGCACAGTGTGGTATCTACATCAACAAGTGTTTAGCTAACAAAGAGTAGCAAAGATGAAAAATAAGAGCCATAATTAATTAAACTCCTTGTACATTAAATTGGGCCATTTCCATCTAAATCTGTTCTTGTTAGTCTAAAGTAACTGCAGAATAACAACAGCATTTTAGCGTTAAATGCGATGATTCCATATGCACATAAAATACGAGGTCAGGATGTGTCTGTAGCTCCTGAACCAGTATTACGGTTAGGTTGGGCTTCAACATCCCAAATAAGGACATGGAATGAAAATTCTAGAGTTTATACTTGATTTGGAAATTCAGCAGTGAGTACAAATCAAAAAGATAAAAGGACTGATATTCTTGAAGGACTATCACTGTGTGTAGCAACTATCTTATTGTCCTGCGGAAGTTCACTGATTCTGTTCACATGCAATGTCCCCCGGTAATCACAATTTTCCAGAAGTGAACTCTTAAGGCCACAAAAATGAAAAAGAAAAATCCTTAAAAGCACAAGTAGTAAGCAGTACGCAGTGAATGGTGGCTAGAGCTCATCTTCTTAGAAATTTCTCAGCATAGCAAGCATTTGTTATTTTAACTCAAACCACCTGGCATTAGTCCTAATGAAAAAGAAGTTGGATGAACAATAGTGCGATAGCCCTTTCTAAAAGCTAAAGATTATGCTAACTACTCTCCATGTCCTCAATAACACCCCTAAAGAAAGGTTCACACCTGAGAAATTTTGTTAACGTGGCAATATAAAGCCACCAAAACATGCAGGAAAAGCCAAAGAACAAAGTTTAATAAGAACCTCCCCAGGATGTATAATTGTTTTGAACTTCTTTATGAAGGGAGAGCGAGCTTCTTCATTGAACTGCAAGACACCGCAGCATGTATGAGGGTCAAAAGACTAACAACATAGCGGCACAAATATGAAGCAAAAGTTCCAATGATTTAAATATTCTGGACAAGATGAATTTGATTTAAGCTAGAATAAAACAGGAAATATTAGCTAATGTACTAGGAGCCAAGTTGAGATTAACAAAATTTAAGTCAATGTTAGTGAGCCATCAACAACATCACCTGTGAAATATGCTCAGCAGCCGCAACCCTAGGTTTAACACCCACAGCTCTGGAATATTCTCAACAACTTCAAAGAGACCCAGAAACTCGAAATTGCTGAATTAATCCGTCAATTACATACGCAACGCAAACATCATCATTCCTCCCATAGATAGAGGTGATCTCCTTTATGTAACAGAGTGGAATATTCACAAGCCTCAATCGCGCAGACAACAAAACTAAAGAAGAGAAAAAAGAAAGAAAACAAACATAAAAAAACTAATTAAAAACAAAAAACGATGGCGACTGAAAACGCAAGACACCAGCACTGACAGCAAACCACAGTATAAGAAAAACCTTTTCGTGTTTTCAAAAATAAGCATGCCAGTAGGGTTCAGTTAATTTTCAATATAAAAGAAATTAAAGATGCTCTGTGACTCCGTTTGGTTACCGAGAAAATGCCGGAAAACGAAACACCAACACCAAAAAAAAAAAAGAAATACAGAACTTGCCTCTTCAGAAAGGTATAGCCGATGACGATAGAACACACAAAAGAAAATAATAAAAATAACGAAACTTTCAGCCTCAATCAGGCATAACCAGAAGGTAGCCAATAGCAGAGAGAATGCACTGAAAAAAAGGAATGAAGGCAAAGAGCAGTTGAGGCGGGAAGGGAAATCAAAAGCAAGACGGGCATCGACTCGGCTTAGATCAGCATAAAGTGGAGAGGTTTGGCTTAATTAAAACGTTGACGTTTTAACGTGGGAACTCCTCTTGCGTACGCGCTTAATATATATCACTTAAAAAGGGATAAATAAATCCCAAAATCCAGACAATCCTCTTGCGTTACCCAATTAGGGTGGAAGAAGCTGGCGGCCACCACCATCTTGAGGGACACCTAGGAGTGAGTCTTGAAGGAGAAACGCACATCAGGAAATTGGATGAAAAGGTAAGGCAAATCCTTCATAAACCAAGTTTCTATTTTTCATGTTTCACACTGAAAAACTGTCCGATGCAAAGTGATGACGCTTTTTCACATGTCTCTTTCTTTACCGATCCATCAGTTGAGTGTCTCAAGCAGACGGGTTCAAGCATCGCAAAGTTTACGGCATCTAAAACATTGCTTTTTATACGACATTATTACAATGTCGTAAGTTATTTTGGCTATTTTGCATAAGTCAGCGTCTGTTGAACCTCTTGTTTTGTTATCTTTGCTCGCACCGGGTCCAAAGGACTCCTCTCCTCTTGTTTGTGGCGGTTACAGTTAATGATAGTGGATTTAATAATTCGACTCAAACGCACTCAAACGGGGTGACTGGAGATTTGATCGGGTCGGATTCTCTATAAGGTTGCATCTAACTGATTCTGTATATTGTTATTTGCCGGGAAGCCAACCCTTTCCTGGTTCAACAGTTACAAGCATGGGAAAGTCAAGGTCTGTTTTTAGTATAATTAGAACCATCTCGCCTTGGCTTTGTTGATTCATACTTGTCTTAATTGTTTTTTGGATTCAGAAAAGATACTAAGGAAAAATCAGACCACAAGTTCGAGAAGAAAATTCAGTTCTATGCCAGTAAAAATCCCAACTTTTCACTCTCGTGAACATAATTTCTTCGTATATCATGGTTTTGTGTTGTCCTTAAGTGCTATGATTATGTTGTTTTTACAGAGGTTAGAGATACAGTTGCGACCTTGAATGCCAAAAAGTCTATTACAAAGGTGGGTTGTTGTTGTTGTTGATTAAATGGATGGTTAAAAACTGTATTGAAGTGCATTGTACCAGTCAGTTGTAATCTATGGCTTTCCTTTTCTAAAGTAGCTTGATGCCCTTGTTTAGTTGGTGCAGCTATCCAACTAATCTTGTGAAATTAATAAATTTTGTTGCTTAACGAAGAATGAATTATAACCTTCTCGAAGGAGATAACCTTTGTTATAGTTTAGTTTCCATGTTCATAAGAATAATAAGTTGGTTTTCACTATGTGGATTGTTAGTTTTAAATTGTTACATACATATTGGGGCATAGTGGAAATTCATTAATATTTAGAAGTAGTTTACCGTTTGAAATTTGTACCTTAGTAGTGATTATATGTTCTTACAGAAAAGGAAACTTCAGAGGCGGCAGAAGAAATTGAAAGCATATGACCTTACCACTCTTTCAGAGTTCCTTCCCGAATTGAAGGGTCCTCAGAAGCCAAAAGAAGTTCCTGAAATTAAATTGAACTGCAAATCCAGGAAACAGTTAATGTATGTGCTCTAGTTGACTAGTTCAAATATTTGGATACATGTTTATCTTTCTTCAATAATTCTTGTGTGACAGTAACTGTTCTGGTTACTATCAGACTGAAAGAAGGGAAACAACTCAGTACAGTCCTTAACCATCCAGCTTTTCTGTCGGATCCTCTAGGATCCATCCATCAACATTTAGAAAGCACACAACCTCCCCAGGAAGAGAAACCCAAGAAAAAGGCAATCAAAGATGGAGGGAAGAAAACCAAGAGAAAGAAGTCTAGGGCATTAACAGGGGTTGAATCTATGAGCTTCTGATCGGAACTGTGAATTTTTCTTGTTAGACGAGCCACTAACTTTTTCAAATCCAGAAACATTCAGTTTCTCCAATTTTAAGTTGGCCTCACATGTTTGACAATGTTCTGGTTTTCTTTATTCCCAGGATGCTTTTACTTCTATTTATTAAAATGCATCATGTCCTTTGTTCCGTCTTTGCAGAATATAGAACAAATATTGGTATCTTCTTGTGGAAGCTTGCTCTATATGTTTCCAACTTGCCGATAACCAAATGTTGATTCGGGTAATTAAAACGCATAGATTGTGGTACGTATCAAAATATTACAAGAGGTTCACGTGTGCTTGGTGGCGTGCAAGGAGTGTATTTCTGCCCCCTCTCTAAACTTGAAAAGTCGGGGGCTTTCTTCTAGGCTAATAATGCGACCTCTATGGAGGGTTGTTCAGAATTTGTTCGGGTGAAAATGGTAAAATCATATATTATCGGTTCCTTGAAGCTGCATTCTATTAATTATGCGACAAGGTTGAGCATTCTCTACGATGCTATGTTGTGCCGTGTGAGAGACATTGTCGCTCAAACTGTCCATATCTAGAGAACTCCTGCTTGTTGGCTATCTCAAGGTTGCATCCCTTCACTCATAAACATGGATATAAGGTGATGATCTAGTGTAGGGCATATCTCCAAAGTTTAATATATCGAGGAAATGACCTTGGTTTCCATATTCATAATATTAGTAAGTTGGTCTCTAATAGTAATATATTGATAGTTGGTTTTCACTTGCTATTTGCATTTTGGGAAGATGTTGATCTACTCGGTGTTTGTAAAGTAGGAACTTAACATTTAGAGGTAATTTACTGGTTTATTTGTAGTCGAGTGGTAAATTTATAACGCTATTCATCTCATATATTCCTCTGCCTCCAAGGAAAGGGCTTTATGCATTTTTCAACCTAAGAAAGGAAGAATTTTTTCGACCAGGAGTCACTAACATCACTTAGAATCCAGTCCAGTTCGTTGCCAGCTTCTGAGCTTCTTTCTCAACCATTACTGTCCACCACAGAAACACTTGCATTTTGATCGAAAGATATGTTTTCCCTCCATTAATCATGTTTAAGATCTTCCTAAATTTCAAACCGTGTATGGGTGACCAATATTACTGCACGACTATGTTTGGATGTCAATTCAATTGATTTCTTGAACTAGACATGGAAAAATCTACAGTAACGCATGTCATATTTCCAGAAGGCCCTTGCCAGTTGTTATGTCAACACTAACACTCACGAGACTCGCTACAAAACCAACCATTGCAAGCCAATTCTTGCTCCACAACTATTGTTAATGAGGACTTTATTATATACAAGAATAATCTCAAAATTCAAGCACTCGATGGTACGGGGTTTATATATTATGTTTGAACTTGCATAGAAACTAATTCTGCGGCTGAAATAATCACCAAGGGTTAGAAAAGTATCTTAATTCTCATAATAATGATTTCAGAACGCGTTCAAAAGTTCATTTTTCTCCAGAAAACTTCTTACGGGGCGGGCACATTCATATAACTTGGCATTCGCGTATTCAAGTATTCAAGCTTAGATCTTCTACGCTTGAGGGCAATCGTGTCAGCACAGAAAGTTTCTGGTTTTCTCACAACTTAAATTGATGTACTGTATCCAACAAAGGTTTCCCACAAATGCAGTATGCAACTTCAAATCAGGGCCTCAGAGGGGCAAAGAAAAGACACGATTTGTTTGAATTTAGAGCATTAAAAGCCATTCATCCTCATATTTTAAACAAATCCTACACTAACAGGTAGCATATTTATCCAAGCAATAACAGCAGCAGAGGCAGCAAACTGCAGCAAACTAGTAGAAATTCTTACAAAGCGGAAAGCCAGTAGCACAGGTAGTCCCTTTCGCGCTAAAATCGAAGTGGGCAATCAGCGAAAGCTCTTGCTCGTCTAATGGAACAAACATTTGCAACATGATACGCTGATCTAAGGTAAATGAATACGAGAATTAAGAAAACGAGCATACAGAAAGAGGGAGTGAAAGGGTAACGTTGGTGGAGAGTGAAGCAGATACTTGAACTACCGCCATACCATTGGCGCAGTAGACGAGAGAGGAAAAGATTTGTAACTCAAGGCAGTAATTAAACGTAATCCATTATAAGTGACAGCTCGCAGCTCTCGCAGATGACGAGGTGACATAAATGAGAGGCACAAAATGACACGTCGGGAATGGTTATTTTCCTATTTTTCTATTTCTCCGTAAAAATTAATGATTTTCATAATTCATAAACAATTAACAATAAATATCATAAAACTAATTTATATGACTTGGGTGAACGAAAATTTAAATAAATATTTAGACACTAACAATAATAGTGATATTGCCGAACGCCATTTGATCCTTAGCAAGTAGGCTAGCTTTCTTATGCAACTGGCAAACGACTCAAACAAAAGTAGAATCTTTAGCGCCAGAGATATAGCCTAAGACGACTTTGTCTTAAAGACTCGTTAGCTTTGATGGCATCCTTGTCCATCGGAACATGCCACTTAAACCCCAGACACCAGTTCAAGAAACACACGTTTCTATCTCCTCATACTTCTCTATCGTCGCTGCCCTCTCGGTCTTGTTTTTCCCCATCTTGGTGTGGATTAAAAGGTCCAGGCGTTCTTGGTAATGGACTGCTTGCTAGAGCTGAAGATAAGGCCAAAGGGTCATCATCATCTTCTCCTGCTTCTTCAATACAACAACAATCTGAACAGCCAAACATTGATAAACAGCTGCAGGTTCTGTTTCCTTACTCAGTTTCATAAAGCTTCAGTTTTTTAAGGGTGCCCATTTCCCTCTTTCCTCGTTAATGGCTTGGACTAGTAGCATTTAGCATATTATGTACCAAATTGATTTTCCATGTATATTCTGAAACAAATTCGTGATTATGGTATTGAGGTTTAGAAAGTTTCAAAATTTATCTGATTCGCTCATAAATTTATTTGATGTGGGATTTGAATCCCTTTTACTGGAATGGAGATAACATCCAGTTTCATTTGTTATCTAATTAACAAGTAGTGTTCCTTTTTCAGATTGGGGATTTATTTTTGTGACATTAGTCAGAGCTTACGCCAAATTCTTCAAAGGAATAGTTGGTCGGGAACTTATTGACTGAGAACGTAGCGTGTTAACTGTTCATCGTTGAATGACATTTAGCTTTGTTTTCTAGTTTTTTTTTCCTTTTCTTTTTGTTCTTTAGTGCATTCATGTTCACGACTGTTGCTTTACTCATTAAATTGACGCTTTGGCATATATCAGGAGTTGGCGCCAGAATCCAGAACATGTGATCCTTTATGTTCACTTGACGAAACAAGCTCGCAAGAATTTGCAGCATCATACCAGCCAAAGACTGACTTGCTAAAAGCCCTTGCAGTTTTTGCAGCGGCTGCCACAGGGGCAGTGGCCATCAACCAATCATGGGTTGCAGCAAATCAGGTACTTGCCAACGATGGTTGTGGCATGCTTCTTTAATTTGATTGTCTGCCACAGAACATGAACTTAAAATTAATGAATTCTATGTATGACAATGAAGATTAGAAGTTGATATGATGAAATAAACCATGACAGGATCTTGCTATGGCATTGCTGTTTGGAATTGGATATGTAGGCATTGTTTTTGAAGAGTCTCTCGCTTTCAACAAAAGTGGAGTAGGGTTATTGATGGCTGTAAGCCTATGGGTAATACGAAGCATTGGGGTAAGATTAATTTCACATGCTTCAAATTGCCTACAACATCTGATTTGGGTTTATGTAGATTTCTCTATCAACTATTTTTTCCTTGGTAGCTGTTTTCATATGCCCATAGAGGATGCAGTCGACATGGTTGTTGTTGAGTTTCATCATTCAGCTTCTGTATTATAATCCATAGTTTGTTTTATCCTTTTGGATTCACATGTTTAATACAAGTTACAGTATTAGACCGAAACAGTGATGCCTTTTTCTTGCATTATCTCAATGGTGCTTCTTTAGATTCATCCATAAGTTAGATTAATGGCTAAACATTGGCTTTGTTTATTGATTCTTCTAAGTGCATTCTTATAATCAGTCCATTTGCCTTTAGATTAATGGCTAAACATTGGCTTTTGTTTATTGATTCTTTAAGTGCATTCTTATAATCAGTCCATTTGCCTTACATTGGGACGACATAAACAAATAGGCAGCTTGACGGGCAAACTCTCTTTTCTGTTTCTAACTTTTCATTGCTAATTTTTGTGTTTGGAGCAGTCTACATCTTTAACAAAATATAATCACATTTATGTGTTTTTTTGGTTCAAAGTTTTAATCCTCATGGCAATGTAATCTCCTTTTTATAGCGTCAAAGGGATGTTCAATAACACTTTTCCTAAAAAATGATCACATGCTACTAAATGTGTTGCTTTGAATATATAATTTGTTGATGAGCATGTTTACCCTTTCTAGCTGGTTTGTTACCCCTTTTTTCCATGATTGATTTGTTTTTGAAATTTTTCGCGTTTCTTAATGCATGGCCAGTCTATATTAGTTTCAGTGTCCTTTGCTGTTAATCAGATTTTTTTCCTCTTGTTTTTCTTTTCTGCATTCCTTACCTGTGACAATCTCTAATAATATTCTGGCTATTCTCATTTCTTGAGCAGGCTCCTTCAACTGATATAGCTATTTCAGAATTATCACATGCTTCTGCAGAAGTTAGCGAGATAGTGTTTTTCTTGCTTGGTGCTATGACCATTGTTGAGATAGTTGATGCTCATCAAGGATTTAAGCTAGTCACTGACAACATTACCACTCGGAAGCCGCGAACTTTGCTATGGGTGGTTGGTTCTATATTTCTACTTCCATAATCAATTAAGTATATTCCTTCTCAATTTTTTCCAGTGAGAACCTCTAATAGGAGACTGAATAGATATACTTGCATTAATCTAGTCTCTAATATTCTTTAATGTTTGTACTGGTATTCACTCTTGGGATATGGCTGATATTTTAAATGGAGTACACAATTTATTTACTATTGAGTTATGGATGATATTTTAAACGGAGTATATAATTATCTTTGTTGCTCCTAATTACGGGAGGAGATTTTATGAGTAGGGGCTGCTGTGAAGGCCAGCCCTAGGTAAAGCGTATCCTCAATTAGGGAATGGGGGTACAGGGAGTGGAGCCCCCATGTTACAGTACAATGGTTTCTAATGTCTTTCCATATTGAAGTAGGAGTAGGAGTAGGAAAAGAATATTTGTAATTTGGGTTATCTTTGGTCCATGTTGTAAAAGGAATAATTCTAGGTATAAATATATCTATTTTACTCTGCCATTAGTAGTGAACGCTAGTGACTGGTTGTGGATGTATGAATCACATAAATCTTGTGTTCCTGTTAGGAATAATGGTCACAAAGGAGGAGAGCGGTTTCTTTATACAAGGAAGAAGAAGATAGGCTTAAGCAGTAGTGAGATAGTTAGATATCGATATAGGATTCAGGTTGTTAGCAGGAGATATCTATTCCTTAGAAGTTTGTTATGATAAGTAGATATAAAATAATAGTCTATGGGATAAGAGGGATAGTTTTTGAGATCAAAAATAACTCTCAGAAGATTTCCTGAGGCTGTAAAGGGGTTTCCCTTGTGAAGAAGGTTCTTCCTTCTTGTTTCGGAATAATACAGAGCAACTACTCTCTACTTAGAGCCATTTAACACTCACGCTCATTAACTTGCATAGTTACATAACAATTTGGTCTGACCTGCTAGATCTATGGAGGCACGTGTAGGAAAGTTGGAAGACTCTATTGCCAGAATCGAGAGAACCATGGGGGAGCAAGTCGCAGACTTGACGGAAGTCAAGAACGGCATGGGTCGTTTGATGCAACGACAAGGGTTGAGTGACAAAGCTTCCTCAGAGGCCAGCGAAGAGGAGGATGTAAGGCGACAAGGACAACAATAGTAGTTTGTGGGTCAAGAAAGTCGAACTACCCATTTTCGACAGAATAGATCCGATGGGTTGGGTGGCTCGAGTGGAAAAATTTTTTGAGGTCTACCGCGTCAAGGAGGAAGAAAAGATGCGACTAACTTTCATCAGCATGGAGGGGGTTGCGGTGCATTGGTTCCGATTCTTGCGCAAGAAGAGTCTGACGTTAACATGGAACATGCTGATTCCCACTTTGTTGCAATGTTTCAGAGAAGGCAGTTAGGGAAACGTTTACGAAAGACTAACTCCCATGCAACAAGTTGGTTTGGTGGAGGAATATTTGCAGTCGTTCGAAATGTTGGTGGCACAAATACCCGAGGCTTCGGAGGAGCAGCTGTTAGGATACTTTTTGGGTGGCTTCAAACCAGAAGTGAGGTGTCGAGTCCGATCAATGCGACCTACTACAGTCTTACGAGAAATGGAAATTGCTCGCGACATTGAGGATGAATTGTAGGTGATTTATGGAGGAAATTCATCCATTACTGGCAATTTTACGAATTGCTTACAAACATGCTGTAGTATAGTTTCCAAAGTTCAAGGAATAACGACCATTGGAGGGTCTGTTAGCGGGATAGCGAGTAATGATCCGAAAAATGTCACAGGCAGAATGGAGCGGAAAAGCTACAATCCTGACCATAGTGGATCATCGGTGGGGTCTAATTCTTAGAATGGGACTTACAAGAACACAGGGTCACGCAACAATCGCGAGACTAGGCAGCTCCCTTACCCAGAATTTTTAAAGAGGATTGAGGAAGGGAGGTGTTTTCGTTGTGGATTGCCTTTTGGTACAGGACATAAATGTTTGAAGAAAAGTTTAAGAGTGACTATTTTAGGAGAGGATGAAGATGTGGTTTTAGAGGTAGAAGAAGGTCTGGACACGCACAAAATGTCAAAGGAGGTTGCTGAAGAAGTTCAGTGCGACTGGATGGAACTTTCACAATTTTCTGCCAATGGATGGACGCAACCCAAAATCATGAAGCTTTGGGGGAAGATTGATGGAACTCCTGTTCTGGTGTTGATTGACAGTGGGGCGAGTCACAACTTCATATCCAAAAAGGTGGCTTTGAAACAAGGCTGGAAAGTGTAGACCACGACGAGTTTTAGAGTGAGGATGGGAAACGGTCAAAAACAAGACTCTTAAGGTTGCTGCGAGGATTTAAATCTGGAAATGCAAGGTTATGTTTATTCAGGAGATTTTTTTCTTTTTGAGTTAGGAGGAGTGGATATTATTTTGGGAATGGCTTGGTTGGCTTCGTTAGGGGAGGTACAACAAATTGGAAAGATCTTTCCATGAATTTTTCGTATTTGGGATCAATAGTCACTGTTAAAGGGGATTCTAATCTTTCGAGATCTTTAATTTCCATCAAGGCATTAAGGAAGACTACTGAAATTGAGATTGCGGTTATGGTAATTTTTGGTTTAGAGAAACAAGAGAAGGATGACAGCTGGTCCGGCAAAATAGGAGAAAAACTTAACCATCACCAACAGCAGCAATTATAGGAAGTATTGGCAGAATTTTAGCCAGTTTTTTCACACCCAAAAGGGCTTCCACCCAACAGACCAATTGTTCATAAAATCCCAATTAAGGCCGGGGTTGATCTGTAAATGTGAGACCTTATCGCTATCCTCATCTACAAAAAAATGAGATTGAGAAACAGGTTTCGGAAATGCTAGCTTCTGGGATTATCAGACCTAGCAATAGTCTGTATTCAAGTCCGGTGATTCTTGTGAAGAAAGACAGGAGTTGGCAGTTTTGTGTCGATTATCAAGCTTTGAATAAAGCCACAATACCGGATAAATTTCCCATACCTGTGATTGAAGAACTTTTGGATGAATTGTTCGGAGTCACATATTTCTTCAAAATCGATCTATGGATAGGGTACCACCAAATTCGCATGAATGAAGATGACATTCCCAAGACGGCGTTTCGGACACATTAGGGCCACTACGAATCACTCGTCATGCCGTTTGGTCTCACCAATGGGACAGCCACGTTCCAATGTGCTATGAATTCGATTTTACAGCCCTACTTTAGAAAGTTTGTGTTAGTTTTTTTTAATGACATTTTGGTTTATAGCACTGATTGGGACAGCCACATCACTCATTTAAGGAAGGTTTTACATACATTGCAGCAACATCGTTTCTATGCTAACAAAAAAAAAGCACCTTCGGGAAGTTAAGGATTGAGTACTTGGGTCACATCATTTCCAAAGATGGCGTTGCTATGGATCCCAAGAAGATTGAAGCGGTTTTACAATGGCCTATTCCTACATCTCTCAAAGCTTTGAGAGGGTTCTTGGGTCTAACGGGGTATTACCGAAGGTTCGTAAAGGATTATGGGAAAATAGCACAATCTCTTACCAATCTGTTAAGGAAAGGGAATTTTAAATGGGATATTTCTACAGAAACAATGTTTAAGAGACTTCAGAATGCGCTGACCAGTGCTCCGGTTTTGAGGCTACTAGACTTTAATACCTCTTTTTCGGTGGAGTGTGATGCATCGGGTAAAGGTGTGGGGTCAGTGTTAATACAGGGAAAGAAACCAGTAACTTTTTTCAACAAAGCATTAGCTGAATCATCGCTGAATAAATCCATATATGAGAAGGAACTTATGGCGCTAGTGTTAGTCATTCAACATTGGCGACCGTATCTGGTGGGGAGGAGATTTATAGTCTATACGGATCAGAAAAGCCTAAGACATTTGCTGGAATAGAGAGTTACGACTCAAAATCAGCAGAATTGGTTGGCAAAATTATTGGGATATGATTTTGATATTGTCTACAAAGCGGGAAGTACCAACGGGGCTACAAATGCACTCTGTAGGGTATGCGAGGACATGGAGTTGCAGATTATTTCTAGGCCATTTTGGCAAGACCTGGAGCAAGTTAATAAGGAGGTAAAGGCTGATCCACAGTTGAGCAGAATCATAGAAGAAATTGAGAAGGAACCGGATTCTCATCCTTCTTATACCTTGGAGAATGGGAGATTATATTATAAAGGGAGGCTAGTTGTATCAGCATCTTTGGAATGGATTCCCAAGCTTTTAAAAGAGTTTCATACTACTCCTACAGGGGGGCATTTGGGAATTTACAGAACTTATAAGAGGATAGCTCAATCTATCTTTGGAAAGGTATGAAAAGGACTGTATCTGATTTTGTAGCAGCTTGTCACACTTGTTAGCGTAACAAATATCAAGCTACATCTCCAGCGTGTTTACTCCAACAGTTACCTATTACCAACGCCATTTGGGAAGACCTAAGCATGGATTTCATTGTGGGACTACCCAAATCGAAAGGCTATGATACCTTGCTGGTCGTAGTAGACAGGTTGAGCAAATATGGACATTTTATTCCTATCCAACATCCGTACTTAGCCCACTCTATTGCTGAAATTTTTACCAAGGAGGTTGTCCGATTACATGGAATTCTGCTTTTCATTGTAAGTGATCGGGATCCTACATTCTTAAGTAATTTTTGGTAAGAATAATTGAATACTGCCTATCACCTCGAATCGGATGGCCAAACTGAGGTAGTTTACTACACTATTGAGACATATCTTTCCTATTTTAGCTCGAAACAACCCAAGGTTTGGTTAGATTATTTACCATAGACAGAGTATTGGTATAATAACAGTTTTCATTCAGCAGCTAAATGTTCTCCTTTCGAGTTAGTATATGCCATACCTCCTCCTTCCATCATATGTTTTATTCTTGGAGAAACGTTGTTGGAAGTTTTAGCGCAGGATTTAATCAGTCGTGATGAAGCTCTGACACAGTTGAAACATCATCTAGAACATGCTCGCAATCACATGATATGTTTTGTAGATGCCCGAAGGCGTCCTCATGACATTCAGGTAGGAGATTGAGTGTATTTGAAGATTCGTCTACATCGGCAAGGGTCCATGCCTAAACAACTGCACTCGCAACTTTCAGCACGATATTATGGACCGTATTTGGTGGACAAACAAGTTGGCGCTGTCACATTTTGACTGCAACTTCCCCTTTAGGCCCGTATACACCCAGTGTTTCACATGTCTCAGTTGAAAAAGGCTATCGGGCGCCACCATGTTCAGGAAGAGTTACCTCCAGAGTTGGACTATGCTCCCGAATTGTGTACACCGGCCGAGGTCTTGGGTAGCAGGACACTTCATAATCGAGGAGTTGCCTGTGATCAATGGTTGATTCATTGGCAAAGCAAACCGTTGAAGGATGCTACGTGAGAGGACCAAGAGCTTATCCGGGGCAAATTTCCTGAGCTTAACCTTGGGGACAAGGTTATTTCATCAGCGGGTGGTATTGTTAGGAATAATGGGCACAAAGGAGGAGAGTGATTAGTTTATACAAGGAAGAAGAAGATAGGCTGTAAGCAGTAGTGAGATGGTTAGATATCGATATATTTTAGGGATTTAGGTTTTTAGCAGGAGATATCTATTCCTTAGAAGTTTGTTAGGATAAGTAGATATAAAATAGTAGTCAATGGGATAAGAGGGATAGTTTTTGAGATCAGAAATAACTCTCGGAAGATTTCTTGAGATCGTAAAGGGGTTTCCCTTGTGAAGAAGGTTCTTTCAGAATAATACAGAGCTGCTGCTCTCTACTTAGAGCCATTTAATGCTCACGCTCATTAACTGACATAGTTACCTAACAGTTTCTTCCTTTTCTCTAATCTCTATGTGTGTTGATTTCTTGATTATTTTTCCAACCTTTACTCCATTGATATCAATAGAAGTTGGGCTAGTTCTGATCAAGAAAGTCGATAAATTCAATGGCCTATGGTCTAGTTCATCAATTTTCCTGATCAAGTAACATAATCCTAGTGTCCAATTTGAATTAGCATATGTGTTAGATGTTTTTGTGTTTCTATCTTCAGTTGTTAACATTGAATATTCGTCTCCTTTTTCAACTTTTGGTTCAGTTGATGTATAAAGTGTAATTTTGCTATCTTCACTGAAGTGGGATATAAGTCAGCCACTTTTCACTTTTCCCTTCTCTCATTTTGGCTATTCTTTCTTCAGGAGAAAATAGAGATCCACTTTATTTTGTGAAATTTTCAGCTTGAATTTGTAGATCTCTCTTTTTTCTCTCTTGCTTTTGAGTTTAGATAAACTTTAACCTGTTTTTCTGTAACATATTGCAGATTGGTTTTGTTACATTTTTCCTTAGCTCAATTCTTGACAACCTGACATCTACCATTGTCATGGTTTCGCTGTTAAGGAAATTGGTTCCTCCATCAGAATACCGCAAGTATGCTCTGCTCAATTTTCAAAATATATCATATGAAATTTGGAATCTTCCTAAACAATCCATGATAATGGTTTTGTGGATTCAAATTTCCAAGCTCATATAATAAGCATCAGTCATGACAAACATAGCATCGATTGAATTAGGCATATAAGGGGTTTGACAATGTTGCATCATAGAGTTAGTGTTTATTTTTGTTGAATTATTACTATCATCATATATAAAATTATTGGAGAACTGATTTAAATAGAGATAGATTTCAATATTTATCTCCAGCTAAAGATAAGAGTGAAGAAGAAGGTCCAATCTTTAGTAGTCTATAGACTATTGAAATTTGTTTTTATCAGAACGCTTAACATGAATTCATCCTGTCTAGTGGGGAGGAAAGATGCCACAGTGCACTCAACCAAATTAGGCTTATCTGCACTCACTTTGTTTATAACCTATTTGTTTGTTAAACAAACATCAATCGATTTAGAACTTCATCAGCATGTTTGGGCTTCATTTACAGGCTTCTAGGAGCTGTTGTTGTGATTGCAGCAAATGCTGGTGGTGCGTGGACCCCTATTGGTGATGTTACAACTACTATGCTATGGATTCATGGTCAGATATCCACATTGCAGACAATGAAGGTCTTGTTATCCTTGGAAATGGATTCTTAAGTTTCAAAATATGCCCATTTCATGTTTCTAAATGTTCTATGAGATGCATTGTCCAAATGTTTTGCTGATTAGTTATAATATTTAGGCATGGCTCAGAATGACTCTGATGATTCAGTAACATGAAACCTACTTTGTGTTGAACAGTGGGACATTCTAGTATGTTTATGGAATAATTTGCTTTTGTACGTGGCTATGTAAGTGCATGATATAATGGTACCGAGATCTTACTTTTAACCTGTTAATGATTTCCTAATATTTGACGTACAAAGAAATTTACCACCTAATATAGATGTCAATTGAAAAATGTGATGTTAGTCTGTTCTTGATCGCAGGACTTGATTGTACCTTCAATTGTTTCTCTAGCCGTTCCACTTGCTCTAATGTCTTTAACTAGGTATTCTTCTTGCATTGCTAAATCAAAAACAGAGTTAGGGATTTAAGTAATTTGAGTGTTTATCAAGACTTGTCAATGGAAATTACAAGTTTTTCATTCTCATTCAGTGAAGTTAATGGAAAAGGACAGGACTCTTCCAATGTCTTGGCCACTGAGCAGATGGCTCCGAGAGGGCACCTTGTTTTTTCTGTGGGCATTGGAGCTCTGGTTTTTGTTCCAGTGTTCAAGGCCCTGACTGGATTGCCTCCTTACATGGGTATGCTTCTTGGACTTGGAGTTCTATGGATTCTAACTGATGCTATTCATTACGGCGAGTCAGAAAGGCAAAAGTTAAAAGTACCACAGGCTTTGTCACGAATTGACACTCAAGGGGCCCTTTTCTTCCTCGGTATCCTTCTGTCTATCAGCAGGTATGAACACAAAAGCACATTTTTTTATTTGAACCTTGTAGCGTTTGGCAGTTTTTCCCCCCTTGTTATGTTAATACTGGGATTCACTGGAAGTATGCACAAGATTGAGATTCACAGCTAGATTTCTTAGTTTGATTACTTTAGGACTCTTTATCTTCTTGAAAGCCACCAATATATTATTTAAAGAGGCTTAGTTCCTTTCTGCCGTCCCTTCTTTGCTTGTCCTCAGTTGTGGACGTTGTGGTTTAATGACTTTTCCTCAGTCTGAAAATGTTATGTTAAAGTGCCGATTCTACCCATCTAATTCAGATACGATGAATTAAATAGACTTTTAGGATCAACAGTTCTTCATGCTAAACTTCTACGGCATTAGAGATTTAGATTGTTTAGACCACCAATTATTGCTTGTGAAACCAATTATAAACCAAGGTCGTCATTGGTGCAGCAATTGTGTTGTGTAAGCTATTGAAATTTCAAAGAGAAAAGACTCTGTTGTATCCTCTGACTAACAGCATGCTTGACATTCTAGCATTTTATGTGTATCTGCATGTAAATAAAATGCCTGCATTAACTAGGACAAGTGAAATTGTTTCCTTCTTCATAATAAACGTCTAAAAATCTTCATTTCTTTTTTCAGTTTGGAGGCTGCTGGGATTCTTCGTGAATTGGCAAATTACCTTGATGCTCATATTCCCAACGTTGAACTCATTGCCAGTGCAGTAGGGGTGGTATCAGCAATTATAGACAATGTCCCATTGGTTGCAGCTACAATGGGAATGTATGATCTTACCTCCTTTCCCCAAGATTCTGAATTTTGGCAGTTAGTTGCATATTGTGCTGGAACTGGTGGTTCCATGCTAGTAATTGGCTCTGCAGCAGGAGTTGCTTATATGGGCATGGAAAAAGTGGACTTCTTTTGGTACATGCGTAAGGTATGTACTGCCATTAGTAATTTTATTGGATTTTTGCCAACTTCAAGTGACAGATTCTTTCTCAAACCTCCAGGTGAGTGGTTTTGCTTTTGCTGGTTATGCTGCTGGTATTGCAGCCTACTTAGCTGTTCACAACTTAGGCGTCTCCCTGCCCACAACTCTAGCCGACGTCTCATTCCTTTCAGGTTCATAATTTTCATAAGCCTCGAAACAAGGGTATGGTCACCTTCAATAAGATGTGTGGGGTGTGATAGATGACTGTTGTATAAATAGTTCTTCTGATAAATACAGAAAATTAGAGCAGTTAGAACAACGAGATGACAGAACATGAGCTTTCAATCAAGGGAGGTTACAGGCCCAAAAATCTCTTTTCTACTGTTACAGTTGACAGATTATTGTTTGCGATTGCGAGCTTCGTTGATCGATGTATAACCCAAGGCAATGCAAGTGCAGGAAGCAGAAAGAATTGAGGGGAGCTTGTCTTCTATGAGATTAAGAGCTATTTTCACAAGAACGTATACAACATCAAACATTAGATAAATCAACCCCCGTGAAAAACAAGTTATTTATTCAAACTAGTAAGATATATTCATTTTACTCATTACAGCTTCCATATTCATGGTTATGTCATCTACTAGTGTGCTTGGAGCCTGCAAAGTGGAATCCTTTTTACATGGAACTTAATTAAAGCTTGCCAATTGCCCATATCGAAAGGCAGATATAATTGAATTACAGACGCAACAGAACCTGAAGATAGTACGTATTTATTTTATCTTCCAAAAACTGCCAGAAGGAACCAAAATTTGGGAATTAAATTATGAGTTATGATTCCTACCCAAGAATGATAATCATAGAATAAAAGTAATCTAACGGCTAAATAACCAAGGCCACGTTACGATTTAGGGAAAACAAACTCTTCAATGGCTTGGACATCTCCAATCTTTTTCAAACTCCTTGCGTGGCTGATCAGCAACACCGATTGTCATCAGAGCTTGCTTTCAAGGAGCTATCCTTTCAACACTAATGAAGCAGACATTCACGTTCTG
Organism: Erythroxylum domingense; assembly: GCA_025594535.1. Lineage (NCBI taxonomy): Eukaryota > Viridiplantae > Streptophyta > Magnoliopsida > Malpighiales > Erythroxylaceae > Erythroxylum > Erythroxylum domingense. The sequence goes on from JANQBM010000222.1 coordinate 37,832,685, forward strand.
CTCTCCTAATATGCTCCCCACTTTGCCAATCATACCTGGTTGATCAATCTGTCTGCAGAGAATGATGCTACCTTCTAACCTCACGTCCACCTCAAAAGATCCAACCTTGGTTAAGTGAGGAATTCCTTCCTTTTACTCGTCCCTCAACTTTTATCTCACCTGTTTCTGATATGGCACTATAGTCGACATTGGCAATCCGAACTTGGATAAACTCAAGCGCATTCTCTGGAGAACCATCTAGAAGGATCCGTTCTTCAGTTATTTGTATCCCTTTCTGTTTGGCAGTGAAGTCGGCATTGACCAAATTCACAAAAACACTGGATTTGGGCTCGATCGGTCCCTTGGTAATCATTGCACCAAGCACCCTGGTGTCAAGGTCATCAGGAGCTCTGAAGTTACTTTTTCTGTTTTCACACCACTACCACCAGCCACTAGTTGGACTGCAAGTCTTCCAAGTTTTTCAGTAAGAATAACTAATGGTTTCAATTCTGTCAGAACCTGAGATGCAGGAACCAAAAACACAAGCAAAGCATTGCAGTTCTCAATAATCATATCAAAACCAGTGCTTCTCAACATAATCATAAAATGACAACAGAAAAGTGAATCATAAAATGACAACAGAAAAGTGATATACCTCAGCTGGAACCATCGGTGCATTTACTGCAGTTGCAGCTAGCTCTCCTCTTAAAGCCCCGGAAACAGCATCAACTATTTCTACAGCCACTCCTTCCTGTTCCTGCATATCAAATTTAAATGTCATATGATATTAATGACTAGCATAGTAAAATTAATAGAAGATTGATCCACCAAGTGGTACAAAAAAAAAAGAACCTGAGCTTCCACTGTGCTAGTACCGAGATGTGGAGTTGCGTTAACGTTCTCATGCTGCACCAATTTGTTGTCCTTTGCCGGGGGCTCTTGTGTGAAAACATCAAGAGCTGCCTGAGCAACGATTCCAGCATCTAATGCCCTTATCAGAGCATCTTCATCAATCACTCCTCCACGAGCAACTTTGACAATTCTAACTCCTTTCTTCATCTTTGCAAAAGTTTCGTCATTGAGAATCTTTGATGTAGCTGGAGTAAGTGGCATGTGCAAGGAGATAAAATCAGCAGATGATATAGCTTCGTCAAAACCCACAAGTCTGACACCAATTGCGCGAGCTCGGTCAGCCGAGGCATATGGATCATGTCATGTGCAATCACATGCATACCAAGGCCTTGGCACGCCTGGCAACTTCTGATCCAACCTTTCCAGAACACATAACAGCAAGTGTTTTCCCGACAAGTGACACACCCACATACTTGTTAACAAGCAATTGTACTGTGAATTCGAATAGAGTAGTTTAATGATTAGACATGTAATTGTAAACTAAATACATTAAAATTCAAGCATATAAATTTAACAACGATTTGAAAATATCTTTAGACATTTCATTGAGCTTTCCAAAGTAAGTACATCCAAAGAATGAGGAGGAGAATAATGGGTACAGAGTCAAATAGAAATAAAATAAAAAAGAAGTGAATCTTCTTGAAATGCATGTGCTGTTTACTGCCGTGATCCAATTCCAAAGCCGAAGGAGATACCCAACCAGGAAATAACAGACACAGTAATTTGAAGTATCTGACCCAGTTGTGGGAGTGGGACGGGACCCAAATTGGCGAAAGGATTTGGATTTTGGACCATTCACTACGCACGTGGTCGCATGGGTGCGCTTTCCAGAACTCCCTGTCGCCCGGTACCACCCCTCCATCCTCACAGCTCTCGGCAATCTCGTGGGT
>JANQBM010000222.1:37834565-37845794 GCA_025594535.1 Erythroxylum domingense
CCTTTTAGAGGATTTATCAGGGATTTGTCTCCCTCGTCTCAATATGTAATCTTTTTGCTATTCTTCCTTTAGATATATATATAAAAAAAGGTTATAGAATGAATTATTTTAGCGATATGAATAATATTAAAAGATCTTAATTAGAGAGATTTTTCTCGGTCTTTTAAACTTTTTATTAGAACTCTTTTATTTCATAGTTAACTTCAATTTTATTGATTTTGTAATACCTCATACTTAATTATTTAGCCCCAATAATTTCTTACCTAATCTAATTATCTTGTTGTACTAGTTGGTTTGACTTATTCTTGTATTTGCCTTTTTTTGTTTGCGTATTTATTCATTTATTTTTTCTTTTCTTAATTTTTACCATATTCTATATGTACTATATTATTTAGTGCATTACATATTTTTATATTTTATTTATATATATTTGTTATATTTTACGTTATCAATATTTTGCATTACATATGGGTCTATCGAAAATTATCTTTTTATCAAATAAGAATAAGATTATATATTACTGGAACTCCCCAAACCTCGTATTTTTGGAAGACTCTCACTGAGTATTATTATTGTTCTTGTTGAATAATATTAATTAAATTCATATTACATATTTATTAGGGTATAATAATAATTTAAATAATAATAATTATTAAATATTCTTAAAATAATTGTTATATAGTTCATTCTTTGTTTTATTTTTAATTATTTTCTATTTTGACTATATTTCACCATAGAAAGTGAATTTTTTTCATTCATAATAATTAATAATAATTCTAATCTTCCTTAACTAAAAAAATTTTGCTGAATAATCATGTTATATGTATATAGCCATTTTGAAGTAAATTTAGAAGTCATTTTTTGGTATTTAGATAACTTTACTATGCTATTTGTTATAAAGTTTATTAATAAGGGAATTTGTAGAAACAGTGACAAAATAGTCATATGTTAGATTTGTATATCAGTTGTATAAAAAATTGATATTTAATTTAGTTTATGTCATCGATTGGTTATTGTTTTGGCGACATAATTATTTAAAGACATTTTTATCTTATACATATCTAAATGTATATACAACAAATGAAATTATGATGATATTATAATCATAAAATTTTTATTGCATTTATGTCAAAGTCAACGAATCCCAGTGCACAAGGATACCCTCTTTGCGAAGGTTAGGAGAGGGACATCAATTGTATGCAACCTTTCCTTTGCATTTTTACAAAGAAGTTGTTTCTGTGACTTGAACCTGTGACCTTGCAATCAAAAAGAAGTAACCTTACTAGTTACTCCAAGACTCGCCCTCTCTAATTGCATTTAAGTATTATCCCTAAATTATTTCTAGTCATTATTATATTAAGATTGGACATTAATAGAATATAAAAAGACTAGCAGACATTATGTTTTTTCTTATGAAGGAAGTATTTAATCTTATAGACTAAAATATAAAGATACTTAAACAAGCATGTGGATACTTGTTAGACAACAAGTTTATTGAACTGATCTCACATGAGAAATCTATTTGAAATATTACTTGTATGTCTATAAAATTTTTCATGATAGTGATTGTATAAGTGATCATTTAACTTAAGATCACCAAATATCTCATTTAGAGATTTACATATTTTAATTTATTTATGACATATTCCATGCATAGGTAGCTTAGTTGATAGTCATTGGATAAATTATATGAAGGTAGTTGAGTAATCAATATATGATTCATTACTTTAAAGTAATTAGGGAGAAGATGTCGTTATTCTCGATTCGTATTGATTAAGGAAATCCTTGGCTAAGTTAAAATGACACTTTGAAATTAATTTTCAAATATCGTTAATAAATCAATTATTAATGGTAGATAACTAATATGATTAAACTCAAATAAAGTAGACATTATTTCCACGTTCTATGTGTATTCGAAACATTACATATGATGAAATGATTGAATTATATAAAAATCATGCACAAAAAGCTTATTCAAAAATATTTTGACATTTCTAAATATTTGGGTGGTCATAAAGTGTTGCTAGACGAAATCTTGATTTATAAATATAGATTATTTAATTATAAAATTAAAGATAAATTAAAAATGTTTAATTTATCTAATGTTAAATATGATTTTTGATTATAATTTATATCCATTGCTAACATAATTTGAAACCTAATGGGTCACATAAAAGAACAGGTTGAAGAAAGAAAAGATGTTTTAATCAAGTTCAACTTAATTGTAAAGTTTGAAAACTTTATGATTAACTATGATATATTTAATAAATAAGGACTAATATGAGATATTAAATTTTATTTGGAGTTAATTGGTATTTAGAATTTTTTAATTCTAATTAAATTTTATTTGAAATTAAAATTTATTTTTAATTAAATTATTTAAAAGTATAAACATATTATAAATATGTTTAATCTCCAAGGGAGCTAGCATTCCTTACATAATCTTCTCTATAATAGTTGAAGAGTTTTCTCAACTTGCTTTATAGATACGATTAGAGATCGGAGTCTTATGCAACTACGATAGTTGAGATAAGCTAGTTTTAAAAATGGATTGAGGGAAACGACAAGAAAATGATAAAGCTTTGGAACTAGGTATGGATTTTGATTTACGCTTTATTATATTTTACTTGTTAATTGTGTTATAGAATTTAAGTGATCTTCGATTCAAGGAATTAAATGAAAAAATCTCATGTTTATTAAGTTGCACGCAAGATTGATTCCTGCCCCAATTTCCTAACAGTGGTATCAGAGTCAATTTTAATTATATAACTTGATTAAATATGTTTGATTATTATTGATATTTAATTTTAAAATTGAAAATTTCAAACCTAAATAATTAATTATGAAAAGTTCAAACCATTTTGCTGCAATTATTTCAAATTCTAAATATTTTCTTTAAAAAATCATATTAAAACCATAGAAATCATTTGTTCTAGATTCACAATAAGATTATTAAATCAAGAAACTGAATATTGATAAAGCCTAACAAAGCTTTGAGTTAACTAATTTATCATAAAATTTAATAACATGTAAGATATATATGTTAGTATCATGATAACAAAAAGCAAGAGGTTGCATGAAGTATAGATGAAAGGTATAGTATCTTCATTAAATTATTCTATTCAAATTTAACCTACTAGAAGCATAAATATAGACTACAATTGAAGGCATTTGTTATAGTATAATGATAGTTATCATTAGAAGAAAAATGATTGCATTACTTTTCTTACATATATGTAATATGGTAGAGATCATATGTATTTGTAGTTCATGTTTATAAGTGCTTGATACTAAATTCGGATTCAACATTATTACAATATTTGAGGCATGATATAAATATATTATTAAGTAAAAGTAGTTGGTCCAAGTTTGTACAAATATTTTGCATGTATTTGATCAAAAGAAACTTATGCTTAATATATGTGGTAAGAATGCAAAATTAGATAAGAGAGACTATCCTTTTATGTCATGTTGGTTAAATCAATAGAATAAGAATCACAAAGTTGCATACAAAGATATATGTATCCTTTTAATTATGAATCGTATGAAACATGTAAAACTTACTGAGTTGAAGAATAATCAAATTAACCTTTGGTAAAAGGATGATGATGGTATTGATTTGTTAAATCTTATACATATGATGTGTTGGATGTGATAACAATTTATAAAAGGATAATACTCGTGTTTCAGAAGATTACTAATAACTTTATGCGATATAGTCATAAATATTAAATGAAAATTGATTTAAATTTTTTAAAAGTTCAAGTTATTTAAATCTAAGTAGAAATTAAGCATTGAGAATACTAATATACTTCAATCAGATCAACATGGTGAGATATACATTTTTTATTTTTCCATAGAGAATGAAATTCTCTAATAAATATCTCCACAACTAAATTTTGTAAGAGTATGGATTTATATAAGGAGAAATACATAATATGAGATATTGTATGATACAATATTTATTTCTTCTATATCTGTGCCTAGTACAATGACTTCCCTTTAATAATTCCAAGTAAATCTACTATCAAGATTTCATATTAGACATGAAACATTAAGGGCCTGTTTGGTTGGATGTTAATTAATAGAATTAAACGAAAGGGAACGATTTATAATAGAATGGAATGTAATATAGAGAAAAGTTGTTTGGGAGGGATGAAAGGGTTCATAATGTAATTTAGTAAAACATTGTTTAGAAGATGGATGAAATGGAATGTAATATATATTAAATGACTATTATACCCCTGATATTAAAATGATTGTTACTAAAGATTTAACGTTATGATTTTAAAACAGAAATCATGTCTAATTAAAAAGTCACACACAACCGTGACAAATAATTTTTTATATATTTTCTATTTTAAAATAATAAAAGTTTTATTATTTTATTATTAATTATATACAATTTATTATTAATTATATAAAAATAATATTATTAATTATTTAATAAATTTTATTTTATTGTGTGTGATTTATATTTAAAAATTATTTATTTATATTTTTATTTATATAAAAATAATTAAAGAACAATTTTTTATTTTCATTAATAAAATTTTTTATTATTAATTAAATAAAATTTTATTAATAATATATAAAATTATTATTAGGGTAAGGAGAAATAATATAAAAATATTATTAATTATATACAAGGGGTTAGGGATAGAAAAAATAATTTGTATTAAGAAAAATTATTGAGGGTATATTAGGTAGTATGTATTTATTAGTTTATGTTCCATCCTAAACCCCCCAATTCGGAGGTTTCATATTTTCACTGTTTAGGATGAAATGGAACGTAACATGAAACCCTTCGCTTCCATCTCATACCATTGCATTCCATTATAAAACCCTCAACCAAATGATGGAAGTGTGTTATATTACATTTCATTCCAATCCAAACCCTTTAACCAAACAGACCTTAAGCCTTTGAAAGAGTCCAAGTTAATGATTTAAGGATGTGATGCTTATTTAAATCATATATGTAATATCCCCTTTACCCACGTTTAGGCTAGAACAGTATATATATGAGAGATTATTGAGAGATTAGAAAATGTATTTCATGCTCATGCATTATATGATATGCATATACATGTGAATATTAAATTTTTGCACATAAAAATAATTGTACATGCGTTCATTGACATATTCTGGGTATAATTGTTTATAAATGTGATTATATTGAGAATTGTGGTTTTTATATGTTGAAAACTGATTTAGAGAGTGTATTTAGTGAGTTAGAACTTTTGGTGAATTTTATAAATTTTTTTGAAAATGTTGGGTATTTTTAGGTTAGGAAAAATGTCAAGTGACAGGACAATTGATAATTGACAATAGAAATTAATGTCAAATGATAGTGAAAATTTTTATATATGACTTTTGGATTTAATGACCAATGTCATTAAAATTTGGAGACAATCGGAGTAGAAATTGGAATCGATTAGACTAGTTAATGTAAGACTCTATTTCCAACCACTAGAAAGTTTTTTTTTGAAAAGTTAAATAAAATTAATAAATGGAAGAATTACAGAAATAGATAAAGTGGTCTGACTTGCTATCAACTAAGGGAGAACAGCTTCATCCCTTTACAACTTAAAAGACGGTGCCATAAGGGTAAAACCGTTCTTCTCGTTTGCGAAGAAATTCGGAAGCTTCCAAATTAGGTTAAGGGAGTCGATTCGAATCTTCAATCTCTCTTCTGTCCGTCTTGTCCAAGGTGGTGAGTTCTACCTTTTATACATTTTCTTTTCGTATCTTCATTGAAGGTAGTCGATGAAGGCTTTGATTTGTTTGTTATCTATTTAGATCTTCAGATCCGAAGCACTGCGTAGTATTGTCATCTTCAAGGTAGGTTCTTAGTTAGTGTTTGCGTCTTCTACGACGCGTATATGATCATTCTCGTTATTTGTTTGGTCTCCGATGTAATACATCTCAAAAACTCATTCTCTTTATATTGGCGGTACAGTTTCATACTAGTCAACGTCTTAAGGGTACAGGGACATGAGTGGTTTCCTTGAGGTAAGATCTAGCATCAACCCCTTTTTAATGCCTATTTGTAATCTTTTTGAAGATAAAGATTTTAATGAAGACAAACTCTGACTAAAATCTTGTCTCCTTTGAGGTTGTGTCCTGGATTCTCCGTGAGGGATCCACACTTCGAACAATAAGATAGGAATAAGATTGTTTACTTCTATACATCGTCATCAACCAGATAGTCACCAACCACTAGAAAATTAACATGTGGCAAGTGAGTCTTTAAACCCACGACTCCTTACTTTATTGAAAGACAAATTAATTATTTTGTCTTTCATTCTTGCTTTTTTTCTTCTTCTCTTCGTGACTCTCTTCTCCATCTCTTCTCTTCATTTTTCTTCGTCTCCCACGACACATATTCACCACCATCCATGTGAGCCTTGCTTTCACCCTTCCTTGCTACTATCATCTTTATTGTCTTCTCAATTGAACTAGAAAACCCAATCCTCCCAACCTCTATGATGATGTACGTGAGTTCTATAGGAAGCTAGGGTTTAGTGTGACTTGAAGAGTTTGAAGATTAATCAAGTAAATTATGCTTTAAATATCATGGGTATGATTAAATAAAGCTAGAATGATAAGTAAATTAAGAGTGATGACTTGATATTTTTGCAATGTTGTGGGTGATGGATATTTGATGTAAATGTCTTGTTTTTGTATATATATGATGAGTAATATTTCATAAATTGTTTTAGAGGTAGAATGATCATCATAATAGTGTTAGGATGAGTGTAGAAAATTGATAATAAATGGTATATGCACATGTTCTGTTTTGTTTAATGATCAAATATAGATCATGAATTGTTTTTTAATGATATTGAGTTGAAATAGAGTTGAGAATGAAGATTAAATGAAGTAGAAAAGGTGATATTGGAAGATGAGTGCTGGAAAATGTAGAAGTAACATGTCCACTAATTATGCTTATGTATTTTAGCCATAACTTGTTCTGTAGTTATCCAAATGAGATGATTCTTAATTTTGATTAAACTAGAGATATATGGCTACATTTTTCATGAAGACATCGAATTCAAATTCTGTCTTTAAGAGTTTTAAAATTTGAATTGAAGTTGAGTATTGGGTGCAGCAAAAAAATAAAAAAGTGCAGAAAAAAAATTATGATGAAAGTGTATGAGAATATGTTCTATTTTGAGTATTTTTAGAGATGTTTTAAAATGAGTTAAGAGATAAAGAATAGGTGTAAGGTGATATCTGGATATGAGAAAGAATGATAAAAATGAAGAGAATGCAGAAAATGAAAATGTAGAAAAATGAAAGAAGAAATGCAGAAAAATGTAAAGGAGATGCGTGAATGATTTTTCTATTTTGATGTTTGTGTTTTAATCTTGGGTTTGATTTGTTTATGATTATGTTGAGTTGAAATGAATAGGTAAATGGGAGAGTATAAATTAGAGATGATGGGGCAAGTGGAAGTAAGGAAGAAGAAGGAAGAGAATCTGTAGTTTCTGGAATTGGAGTGCATGGTCATTACATGGCTAGCCAACAGTGCTTCTCAAACTGCATAGCTTGGATTTGTTTGACTATAACTTTATCTCCTGACCTCCAAATGACTTGAAAATTAAACCAATACATTCCTAAGACATCGATTTTCATTTCCATAAAATTTTAGAGCCATCTAAGTTGATTTGAAAAAGATTGATTGGATGAAAATGAGGGAGTTTGATGGAATATTATGAACAGGAATATTTTCATTGAACATGCTTATTTTGATTATATCTTGATCTGTAAGTTTTTAAATGAGTTGATTTTTGATTCTGATTAAATTAGAGACTTGTGGCTACAACTTTCTTGAAGAAGTCGAATTTACATTCTGTCTCTAAGAATTTCAAAATATGGCATAAAATTGAGTCTTGACTTAGGCTGTAGTACTACCCGAGATAGAAATCATGTCCTATTGTTATCGATTAAACTGTATTGATGTAGGCCTAATCAGACAAGTTCTCTTCACAAAATTTTTAGCTTATTCTCTTAGATTTCAATTGGAATAAAGTTTGTAATTTTTAGACAGTGGAATAGAGAGATATGAGCTGTATAACTTGGAAGTATTATCATGCACTAGCTAAAATTTTAAATGTACTTAGTCTACAGTATTTTGAGCATAACTCATAGAATAATAAACTAAATTGAATGATCTTTGTGTCATTAGAAACTTAAGACAATGGGGAACATTGTTCTAGAAGAAAGCATTGCCAAATTACTTCATTTTTATTGTCAGATTGATCATGTACAGTAGACCCGAAGGTATGTTTCAGGAAAAATCTGAATTGACAAAATGAGTTATGAATTTTGATTGTAATGGTTTTATTGAGGTATAAACCATAAGTATAAATGATACTTATGTGAGTTTGTAAATATGAATGTTTACATGACAAGAATAATAGAGTGATACTTGAGATTGTCATGAACATGCATTGTGCATATTTCATATACATACATGTGCATTAACAAACACTTATAATTGTGCAAAAGTGTGATATGTGTATATTGCTTGATATAGAGGAGCGATTGGAACGTCAACATCCAAACGTTGCCGGAACTTTAAGGCAATAGTTTTGGGAGAAATCGGTGAGTAACCTAGACGGTTTCACTAAATTAATTATTTGCTTTAGAATATGTTTTGAATGATGATATGAATGTGCTTTGATTATGTTGATGCCGGACAATGAAGGTCCGAGACTTGATGCGTGAATGTGATATTGAAGTGTTACTTATATGTGAATGTGACGAACTAAATGTTTCTTGACATGATTGATTGATTATGAGAGATGCATTCCATACATGAATGTATGATCAGATAATGAGAGTTGTGACCTGAGTAGCCACCGAAACTGAGCTTAAAGCTCCGAATGTGATTGAGAGCCAAAGGCTCACTATATAGAATGAGCCCTGTATCTCCAACGGATAAGGGACAATATAAATGAGCTCAGCATTCACAATAGATATGGAACAATTTAGGCACTCGGTTACAACAACGTAATAATTAGAAAAGAGTCATATGAATATTTCATATATATTTTAATAAGTATGTTTGATTGTTTGAAATGCAAAATTGTCTTACCCTTAAGTGAGAATGTGATATGTGATAATTTATGCAAAATGCAAATATGTGAGTTATATGATATATGTGTGATGTGCTGCATGAATAGAGTGAACCATAGATAATGGTTAACTCATTGAATTCGCAAAATTCACCAAAATTGCAATGTTGATTTTTCAAGACCGAGAGACGATTTTAGCTACTGAGAGACGCTACAAGAAGTATAGTCTTGTACTTTTGGGAAGAAGAAGAAATGACTCAAAGGTCGGTCAGTTGAGATTGAAAGATTAGATAGATCTATTTGTGTATTTCCTCTTTCATGTTGTGTATTTTGTATTAGGATATGATGATTTTCATATTTAGACGATATTGAAAACTGTCAATGTAAATTTTTGGTTTTATGAAATGAAAGGAGAAATTTGAGTTTTAAAATATGGTGTTTTTCATTATGATGTCTTGTAAGAAAATAAAGAATGATGATGTCATGTTAAGTAAATGTTATGATTGAACGTAGCACACTATTGTCATAGGTTATATACTGGAATATCCTCAGGGAGTTTCGGTACAAACCCTATGGTAACGGGGCGCTATAATATATTATCCACTAAGTTTAGAACTAAATTGGATAATAAAGTACTATAAGATATCTAAAAGGTTGGATATACTCTTACAGACCTATTGAACAAATTATTTGTTTCAATTTATACTTATAAGAGAATGGTTCTCAAGATAATTAGTGGGAGTAAGATGGAAGTTAAAAAGTTCAAATCTCATGACAATACATCTAGTTAAAACTAGTGCTTTTATTGACGTATTTGATGTATAGTTGAAAGGGTACGAGACATTGAAAATTCACTTTCATGATTAATTCAAAGAGTTTATTTTGAAGATAATTGTAAATTTATCATGTCTATAAGAAGGTTAGTGGGACTATAATTATCCTCTTCAATGGAAGTATGTAGACACATATTGCTCATAGACAGAATAATAATTAATATTTTCAATTGTTGAAAAATAATTGTCTAAGAATAATTCTTGTTATATATGAATAATAAATACACATAATATAATAAATTAACATAAATATTTTTATAAAAAAACGATGGTTGAGGACTAGTAACATATAAAGAACTAGTCTCGACTCTTTCAACATATAGCAGATACCTTCATTGCTTTGATCAATCATCAATGCTTGTTGGGTTCGCAGATTCCAGTTTCTGATGGTTGATGATTTCTGTTCCCACAATTGAAAGAGAGAACTGAATATACGTAGAAGAATCCAAGTTAGTATGGTCCATGCTTGTTGGATCATATAGCAATTATTGAGATTAGCCACTGCTCTGAATATGATTTAAGACCCAACTAAATGATCCATTATGTCTCGCCCAATTAATACAACCCATCATTTCCATATCACCAATAACCAATGCCGTTACCATAACAAAACAAAAAGATGAGGCCAGCCTACTCCCACTCCCACCAACTCAATTTCCATATTTCAAGCCAATCATACACAAACCTAAATGACACACCATTCTTTTTTGTACAATTTTCGAAAGTCACAATTGCTATCTTTTGTAGATAATCATAGTATCAGTAAAGCATGCAAATGGCAAATACCACAAGAGCTATGATGTCTTCGTGCTTTAAAGGTTAAAAATTTTGATTTTTTGAATATAAAACTGAAAAAAATAGAAAAAAGCATGCGAGAAAATACTTTCTTACATTAAATATAACACATTCTCCTTACTTTCACTCCTTTATCCACCGATTCAAGTCAACAAAAGATAAAAAGAAGCAACACCCTTTAACCCTGCCAACCATGGGCACTTTATCAGGGGGACCCTAGTACGTAAATTAGCTTGGAACAGTAGACGGAGCTGCTATCTTATCTAGAGCTTGAAGTGCTTCTTTCATGGATGGTCTCTTTTGAGGTGCAAAAGAAGCACAACTAAACCCTAGCTTCAGACATGCCACCACACAATCGTCCGTGGCATCTGCGTCAGATCGTATTGCCACATCAGCCAATCTGAAAACCATGCTCTTGTATTCCACCGTTGAACCGGTTGCCCACTGAAAAGTTCCAACAAAACAATGCCAAATGAGTAGACGTCCCATTTAGGGTTTGGCTTTAGGTTCTTCAAGGA